>CM042075.1:4787178-5387178 GCA_023509865.1 Trypoxylus dichotomus
TTTTAACCGGAAAATTTACGATTCCGCAGCGACGCGCGTGCTTGAGTAGCTTCGGCACTTCGCGTTACAGTCTAACGGTACCGTCGGGGTTCTCCAGATGAGAGGACACCACGCGGCAAACGCGATAGCGGCGAAACGCGGTCCCATTCAATAGCGTCGTCGCCACCTCCACCGCGACTGTATTGTCGCTCTTTTGTCTTCGACGCTGCATCAGTCAACCGGAGGGGGCTATTAATTGAAACTCGCTTAATGGGCTAGACTAATGAGATCCGGTTCGGCGTCGTTCGAACGTGAACATTTAATGAGACGCTGCTTGCTGCCGCTATTCCCGCTCCCGCAACTGCAATTGCATTGTAGAAATTGCAACGGAGGTGACTATAGCGCCAGCTATCGTTGGAAACCATATTTGTTTTGATTGTATAGCGTTCATTCTCACAATGATACTAATGATGATAATAATAGTAATAAATAATAGATGAAGTACATATGAAAACAGGGATGCACAATAGAATGGATTTTAATTTTCTTGTTCAAATTATTCATATTAACCTATTCTATGCACTATATACGGTATGTCGGAAAGATAGCGGAAATTTTGAAATAAAAAAGAAACAACTATAGTTCCAATGCACGTCATCAATAAATCGTTAGGTTAGGTTTTACGCCGTTGCCGGATATGCACACATAAACTCGCTATCAAACCTAACCTAACATACTAATGTAACCTAACTTCTGTTACTTTATTTATTATGGTATATCAAATAGAAATATTTCTTTTTTTTCTCTTTTTTTTCTTGTTTTTCTTTTGTTTTTTAACAAAAATTACATCTGTGATGTTATTAATCAGACTTTCCACCTCTCGTTCTCTCCGAAAAATCCCGTCTTCTTCGATAAAAACCATCTAATACGCTGCCCACACTTCAGAAGAAATTCTTGCGAGCTATCGTTCCGCCGAGCTCGAGTAGGATTACGACGGCATACCGAGAGCTCAATTCCAAGTTTTTGCCGTCTCCTACTCTTCAGCGAGAAGCCGCTCGAAATAGAGAGAGCGATTTTCCTCGAATGCACGGGTTTCCGTCGGCCCCTCGCGCTTGCGAGGCATCACGTACAATAAAGTGCAGCGCGAAATTTCCAACAATAGTCATGCTAATCCGGAGCGTATTATGCAAAATAATCGGCGAGGAAACATTTACATATATACAAGAAATGAAGGAGTTATTCGGCAAGGCAGACGTGTAAAGACGACTGGGTGATATCGGGGAATGGTTAATTGGTTTTTATACGGTTAGACGGAGCGAGATAGGGTGTAGGGTTATAGGAGGCCAGAACTCCCGCCGCTAAGATTTCCCTGCATAGCGAACGTCAAGATTACGGATTAAAATTGCAGATGTAGATATACGTAGAGGTTGAATGGTATAACTTGCGTGATTATGAACTATACCAGAGCGAGTTGGGTCTAGAAGGAAAGGTGAAGCATTAGTGCTGACATACTTTGCGAAAAAATAGTCACGATCTATGAAAATCCTACCTATACCTGCTAACTTTTTATCTTTCTTTTTATTAAAGAGAAGACGCAATTAACACAAAATGATGTACTAAAGTATGGAGTATGACTACACTTCTTTCAAATAAGGAGAGTTAAAAACCTAGATAAAGAAGACTCTAGTGACTTGTCTATCTGACATTGATGACTGTTGATTGCCTTGTTTTTTCCACTTTTGCATTCATTTTAACACATCTCTTTTAATTTTATTTTTACTGCCATAATGCTCTTCGCAAATACACTTCTTCAAAAAAGTATCGCACAGACTACGTTATTACAAAAATATTCTAGAAAAGTGCATATGCACATGGTGTATTTAGTTGTTTATGGAAAGTGCCCTGTTAGATTACTATACTAATCGAAGATTGGTGATATACGTGAACATGATGGTAATTTCATTTCAATTAATAAGCCAAGTGCTTCTAGGGCAGTAGCTAGATATAGAGAAACAGGAGGTTACATACGAAGACCGGTGCCAGGTCGTCCTAGCTGTACTACTCCCCAAGGTGACAGGTTTTTAACGACACTACAAGCATTATTGCAAGACAATTACAGATCGACTGGGCCAGAGTCAGAAATAATCGTTCGTAAAGATGGTGTCAGAGTGGAATAAGAGCCAGAGTAGCCGTTACAGCTCTTTGACTTACTATTAATCACCGAGTGACCAGTGTAAGGTTTGCTGTGAAACATGCTAACTGGAAAATGAGTAACTGGGCCAACATATTCTTCATAGACAAGTAGAGATTTAGTGTTTACACCTCGAATGGACGTATACCAGTATGCAGACGCGACGGTGAACTCTATTCCCAGTGCAACATCAGATCTACACCTAATATTGGTTTGGGGAGGCATCTCTTTAGGAGTCTGTTATATACCTGTGGGTATACAAGATCGTGCGGTATCATATGCACCAGTAATAGGCAACGCATTTTTGTTAATTCACAATCCCATCTAGTAATAATCGACCGGGGATGCCTTGATGCGGTTGGCATTCCAGTTTTAGATTGGTCTCGGATGAGATCAGACATGAATCCTACCGAGAATCTGTGGGACTATTTTCACAGAATGGTACGGACACAGCACAGTGCGCCAGTATGGCTACAGGAATTAGAAGGCGCCCTTCGTGAGTAGTGGGAGAATTCAAGCTTATATACGGATGTTAAATGAATCCACGCCAGATCGAATGCGGGCGGTTATATCCTGTAATTTTTCTCCAAAAATATAATTTCTTTTATTGTACCTACTTGATACAAGTTTCAAATATGAGTTTCTCTTTTCATTTGGTCCCTATATTATTTAAATAATCATAGCAATATATTTAAAAGTTCTTTCAGTCACAAAATCATTCTTGTACTACAAAAATGAATTATGCGAGACTCTTTTTGCAAAGTCTACTATGGACATCTGGAATAAGAAATTCACAATGAGTCAACAACTTTCCTTGATTTACAATAATTACAAAGGAATAATTGAAGCAATGGAAAAATTGCAAAATCCTTCATCGGTGTTAATGCAGTCGCTGCAAATAACAGACATTGCTACGCGCAGTTTGCGTATAATGTTGTAGCAAAATTTAGAGTGTTTTAGAAAGAGATTCAAATTTTGCGGGGGGATTATAACCAATCTGTAGCGTTTCTGTGCCTTGCAACGATTATTTTGGTTATGGCAATATTACATCACTAGATCTGATTCAGAAATACTGTGAGTTATTATTTCAGCGGTGCAGGAACGTGAACTGTGAGGTGTATGCATGTCTTGTTGACTATCAGAAGTCATTTGATAGAATAAAACACCAAAGAATGGTGGCATAAATTCTGAAAAGGATGGGCCTAGATGGGAAAAACACCAGAATGATAGTTGATTTCTATACCGGAATCAATCTGCTTTCAGAAGAGATAAGGTTGTATTCTCTCTTCATTACTGTATAATATATTCTCGGAGTATATATTCAGGGAAGCTTTAGAACACACAGAATCTGGAATTCTTCTGAATGGAGAAAAATCAAATAATATCCGCCATGCAGACGACACGGTTATTTTCGCTGACAGCTTGGAAGGATTACAACAACTTATGGATAGAATAACATATCACAGCCAATAGTATAGTGCGGAGACATAAACACCAAAAAGACGAAACTAATGGTCATTGGCCAAGGAAAAATTGACAACTGTCATCTCACAATAAATCAAAAACGGATAGAACGCGTGAACAGCTTTACCTATCTCGGAACTACTGTAAATGAACAATGGGACCATTCACAAGAAATACATAGCAGAATCGAAAAGGCTAGGCCTACTTATAATAAAATGAAAAATCTGTTCATAAACAATGACATAACATTAAACACCAAGATAAGATTCCTGCGCTGTTATGTGCTTTCCGCTTTATTCTACAGGGTAGAAGCATGGCCGCTTGCTGAAGCCACAACAAGGAAATTGGAAGCATTTGGGATGTAGTTATATTGCAGGATATTGAAAATACTGTGGACGGAAGACATAGCAATGACCGAAGGTATGAGAAGGATCGGAAAAGAATAGGAGGTGGTTAATACCGTGAAAATGCGGAAACTATAATATATATATATATAAATAAATACACCGAACACATAATGAGAAATAAAAACAGATTTCACCTATTTACCAGAATATTTTGCAGGGAAAAAGTAATGGGAAAGAGAGGGGTATTGGTAAAAGACGAATTTCTTGGTTAAAAAACCTCAGAACCTGAGCAGCAGCACACAAAGTTAAAATTGCATGCATGGCAGCCAACATCCGAAACGGATAGAAACTATTAGAAGATGTGCGCCACGACGAACATCAAAGAATTCTAAAAATATACTTTATATCGTAGATATTTAACCGAACTAAAAAAAAGCATCTACTAATATTATTTAGGAAGGTTAATGCTTTACAAATGCCGCCTCTGGTGCGCCGACGAAATGAGCAGCTCTATACATCAACCGTTCAGAAACTCCTGCATCAGCGATAGATATTCCTGCAGAGAGCGAGTATATCTCACTCCATCACTCGCAGGCATTTAACGATATGATTTCGTAATGCGGAACGAACCGAAAACGAAACAAGAAAACAACAGGAGAAGAAACTTGCGTTAGTCCGTGGATTTTCTCCGTGATCTGATACCACCGATAACGTCAACAAAGCTCCGGCCAAAAAAAGAATACTATGAACTTTTTTCATATCCGTCGGGGACGGCTGCGGAATCCGAAGAGATCTCAAAGGAGATATTGATGATATACCATACCGTAAGATGTCAGCGAAACGGTAGATGACTCGAAAATAATAAAAAAAAAAGACGAGACGTAACAATGCCCACTATATCGCCTGCCGTCGCAGCCTCGTCGCTAGAAATAGCGGTACAATGTTTGTTGTTGTTCGAGATATCGTGTAGGTATTTGTGTGTATGCGATGGGGATAATCAATTTTCATGAATAAGAGGATATTCTCCGAAACTTTGTGATCTTTTAGCTTTCCCCTTTGTGTATTTAAGGGGATATCTACGCAGGATTAAAAGCATCTCTTTTTATTATGCCTGCACTCATTGGTAGCGATGATATATTTCGAAAACGGTCGGACATACACGAAGTCGCGATTCATACGATTGTGGTTAGTATGTGTATGAATGTCGGATGCATTCTTTGTTATGTTCGACGAGTGTTAATATATTTCTTAACCGATTTTCGACATTAAAACACACTGGTGCTATTATTAAATGTATTGCTTGCAATATCAAGATTTTACCGATTTTACAGTATTTATTATAAAGCTGTTTTATATTATGACAAATTCTCATACATTATGATACCTTGTATCCTAAATTTAAGTTCAGTTCTTTTAGATGCCATTTTCAAATTCGAGAATACCAAGGTGTCATTACATGAAGCGCTAAATATAGTAGATTACCTCAAAGCCTCGTTAGGAAATCTCACAGATAGTATGGAAAGATTAATAACGGATAAATTGTGTATATTGTTTATAAATAAGAATCCCAATTTTCAAAGTATAGTGCATATAGACAAGTCTTTAACTGAAAACCAAGTGAGTGCAAATATGATGCGAGCAATCTCTTTAGATTCGCTAATACCGCACCATTAGATGCAAAATGATCCTTTTTCAAATATACCAACATATTTTCATCTCGCTGTAGAAGTATAACTGAGTCAGATCAACAATACAATTTAATATTAATAGTAACCGAGCCGTACGCTACTGCAAAAGCACTCGTTTCTCTAGCCTTAATCATTTATTAGTTAAACATGTTCGTTGTCAAGCTTTCTTGTCGACTTCCCTCGCTCATTCTTTTTGCTACATCAGCATAGACAATCACATCTGGTACATTTTAAATACAACTTGAAAACTGCAACGTGTCTGGGGCCTCTATGTTAAATGTTCTTCTCTTTAATATATAGCATAAATAGTGCAAACACATTAAAATACCATCATCATCTGCGTGAAGTAAGCGCGTTATAAGTGCCAGAAACCGTGTCGTGGATGTAATTGGCTAAATTTCTAAAGGACATGGCTACGATGTGCATGCACTGGCGGGACGGAACGACGTGACGTCTAAAACGTCCTCTTTCGCGATAACCGAAAAAAAATAAATTACGTTCTTGAGATAACCACGTTATTTTGATATCCTTTTGCTTGTTCTTTTTGTGGAGAATGTCTAATTTCGAATTTCGGGAGAAGATATTATAAGAAGCAATATAATGTTTGCAGCCGAAATTTGTGGCGCAAATGTAAGTTTACTACCGGAAGTGGTTCAAATGGTGTACAAGCCTAGGCTAAAACTAAATAATGCCACTGCGGCCTATCTCATACAAATAGAGGAAACCTAGAAAAAGTCGCAGCAGGAAGGGCAGCTTTCTATGGAAAACGTCCATGAAAGAAAAAGTACCAGCAAACACGTTAATAGAAAAGAAAAATGATCGAGACGAGGGCTGAAACAAATAGCACAGTAGAATATTAATTATTTCGAAACATGTTCATCGTCTACCGAGATATTTAGTCTAAATCTTTCTTCGTAATACATTCGAAGGGGAAGAAGTACGAAGGAAAGAACAAAAGGGAAATGACAAAGAAGCAAAGAACCAAGATGGAAGGATCATGAAACAGAAGTCGGCGGAAAAGAAGAATATGAAGCAAAACAGGAGAAAGGAAAGAAGAAAAGTAATAAGGAAGATTATATAGAAAAGGAGGGGAAGGGTAGAAACAGAAACAGAGGCAATAGAAAAATGAAAAATGAAAGACAAGAGAAAATGGAATGAGAACGAGTAGAAGAAAAGGATGCAGGAGAGAAAAAGTAGGAAGAAGATCTTGACCTAGGAAAATGAGGAATAATAATAGTAATTTATTTCCAACAGATACACTACAACTGTAACAAAGCCATGCTGATTAATAGAAAGGTATGGCTTAACACAGTTGTACAACGTAGTATACAGAAGTTGCTCAAAAACTTTAGCACAATTAGGGAGAATACTAATTGGTCTGTAGTTAAGAATATCAACCTTATCGCCCTTGTTGTAAACTGGTGTTATCCTACTAACCTTCCAGTAAGATGGAAAGGTAGAAGTGCGAATAGCCAAGTTGAAAATAAAGCAAAGAGGATCGCACAATCATGAAGAGAAAGCTCGGAATACCATCATGTCCAGAAACAGAAGTTGTTTTGACTCTGTTCAAAGCATGCAAAACATCCCGCACCGAAAAGTACCCGATATTGAAAGAACAGCTGTTGACTTTCCGAATTGGATATAGTAGTGTTATTGGAGAAGTTAGTGGTGTATCCATTTGAAAACACACTGGCAAAGGCCTGCGGAATGTCAGAATGCTGGTCAAGAACAGTATTGTTATACTTCATAGACCCGGGAATTCTGGAGGAGTTTCGTTTAGTATTCATAAATTTCCAAAACAGTTTTGGATCACCAACCATGTCGTTTTCAATCCTTTTGTGGTATTCTTTGTAGGCTATTTTGACTTGTGTTTTGATTAAGGACCTTAATTGCGAAAACTCTCTTCTATAGGCATACGACTCATTTCTTTTCCACTTAGCGCGATAGTAATTCTTCGTTTTCAGATTCCTCTTGATATCCACATTAAACCACGGAGGAAAATTGCTTTGAGAACTTCTACATCTTCGAACAAAAAGACTTAAGGTGTCATACAGCTGATCATGAAATGCAGAAACAGGAACGAAAAAAAGTGGGAAAAAACCTTGAAAGAAAAAGAAAAAAACAGAAAGAAGTAGAAAGTAGTGGTAGGAGAACAGATAGAAGAAGAAGAAGGATGAAAGCAAAAAGAAAGGAAAAAAGTAGAAAAGAACGGCAGCAAGATGATGTACATGGAGAAGAAGGGAGTAAGTAAGGCGTAGAAGGAAGAAAGGCGAGCAGAAAAAGAAAGGAAAGAAGGAGAAATAAAAGAGGTGACTAAGAGTTTTAAAAGAACTAAGAGGGGACGAAAGAGAAAGAGAAGAAAAAGATAGCAATGAAAAGAGAGGAGGAAATTAATGAAAAGCAAAAAAAAAACAGTATAAAAAGAAGAAGAAAACGAACAGTAAAAAGGGGAAAAGTAGAAACATAAGAAAGAGAAAGAGAAGAAGAAAGAAAAAAATAATGGAGGGGAAGAGGAAAAAGAATGTTAAGGAAACGGAAAAGCAAAAAAACGAAAAAAAGGGGAGGAAAAGCAAGATATTGAAAAAAAATACGAGGGAAAAGCAAAAATAAAGGAAACGAAAAGAACAAAAAGGAAAAAGACGAGATGATACAAAAAGAAGAAAAAGCATCATTGAAAAAACATTAGGAACAGAAGAAAGGGGGCGGGGAGAAGAAAGACGTAGAAATAGATGAAGATGAACAAGTAGAATAAGGAGGAGAAAAAGAAAAGAAAATGGACGAAGGACAGGAGGAAGAAGAAGTAGCAACAACCAATTAGATGCAAAAATACACTCGAGGGAAACCGGTTCTAAACCCAGACCGCAATGAATAAGGGAGTAAAACCGATAAGCCTTGTATCGATACAATGTTTATTACGTTACGTTAAAAACCCCTGGCGAAGATCAGATCACCTCTAAATTCAGTAAAATTCTTGGCTAATAATCAGTAGTTGATAAAATTACAATTTTCTTGGAATTTCCAACGTATTAAATTTCCGAAAAATATCGGTCTCGGAGGGGACTTGAACCCAACATCTCTATATCTCCGGTATGGCGTACTAAACCAATTGCACCACGAGGCCATTGAATCCATGTCGCCTTAAATCCCCTTGGATGTCACGATGCCAGTAGATATCTTGTAATATCTTACGGTTAAACTATGATGAAACTTTATTCCGTTTCCCAACAAAATAACAATGAAACAACGACAAACTCACAGTACCATGATGGCAATCGCAAAAATATGATCAATAATTGAAGATACAAGTTTAATCATTAGATTAGACTCATTTTGTGTATGTGATCAAAATAAACTTATCAGCAGATATCACAAACACATGTATAGTTCGAAGTAGATTGCAAAATTAGTGTTCTAATACGGATCTCCTCCTAGTTTATAACTATAAAAAAAAACAAGAAATACAAGCAGAGCAATAGACATCCCTGCATGTTATATGGAAGATAACTGTGGTTGATATAAGGTAGATTAGTGAGACCCTATTGTCTTTTTGCGTTTCCTTTATTTCATGTTATAAATCCTAGAAAAGCTGAAATAATTTGCAATTATAAATAAATTAATATAAAGTGTGCCACTAGTCAAACGAAACGTTACCAACGCCCCGACATACTTTATATTTAAAACGAGCGAAACAGTTCGACTTAATACGCGGGCAATAAAATAAATTAAGGAATTAAGAAAGCCCCTTTGTTGGCTACGCTATCGCCGCTTGCTAGGTTTACGAAGATCTGCGCCGTTATACGGCGAAATCTCTTCCATTTCGCCGGCGGACCATTATTCATGGGAGGTAAACCGGAACGACTATGTAGGGTTATATGCCCGTTCGTTACGTAATACAAATTTACATAACCTAATAATGCGGATGTAAAGCGATATCGCTTGGTCTGAGCGAATAATGTAAGTGGAATTTCGTTCGCAAACATTACATTGTAATTGTAGCGACCGGTTTCAATAATAGAGCAAGGCATTGAGAAATAGTTATAAATGTTTAAGATGGGAGGTTGGATTAAATTACAGAGTACGCTTCGTCTAAATTCTCCTTTTTTCATGAATAAACATAGTTGCGCGTATTTTTTTTGAGATGGCAAATGACGATAAATACGATACTTTTAAAAACACCCCCTTTGTAAAGAAACAAAGAAATCTATACTGCTTTCTAGCAAAGATTGCACATCCATACATCAGACGTGCAATCGCCTACACACAATAGAACCTACAGACTCGAATTCCTTCTCTATTCTACAACAATGGTTAGGAGAAGAATAATAATGCATAACAAATGTATGCTGGACGACGTCTTTTGCTACTTTATCGTCTTGTCCTTTATTACACGTTGAAATTGTTCATCCGAATAGCATCTAAGAATATACGATAGCTTTGAAAACGGGAAAAGACAGGAAAAATTACATCATGACCACCGAAAAGTAGACAATTTATGCTTGTGTTGAGCGTTGTTGTTCGGACATACTTACATATACAGAGGATGGCATAGCGAAACGGGAAAGTAAAACTAATGAATTTACTAATTGTATTGTTATAGAAAACAAAAAAAAACTAATTTATATATCATTAAATGTTCCACAAGAAAAAATTCAATTTTTAAAAATAATGTCCAGACGATAAGAATGTATGCATTAACACGTTGAGATACTTCCATGGGTGTTGCAGTAATTTTCGTTGGATGAGTGGAGTACAATTTGCTGTTTTGCATCTTTCAGACGTTACTTTTGCTGCATTCCTTTTGTCATCCTCGAAGAAGTAAGACCTAGTCACACTTGGCATTGATACGGCACACCACACTGTAACCTTTTCGCTATGTAATGGTCCCTCACGCAATTTATAAAGGTAGTCAGTTGCTCAATACTTGCAGTTCTGTATGTTGATATATTCCCTCAAACGGAAGTCTTCTTTTCAATCAATAACTTACTGAATTGTTGCCGCCCCTCTTAATTTAATGGTTGCAGTTTCCACGCCACTTAAATTTTGTAAGGCTGAAATATCAAATCGCTATGGAGTATTCAACGGACTAATGTTCGATTTGTGAGGCTCCTTGCAACTGGTACTCGAACAGATTAATTGTTTTCTAGGGTTCGTTGAGTTCGTTCAGTTCCTGGTGGTTCTCTTTGTGTGAATTGAACCCGTCTCCTCGAAATTCCTAACCTATGCATTAATGGTGTGGTAAGATGGTGCGCGACCAATGTCACCATTTTTATAAAATTCTTTCACAGCAAATGCGACTTAAACTAACAAATAACGAAAGCGTTTGATACTCTACGAACTGTCAACATTTAAAGTGGTCGGATCAATAACAATCGTATTTCATTCCAAATGCTCTTGATGTGATACTGTTGACGGTGGATTCTCATAATAACATAGTTGTTGTTTGGGCAATTTCCATCGTTCGTTGAACTTGTATAGTCCGACGTTTCGGCAGTATCTACTGTCGTCTGCAGGGTAGCCTGAAGGTGACTGCGTGACTGATTCGAAACGCTGCGTTCCGAATAATAAATTTGTGTGAGTGGAGTTTACTGCTACGCATACATGTGAACTATACAACCACACAGTCCTTACAATCGTTATTGATTATTATTCAAATATTCGTTATTGAAATGAAGACAGATGACACAATTAGAAGCAAATTCTTTTCCGAATCCTTTTCAAGAAATTTACCGTAAACAAATTGTTCTTTAACAATTACAATACACGTCTCTTATATTTCATAGCACAAACAATTTCTCTTATAATCGATTCATAAAATAAAAGCTTGCAGAAATCCTTTTTTTCTTACCGGCACAAGTTTCGCTAGGGAAAATCTTCATATAAAACGATTCATTATCGAAGGGACCCAATACCTAAGTGTACATGCACATCGTACAATGTCGAGCACGGACGTGAGGCGGAAATTGCCGGCAAAAACGGAGCGAAAAGCGATAGACGCAGGACGTGACACGCATGCGTACTCACGCGGACGAGTATCGAGACGCCGGAACGGCTTCCCTTACCCTACGATCGGGTTGCGTCCTCCCAATGCGTCACGTACTGCAGAGACAATACAATTTGTCGTAGTGCATTCGATTGACATGTTTATACTGATTATTCGCTAGCGAGATCAAGTTCGCTGCGTCCTCCTGTACGTTCACAGCGTTGGATTACAAAGCAGCAAACGATCGATCTTGTTACACGGAATACAAAGCGAATTTATAACAGGAACCGTGTATACTGTTAAAAGGTGTAGTTTGGAGACAAAAGGGGTAGTGGATAAAAATATATTTTCTATTCTTTCTTTGGTTAGGTATTTTCAACATTTTGAGGTTCTTATAACCTTTCGAAAAACTACTTGTTGAGGCCAAATCAATTTAAGATTATACGAGAAATTATATTGGCAAAATATATTGTAGATGTAAGAGATAACAGCCGAAAACCCCGAACGATTAATGAGACGTTTATAATTTACGTATAAAATAAATTAATGCGGGAAAAATAAGCAAGAATATATAGAATGTTTCTTTAATGTCCTTTAACGTATCTTATTTTCGAGAGATCTGCTAATCATTCTTAAAATATACAGACCCAAAAGTAAGGTATGTACATAGTTTTAGTACAAACGTACTGAGAAAATCCCAACGCCAGAAGCCCTTCCGTGACTCTCTCTAGAGAAGCTTCGCACATCGTGCAGGAGATAGCGGATATTCAACGGAATCGAACCGGTATTTAAATGGCGTTCGAACGAAGATTTCCGAAGCTCCGGAAAGCTGTAACGTTTTCGCATCTCACGCGAATGAGAACTATCTACGGACTATCTATCTTTTCACTTTACGTTCGCTACCAATCACGGGAAATGTACAAGTTACGACCTGAGAGATTTAGTTTTCAGTTATATCATCGTCTAGAGGGCGCTCAGCGCTTTACGACCTTTAGCTCATCTCGTCGTTCGTTCGATAAAATTCACGATTTGGCGCGAGACATGTGGTCGAAGGTAGTAATAATAACAATGATAATAAATGCCGTATGCTGCTGTTGGCTTCAAAGTTGGGTTTGACTTATCACCATATTTCTTGACGATGGTTTGTTAGTTAAAACATTAATAATAATAATAATAATATCGACGAACTCAGTCATGTGATGCAACATAGGTTTTTGTAAGTAATAGTTTCCTGTTTGATTTTATTCATTAACTTTTCCTTAAACGACCAAATATCGACAGCAGTCGAATTCCAACTTCCTTTCAAATCTTTTTAGTCAGCCATCACTGGCTACAACATTTTTAGTCTCTTTTAGGTTTTCATTCAATAATTTTGCTCTCTCTTTAATTAATTCACCGCTAATTGGAACATGATTATCCCTTTGTTTTAAAAACCATATATACGGGCGATTTTCCATTCTAGGTGCTTGGGCATTTTATTAAAGTTCTGTGATTTCCCGGTTCTTTTATTGGACATGGATGCCATGTCTGTTCTGATGTGAATTTAGCTGCACACTATTTATTTCACGAGAGGCTAGAGAGCCAACGCTTACAGGAATCTCATACATAAATCGGGGAATAACCGGTGTCGGCGCTGAAAACGTTTACGTAAACATTCTTTTGATCGATTCAATTAGGCACGTAAATCGGGAAATAACCGGTACCCTAACCTGTTTACATTATCGAATTATACGTGTTACAAGCTTGTTTACATTAGCGGCTGTTCCATTTGATCCTATAGTAAGAATTTTCTGTTTACATAACTGCGACGTTTCCACTACCGGGTATTTACATGAGCGAGCGTTTACTGTATATAAAAAGTTACGTACATAACACATCATTATATTTAATTTTGGTAACTTTTTCCTAAATAGGGCTGAAAGAGTGAATTTCTAAAACTAAATCTGATAGAAGATATCTGATGGCATATTTGGATTAGGGACCCCAAAATTGCTTAATTACACCTAGAAAAACCGAGACATCAAGATCTGTGTTGGCCAGTGTTATAATAATTAGAATTATTGTTTGAACTATTTCCATCGTTTGTTGAACTTATGTGGTCTGACATTTCGGCAGTTCGTCTACTGCCATCTTCACGGTAACCCTGAGAAGAGTTACTTCCCAGATTAACCGTACCCTCTCGCGTATTTGTCTTTCCTATTTTTTTTTCTATTAGTGAAACTTATGTATGGGGATCACACTCCTACTTCGATCTTCCTGACCACTCAACTAATAGACGACAGTAGACGAACTGCCGAAACGTCGGACTAGATAAATTTGCCAAACGTTGGAAATACCCCAAAAACAACAACTCCAAACGTGCTTTCGGTTAATCAGCACAAACAATAACGCCCTGCAATGCAACGGATATTCGCGAGACGAGAACGATAAAAACAGATTCTCGTTATTTTAAGGAGAAGCATTTAAACCGTTCGGGCTGTAACAGTACACCCCGCTCTCACATCGAGCAAGCAAACATTCCGACACAAGCAATCTGTTTATACAGTAAGCGCTTAGTGCACCAAGATGTGTCCGTAATATGTCAGGATTTACTACGGCTTAAATAATCACGACGCCGAACCGTTACTACACACCCCCTGTCCCTATGTCGTACGTACGTATAGCGGCAGAGAGACGCTGAAGATCCGGCTAGCATTCCAATTTGTTATGCTGTCGTTGCAGCTCTACTACCGGCGGAACCCCTACGTTCCCGTTAGCTCTAACGAACGCTTTTAATGCACAGAAGCGGATCGGGTGGAGACGTAAACTGGCTCGCTACACGAGCGACCGTTTCAGTTCTATCCGCGCGATTCGAGTTATTTAATGGCGTCATTTTTGTTGCGAGGGAAAATTAACTAATTACGGAGAAACGTATAAACTACGTGCTGTTTGCGAAATCCCTTAATTATTGTTATTGCGTCCCGAATTTGAATCTATAAGCTCGAGTGTTTGGGGATTATTGTCCCGCCGAAGTTGGCAACGCTGCATGTTACGGTGAACGATTTCGAATGACGTTGACTTGCAAGAGTAATTATCTCGTAAATAATGTAATCGACGATTGCAAATTTAATAATTTTAGATTTCTAATTACAGCAGTTTGATAATAAGTATTAATTTTTGTAATAATATAATCCGTATATAAGCGTCAAAATAAACCATATGCATGTAACAAAAGGATAACTACGAAACAAAGACGTTGTTGGCGCCATATATTCAAGTCAAATTAACCGCAAATTAGCCTTTCCCGGCACTAATTACTAGAGACCGGATTATATGCAAAGAAAAATTGGAATATATGAGCATATATATGCATCGATTTTTGAGAAAATATGCATAAACCTGGGTCATATATGCAAAAAAATTGCGACAATATGCAAAATTTTTACATAAAATAAATAAGAGCAGAAATTTAAACATTAACTTTATTGCACCAATTTATAATTAAATGTTTTTCAAAATTGTGTAAAAGAAAGTTTTGTCTTCTATCAGAATACATACGTTTTGAAATAGAAAAGCTTCTTTCAACATCCACAGATGTAATTGGTGCATTCTTTAACTTCGCTATACATTCTAAACTAAAATTAAAGTTGAAATCGTTTACTGTTTCACCTTCCAAAATTTTCTGAACTTTCTTCAATTTCAAATACCCCGCATTTTTATGTACCACTTTTTTAAATTTATCGTAATTACCTATTGTACCCTTAACCTTCTTACATAGCATATCAGATTCGTCTACTATTTCGACTGATTCCGGGATCGACATCCCTTGCGTTTCTAGTTTCCGAATGGAACTTGAAACAAAGCTATAATTTGACTTAAGATACAAAAGGTTTTGTAGCAATTCTGTTGATGTTACTATCTTTACATTTCATTACATTTTTTGTTCATTCAAAATTATCGGCGTAAAAAATTGCAACGTCTAACGATGTACCCCATCTCGTAATAATCGGTTCAGGAGGCAACTTAACAGCAGGAAGTCGCTCCTTATAAAATTGGATTCGTAAAGGTGCTATTAAAAATACTCTTTTGATATTTCTAATTAAATCATTAATCAAAGGAAATTGATTCCTAATGTTTTCGGCTATACGATTCAACACAGTGCTATGAATAATGTTACTATAAAAAAAATTTTATCATGCATGGTGCAGCGTCGGACAATACTAGTAAAATTTTTTCACAAGGTATGCTTCCAGGTAAAAAGAAATTTGATAAACCTTCTTAAATGAATTGGACAATTGCCACATTATTTGTTTCCTGAAGTTACAATAAATTAAATATGATTTACCTACAATATCTTAATGAAGAATTCCTATAAACAAATAGGCAATATAACGGCCACACTCATCCGTACTTTCATCTACCATGTCATAAATAAAATTATTCCCTACCAACTGTTGAAGTTCTGTCAATGTTTGCTGGTAACAAGGTGTGACATAATGTTTTCGTAAGGTACTTTCGTCAGGTGTATTATGTTTACAATATTTTTGCAGAAATGATTTCAAATTAACATTGTTTAATCTTGCTAATGGTATGTTAGACGAAATTGATGCGTTACACAGATCCGTATTATATTTTTCTTGTTCTGAGTTTCGTGAAGTTGATGCTACACATTGATATATAGATTGCTGCACACATGCGGATCGCTTTAGTTTTTCACATTTTCCAATATGTGATGGAGTTTTAGTATGTTGATCAATCAGGTATTTTCTCTCAGAAGACACCTACAACAACAACTGTCATTTTATATCAAAAGTTAAAGAATTTAAAAGCAATTGTAAAGCTTTTAGTAAAATTAAACTTACCACTTTACTGCAAGCTCAACGAAATATTTTGTTGCCATCCTTTACCAGTTCAGGATATGGCTTAATCCATGAAGAAATTATGTTCGCTATACTCATTATATGTACGCACAGTATGTAAAAACGTAACACAATTACATGCTGTTTCGCTCAAAGATATTCAAAGAATGAATAATTTATTTGGGAATTAATAATAATAAAACGTATTTACCACATCCCTTCTACCAGGCGAAATTAGACACGTGCAGTTCTTGGAAAAAAGTATAAGAGAAACCAATGTAACAGATTTATCGTTCTGAGAATTGTCCGTTGTCGATCTACATTAGGAATTATTAGGAATTTTTACTAATAGGAAGGATAAGAAAAAGCCTAAATATGCAATATATGCAATTTTTGTAAAAATGTGCATAGAAATGCCTAAATATGCAATATATGCAATCACTAATTAGTGCTAATTAACTTCAATTAGTGTAATGCGTCTACATATAGACTATAATTAAAGATATGCAAAAAATAAAATATATGCACTTTGCATATATATATATATATATCGTATTCAACCGATCTAATCAATGTACAATTGTCAGTAATGGCTGCTTGTAGTTAATCTATCTAACGTTCGATACAATTAGTAAAACAACTCCAATGCACAGGTATAGCAGTAAACTCCACTCACACAAATTAATTAATTATGCGGAACGCAGCGTTTCGGAAGCACCTGGGCTCCCATTGTCAACCGTGTTACCGACTGAACTCCAATGGTTTATTTTCTCTAAAAGAACCAGTCACATTTCATAACATACAGACGTGCTACTAAGCAAGGGAGAAAATCAAAGTAAATCCCAACAGAGTATACATATATGATAATAAATAACTTAATTATTAGAAAAAAATAAAGAAATGTATTGTAAGTAACAGCCTGCCTTCAAGATCTACAAACAGAACAAAAGTAAAATCCCAAAGTCACGAAATGCATTACTCGCGAAAGTGAGCCCGCAATTACTCGCACAACACCTACAAGTATTTGTCTGGATACCTGGAGTTTCAGACAGCGAAACAAATGTGCTTCTGCTTCAATAAGCAGGCTTTCATTCCCAAACCTTTTGTGGTAGTCTCTTCCGATTCATTCTCCTCATGTGGCCATACCACAATGGTTGTTTCCGTTCTATTTCATGTATTAATGATGTGGCAACTTGCATGATTTCTATTATCCTTTCATTTCTTTCATGATCTAATAATGCCTTCTTACAGCAGCGTTGTGTCGGTTTATTACTAGCTAGGATACATGTTAGGTCTTCAAAGAAGTTATCCTTTATATCTGCAGCTGTAGATGCTTTATAGCTGCATATAACTCCTATCAGTATTAATTTGTGACCAAATACGTCTAGGTCCATTGTAATTAAACGTTCGTTTCTAGCCCACCAGTTTCTAACCATGTTTTGGTATTTTTACGTAATGCAATGGAAATTCCTGCTCTCGCCCTCTTATCATTGTTCGCTGTACTACAGAAGTTAATATAATTGTCGCGGAATTAATTTTTTATCCTTTGTAAAATATTAGTTCAAGTACTTTTTCTTAGATCAATAGAAGCAACACAAAACTCCTTAAAATGCAAACGAAAATACGACGAAAAACTTTTTTACGACTAAAGAGGAGTTATTCTTCTTTATCACTGACGACATAGTCTGCCGGCTGCATGCATATATAATTCAAAGTAACCACTTATAAACTCCACGTATATTAACTAACTAAATTACCCTTCTCTCCAAAACGAAACTTTATATTCGTTAAATTAATTAAAGTAGTTTAAGTTTACAGCGCTTCACGATAACGAAGTATATTACCGCGGGTTTTATAATTAATGACGGTTTTTTTCTCGTGTATTCGATATGGATATCTAACGGAAACTGCCTGGGATTACTGCTGGAGGGTTAAAAACGCATCGTTAAAGTTCGCAGAAAAAGCGGTCAGATTACAGTTTAAACAACGTCAGCTAGCGACAGGCAAGAAAACCGATTTTATAACGACGAAATGGTACAAGACTATAACGCTTGAATGTTTGATGGAAATTGCTTTATATTTGGAAGAAAGAAGTTGGGCGACAGCTTCGGACTTTAGGTTTTTAACAATCCGTAACTGCTTCGATAAATAATAGCAAAGCTAATAAGAGATAAGTATTGTTATAGTTGATATTGTTGGTGAAAGTAATTACTTTCGACTATAGTGATATTTACCCGTATTCATTTCATAGTATCAGAAAGAAAACTAATTGAAAAGTTAGCAGCTTTAGACATAAAAATTGAATTAAATCTACTAAAAATTTAAAAGATAGACAAAGCACAAAGATAAACAAAGAAGCAAGAGATCCATTGCATGCAGAATATATCTTGTCGCAAGGAGGAAATCTAGCGTCTATCTTAAACATTACATACACCAACGATCGATCTCCTGCACAGTCTGACAATAAAATTTTATTATTTACATGCACCTTTAATTGAGTCAAAATCACAAAGCATAGAACATCTTGGTTGACCGAAGAGATCAACTTCTTTATGAAGCTAAGAGACAATACACTATCTAAATTTAAGGTTAGCAAATTGGGTCAAGATTGGAATAAATACAAGGGAGAAATTTTACTCTCAATAGGGTTAGATATGGAAAACGACAATTTTTGAACACTGATTTAGCGTCCAATAAGCTAAAAGAGCTCTGGTCTTCTCTCAAATCTCTGAACATTAAGTCCAATACTAGGATCCCACTGCCTGATCGTTTAGCTGATGTTAATGGGATCAATGAGTACCTTGCAAAGTTTGTACAGTCTACAAATAATAACTCTAAAGATCTGATTTCCTATTATGGCAGCCTCTATCAGAATCCCACAGTTAATTTTAGTATTAGATTAGCGTCTGTTGACGAGATTCATTCAGTTTTAAATAATATAAATACTACTGTAATTAGTTGGGATGGAATCTCTTGCAAAATGCAAAATACTCCAGTCCCTTTATAGATCTCTATATTACACGTGTAATTAACTGTTGCATTGAGCGTTCCTATTTCCCTAATCTTTGAAAGACAGCTTGGAGGTTGCCTTTGCCCAAGGTATCTAATCCTGACATTTTCCCTGATTTACGAATCATCAGTATATTACCTATATTATCTAAAATGCTGGAAAGAGCTCTTCAAACTTTAATTTGGCCAATTTTGCTTCGAGAATTCCGCTCTTGTGAACTGGCGCATTGTCTTAATGGAAAAAGACTTTTTTTGCTTTATTCCGGGTCTCTTTTCAACGATAGCTGCCTTCAATCGATCCAAAAGTTTAGAATAGTATTGTCCCAGTAATAAATTATCCCTTTGAAAAGTAATTGATAAGCAAGGTTCCCTTCGCATCACAGATAACGGAAGCCATCACCGTTCATTGCCGATAAAATGACTTTGGCCTTCTTTGGAGGCAGTTCAACACGTTTAGAAATTTATTTTTATTGTTATTGACTTTCTGGTGTGCAGTGGTGGGTCCACGTTTCATCGCAAGTCACAAACTGGTGCAAAAACTCAAATTGAATTTTGCCAAAACCGCTTCAAAATGGCTGTAGACTATTCCATGTGTTTGAGTTAGTTACCGAATTTTTCAGTTTACCCTCGTATCTTCATTTTACGCGAAGAAACGCCCACAAGTCAGAAGCATCATGAAGTGCTTACGCATATGTTTTTTCAATATTAATGACAATATTCAAAAAGCTCTCACCTCCAGTTCAAAGGATTAATGCATAGTTTTAGAACACATAACTTCAAACATTAAAATACGTCTGAAGCAAAGTGCAAGTAACCATAACAATACAACGTTTCCCCTTTTTCGTCGCGACAAACGTTTCAAAAAGATATGATGAAACTTATACCATGTTTCTATTTATTTTTATTCCGTGAAAAGCTTCTACCATTATAAACATTTTCAGCGCATCCAAACAAAGATATAAAACAACGACGAAAGAAAAAAGTGACAATTACCGGACCGTGTCTTTATATACAAAGTAACGCCTTTCCCTAGTCAGTTCTTCGTACTAATGGTGGTCGGCCGCCCTTTGTAGCAAAATATAACTCCATTCTATCCGTTTTCTCGCACAATTTCCCCCATTTCAGCCGCCCACTTTCCGACAATGCCAAAACTACCACCATCGACGGCCTAATGGTGTTGCAAATTACGCCTCGACTTTTAGACTTTTAACAATGCGCGAATCTCTGTGCCAGAGATGACGCCGATTTTTCGCCATCCTCGTTAGCGTCGCGAAGGCGTCGAGACGCCGACGATGAATGGGAAAATTCAACCTACCTCTACGTTGTCGATTTTATTAATACGATGGCGTTGATGGGTTCATTAATCGGTCCACTTGATTCAGAACCCTCTTATTAGATGTGCTATTACTCCTTCAAAAAACAATCTTAGAAATCAAAACCGTTGCTGCTTTATATACAGATATAATTTGAGCAAAGTCAACGGTTATAATACGCATGGGCATCTCCCGTTATTATTTATGGCTGCAATATTCTCTTACAATCAGTCATTCGCTGTAAGCAGTACTTCGCAGTTGCCCTACTATATCACACCTATAGCTATAGTTGGGGAACGTTGGATTATAGATACCTCCCCGTCGTTAACTTTGCTCAGATTATGTCTGTATAATTACTGTATGAATTGCCTGAAAAACTCTTGGCCAAACTGTTAAGGATTTTTTTTTTGACGTGAGGTATATTTTATTTTCCAATATAATCTCCTGAAACTTCAATACGTTTATTCCAACGTTTTTCCAATAGCTCAATATCACTGTTAAAGTGTGACTGCGAAAGATTTGCAAAGTATCGATCTCCGGCTGCAATAACTTCGTCGTTTGATGTAAACGCTTACCAGCTAGGAATCTTTTGGGGTTTAGAAACAGATAATAGCTCAGATTATGTCTGTATACTATGTAATAGTATTACGCGTAAGTGTTTCCAGAATAGTCTATTGTATTTTTGGGAATTGTAGTGTTATAATAATTTGCACAATAAAACAAAGAAAATTTATGTACATCTGTAAACTAAGTAAATTTTTTATTCAAAGTTAATCTAAAATAATTTAGCTCTAAACACTCGCACGTTGGCTCGTAAAACGGTCACGACATGCAAATACAAATTATTCTCTAATTTCAACAAACTCATAGCACACCATCTATGGTTAGGCACTGTTTCGAATATTCAGTCCGGTGAAGAAGTAACTTGCAACCAGTGGCGACTCGTACTTAAACAGCGTGGGGGTTAGAAATTGATTGGGTGAATTCTACAGTAACTTACTATGTATCTTGGGGAATTGCAGTGATTTCTTGTTGAATGTTCTCCTTCGGTTCATGGATTGTTGCAGGTCGTGTACGGTACACCTTGCCTTTAACATACCCCCACACTAAGATCAGGGGATCTCGCAGGCCATTCAATGTCACCGTTACGTGAAATAATGCGTCTTTCAAACAATTGACGAACTGCCGCCATCGAATGTCGAGCAGTGTGTGACGTGGCTCCGTCCTGCTGAAACCACATGTTTTCCATGTTAAGATTAAGCTCGTACAGTCTCGGTGTAAAGAATGTTTGAAGCATTTCAACATATCGAGTGGATGTTACTGTCGCTGTACTACCATCCCCACGTGCAAAACAATAAGGGCCAATAACACCATGACATGATACAGCACACCATATTGTGACCTTGTCGCTATGTAGTGGTCGCTGGTGTAACTCACAAGGATTGTCGTGGGCCAATAACGAAAATTCTGTTTGTTTACGAAACCGTTCAGGTGGAAATGGGCTTCGTCTGATATCCATATGTTACCAACGAAATTCGCGTCCTCGTTAATTTTAGCCTAGTAAACTCCATACGTGACGCTGGGTCTCGTTCATGTAATTGTTGCACAATCTGCAACTTATAGGGATGGAAATGTAATAATAGCGTAGATGTATGCTGTCAAACGGAGCGGCGAGGACTTCTCTCGATTGCAGCTCTAACAACCTCAATGTTCTCAATGTCTGGGGTACGTACCGTTCGAATGCCACCTGGAGCTTTCTTTTCACGACAGATCCTGTTTCTTCAAAATTACGCACCCACGTTGTAATCGCATGCGCAGATGGGACACGTCCGTGACGTCCAAGCTGGTAATGCTGACGAAATATTCTCTGCGCGGCAGTAGCACTATCACCATTTCTATAAAACGCTCTCACAGCTACTGCACGTTCCGCACCAGTCCAACGATCCATGATTACTAAATGGCAATGCGTTCACAACAATTGTGCGACGTTACGAACAACTGCCGGCTCTACAGTGCTGACAAATTTCCCGTTCCCCTGCGCCACCCTGTACTATATTACATCAAACTACATTACATTGCACTAAAGTGTATTATATAATCCCTTGAAACTGCAATTTTTCCTATATAAACTATTCCAATTTAGGGGTTAGTAACACTTTTAAGCAACAACTATTCACAGTAGACGTCTGAAATTATGACAGTTGTCATGAAAAAGAACCAATGAATTTCAATTTTCGTGCGCCATCTCTTGCCGATTCCGTAAACATTTCAGGTTACCCTCGTATTCCATGTACATATTCTTAATGTAAGAATAACTCCTACATTATCATATTAGTCTCTAAAATAATACTGTTTTATTGTAAACTATGAATGTGTAGAACATACCCGTATTTTGAGTACATTAGTACTAATAAATCGTTTATTTAACTTTAATTTAGTATCATTTTAATGTATTTCTTCATCCTGAAGCGAACGAGACCAACCGCAGTTCGATAAGACTATCCGTTCTCTAGATGTTGAATTTTTTCTGCTTTTCGAGCATTTGACCCAAGTGCGCGTCAGTCCTCTCAATAGAAATTGGTGATTATAGTGGGATTTCCTTATGTAACGCCAACAAAGAGCACAAAAGGGTAAATTCTATAGAACTAAATTCCTCTTACGCAGGATGTCTATGTCACACAATACGAACCACGTATACTTACAAGAGATTCGCCTCATTTGGTGTAGATAATAGTCTTTGCTAAACCTTTATCGCCATCAGAAATTACGAAATAAATTACTTCCAATCTACCACCGACCTCCTAGTTCAATACTAAAGCATAAAACCGCATCAACAACGACCTCTAGCGTCTCCGATTCCATCTCAATCTACTGCAAGTTGTTTTTCTCCGTCGCTCGATTTAGTTCGTTCGTAGTTCGATTTTTCTCGATTTTCTTTGTTCGAACCGCTTCTACACTTACCCTTATCGAACATCCGCTTGGTCACGCTGCGATTGTAGTTTTCTAAATCTCAACAAGACGCCTGGCGCTATCTACGGACTTCCAATCATGCTAAAACTACCACCAGATTGGACTTAAAACGTATGGAAAATTCGATTGCCGATGCTAGTGCAGCGGTCGCGCCAACCTAACGGCGAACGGGTAATATAGCGAGGAGGGAATTGTGACCGAGGTTAAGGGAGAAAGATTAGGCTTCCGGTAATTTGTCCGTCGGTACTCGTTTTTATCTCTTTTTATTGTCGTCGCGTTGGACGCTCTCGAATTGGAGTTGATTGCCTGGAAAGTTAGAAAGAAGAGATGTTTAATCTTGTATGCTGTCAATTTTTTTTTGGATGCTGTGTTAAATCACACGATCATTAACTTTTTTTCCAATTGGACCTGTACTCCTCGACACTTTAAGAGCGACTCGTTATTCAGGTGTTTTTCCGAAATACTATCGAGCGACCAAATTTCAATGACCGGCAGTGTACATATAATGATAATAACATTTTATTGACAAGTAAATGGTAAATACAGAAACAAGAAAAAATACAAGCAGAAACTATTTTTGGCAATTGAACCACCTTCACCAGACCAAGGAGGTTTCCTATTGTTACCGATGACGCAAGAACAAAGAAGAAATATGAAAATAATTTATTGCACAACCAAATCATCCGCAGTAGCAGAACACCTGCACCAACAAGGAGATCACCGGATAACCTACAGCGACGTCAAGGTATTAGCCAGGACCAGCCACTACTACCCGAGGATAATACGCGCAATCAATAGAAATAATGAAGAATACCAACAACCTCAAAATTTCAGGTCGCCCTCGTAAATGGCAACTCCTTGATATCTAGGAGAAGCGTGTTATACCAAGTGAAAAGTTGCAGGCTATTGATTGCATTCTGGGCAACTGGAAATCGGAAGGACTCCAGCTGTAGGCGTATATAAGCATGAGACCGCAATGTAAATTTGTTTACATTCGGCGACACGTCATAGCTCAGCCAAAATAAAATGAGCGTATTAGAAGCTCAATTTTATTACCACTTACTTTGTACCTATTTTTTGTCCACTACTGTATGTGCCGTGTGAATAGAGCACAAAATCACGTGGTAATTAACTTGCTTCCTACTGGACCCCGCAGATGTTGTAATCGAGGGCCCAAACTTCCATGACCGACAGTGTATATATAAATATAATACGTAATACAAAATGATATTTTTATTCAAAAAAAAAGATTATTATCAATACAGCTTGCCAAAGAGGCACTTTTTCGCTACGATGCTCCCGGTAATGTGACAAATTTTCGCCGGCACAATACATTGCTATGTCCTTTCATCGGAAAAATTTATTCCGAAATTGAATGAACGAAAGATCTCATTCGTGAAATAGCACTTCCTATAATCCGGCGTGACGTTAGGGGCAAGGAGGGCTGTAAATCCGTACGGCGTCGGAACGGGTCGATGAAGAGAAAAATACCCCGCAAAAAAAAACGGTCCTCTCCCTTTATTTTCCTTGAAATTTGCAAGACATCGTTTCTACTTTCCTTCTTTAGAAAGGGGACGAAAATCCACCCCAAAAATGATCGAATTCGTCGTGTTCCCCTTTTCTCGGAGCACAGAATGTTAAACAACCCCTTCTGCTCATATTTAAATCGGAGAAAAACGCTGGATATGAAGAAAGATGGTTGACACGCGTAGTATATGTTTACAGGGGAGGAGGGGACTTTCAAGGGATAGACACAGCACGTCAAAAGTCGCTCTGGTATATAGGGAATACTGCGTAGAACCATCCAGTTCAATTCTTGCACGAATTCTTCTAGAAATTGCGTTCCAAATACGGATGTCGTATCCTAAATTTTTTCAATTAAGACGGCTAAGCTTTAGATCAAATATATGTGAAGATATATAATATGCAGGTGGAAGATAAGGAGATGTATGGAGACGACTATAAAATTGGCGTTTTCCTTGATTTCAATTGAAATATAGAATTGGTTTGTAGTAATATTCATTAACAAATATTTGACATAGTAAAAAGAATGTTTTACATCGAAACTATTACAAAATTTCAATTGAAAGCGAAGAATGACAAAATATAAAACAAACAGTAGAAAAGAAACGGTATCTGATGTCTGAAAATAGGAACAAACGAAGGAGCTAGACAAGGTTGCTGTGTGTCGCCAATATATGTATATATTGATGTTATAAAGGAATGGAAAAAGAAATGCCGTAAAGGAATACGTTTAGATGAGAATACTACCATAAATTCTTATGTGCTGATGACTTAGTACTCCTAATAGAACTAAACATCTTCGACATAAATGAGAAAATAAAGGAAAACAAAATTAAGTGGAAGGAAGACTTAGAACGGATGCAAGTGAAGTTACCAGGCTGATCAATATTTGTGTGTTTAGAGAAAAGAAGTGTAGGTAGACCAAATAATAGATGGGCAAAGTGTCTAAAGCCTGAAGTGAAGGAAAAAACGAATTCTCTTCAATATACTCTTCTAAAATGAATTATGGTGGCGTATCTTTTTTTGATCAGAAATTCCAGATAAGTCGAATGTAATTTTCGCGCATGCTACCTGGAGTTTCTGCAAAAGATCTCGTTCGCTGTTAACTCTCCTTTTTCAAATGCTTCGATCCAATTTATCCCATACAAATTCTCTTGGCGATAGATCTACAAATTGGGGTAACCAAATCCTCTATCTGAACTTACCTTCTTCTTCGAGTGACATCAAACAAAATCTACATGAACGAGATGAATGTTTGAGATCGTTACCTTCTTAGAAGATAAAATTCTGGCCACATAGTCTATCCCCACTTGGTATAAGGTTCAGGATACCATCTATTTTTGTCAAATCGCCTACAGCTATACCACCAAAACAACTCCACACATCGGTCATTCACTCTTCGTCTAATCTGCTGCCTCACAAGTGATCGACGTTTTGTATCAAAAGTTTGGAATTTGGATTTATTTGTCCGCAATACTTTATATTATTGCTTAAGGGTCTAGTCCAGACTCTTTTTTTCCTATTTTGTTGTTTCAGCAGGGCCATTGCCATAGTTAGTCTTACCATTAGCCCTGCTGCGAAAAGTCTCTGCTTACTGTTGTCGGAAATTTTGGTATTCTTCGTGAAATATTGAACCGTTCAGTGATCTCTGGTGCGGTAAGAAGCGTATTTCGTTTAGAAGATACTATATTTCTATATGAACCCGTTTCCTGCATCATTTTAAGAGTCATAAATACTCCGCTTTTTGATACCTTTACTTTTTGAGTGATTAGTGGTATTGAATACCTTTCACCACTTAGACGTAAATAACTACAACAGTTCTCTCGTCCTTGAAATTGAGATATAAATAGTTTCAGTGGCAAGTAAACTCGACGTAAGCACCGAGGAACCAACCTTACAACGAAAAGTATCCAAGCTGGAATTACAGATTCTAATGGAACTTGGATAGTGTGTAAATCTTTGAATATAATCACCATAAAAACAAATAACATTCGTTTGTACCTTGGGCTAGGTGGTGGCGGTTAATTGCATCAACTTTAGTGTATTTCAATAACAATTTAAAGATGTCAAACACCTATGTTTATCGATAATTTGTATAAACATCCAAAAACTGAAAAAATTTCAATTTTCAAATATCGATTTCACCCCCCCCGAAACTTAGTGCTGAAATTAGATTTACTTATCAAATAATAAACTAAAGAAATTAGCTTATTTTGGTGAGAGTTTAGTAGATTCTTGAGAGGCTGTTTCTTGCCAAACTCATCATTTACTATCGTTTCAAGGGATCTTTACCCATGATTTTCCACATTTCGAGCACCTTATCATCACCATATCCATATCTTCTAACATGTATATTGTAGTATGATTTTGATCTCGCCAAAATCAACTTAACATTAAATTCGCAATTGTAAGAAATTAAAACTTCAACCTCCATTCTGGAACGTATTCCCCTCAAAATTTTCGAAATTTTTCATTGTTCACTGTATTTGGTGGAATGTTGCACACTTAACATGTAGATAAAGTCATACGTTGCGCATTTAACCGGTGTTGTTTGCTATTAACATGTCTTTTACACACAGAAATATTACACAGTAAAATGTTGATATTGAAAACAATACATTTAGTAATAGTGGAGGTGTATACTAATGTCGGAAATCGGTGTTCATACACATACTAACCATACGCGTATGAATCCCGACTTCCGGTATGTCCGACTGTTTTCGAAATATGTCATCGCTGCCAATGAGTACACACTCGTTTCCGCAGACCTACAAATAAATGATTAATTTATATGATATCAACTATATAACAGTACTTTTATCTACTATACGAAACTATAGTCCTTGAATTCATAATAAAGCATGTAAAATGTGACATTTTCAGATTAAAAAATTACCATGTATCGTCTTATTTAAAAATGTATGCTTTGTAATTTAACGCAACGGAAGTTATTAAATTATTATAGACTCCTAAACACAATTATAACCAAACTACAACATCATACAAAGCTGAAAACTTTAGTACCTCGCATTTCCATGAACGTATTCCCCGTAACAATACCCATTTAACGCTTCCGTTTTCTCTATTTTCAGAAACCTCGTCTACAACCTGAGTCTAACCGATCTGTCGGAACAACAGAAGTTGCAATGGTATTCTAACGAGCCGGACGTCAAAATGTGTGTGATGAAAGGCAAAGACGAGGTAAGCATCGCTCTTCGCACTTGCCGCATAGCTTTTCTAACGTTCGTACGCTACTTTACGCCTCGTGTAACTCGAGAATACTTCGCCGCTATGCAGCGTCTCTCGGCTCACTTCAAACGGTCGGGAAATTGCGCGGAACGCCTGCATACGTAGAAAGTTTGGCGATGTATTTGATGTTACGGCGGGTGTGTTGTTGTTTTGTACGTTTTACCGTTTCGCACTTTGAATGGTGTCGCGATTGTACTGTTTAAATATGAGTATAATTAAAGGGAAAAGTGTCAGCTGTACCTATACAATGCGCTAACTTTTCCTTTTTGGAGATTTTAAGAAAATCCCGGTACGAATGTTGTACGGAATTATATGATGTGGTCCATTTTGTTCGCTAGTACCGCGCAAGTAATTATTTTGAAGTACTTAAGGTACTAATTCGGTACTGTGGTTCTATCCTCAGACATGGAACATGAATGCTTCTTTATCGTTTTAGTAATAACGAACTTAATGGCTTTATTCATGTCCGTACGGTTACATAACTGAAAAAGATATTTTCAAAAATAAAAGAGACCTTAAAGACCTTAAGGATGTGGACAAAATTTTGAAGGTTAAAGAATAAATGAAATCGAAATTAAATTTATAATTGTTCATTTATTATTTGTTTCATTCACTTAATTGTATGTAAATCCTTAAACCATTAATCACTTTCCCCATTTTTTTTTGTTTGACTTCCCATTTTTCTAAGAAAAGATCATAGCCTAACAAACCTATGGTAATCGATCACTTGAACAACGGACACATTGTACACCTTCCTAAATTTCACTGCGTGGAACCTTAGCTCTGCATATAAGATCTAGATATACAAGGTGTCCCAAAAGTTCTTTTCCGAATAATAAGGATATAATAAAATAATGACCAGGTTTAATAAATAAATGTTTATTTTTAATTAAGACGCAGTCTTTGGGAATTTATTTCTTTAAAATTATATTTTCTAAATGTGTTTCGTTATTTTGCTAGCACTCTTCTAAACGTGAGGTAAAATTTTCAAAAATTGCTCGGTACATATTCTCAAAGAGGGAGTCTCTTTGGTGAGAAATCGTTTTCAAAGTTTTTATGAATGGTTCTGCGATGCCTCAGTATGTTCCCATGCTTAGGTATTGAAACTGATGCAAATGAGACACAGACAGTTATCCTTCACCATACAAAATAAGAAGTCTTCCTCCCAATCGTTATTAAAATGATACGTTTTACTTTCGCCGCACTCATTTTGCATTGTTATGTGCTGCGGGTTCGAAAGGATAAAATAATGCTACACAAATTTTAGTGAGGCGGCGCTTTACGTATAAACTTCGTATCGCATTCGAGTTGTTACTTGGAATGACTCCGGCTTGCGTGGGCGCAGTAATTATATCGACGCCGAGGAAGTCCCCAATGTTCTCGATAAAAAGTTTGGACATGGTTTGTTAGCTATTCCGCCTCAACTGACGTAGAGAGTGATGTGAAACTTGCGGGAACGTCTCCGGCAATGTATTGACAACTTATAATAATATGCCTCACCGTGTATAAACTAAACGACTTATTTTACTCCGGCTTGCGTAGGCGCAGTATTTATATCGACGCGGAGGAAGTCCCCAATGTTCTCGATAAATAGTTTGGACATGGTTTGTTAGCTATTCCGCATCAACTGACGTAGGGAGTGATGTGAAACTTGCGGGAACGTCTCCGGCAATGTATTGACAACTTATAATAATATGCCCCACCGTGTATAAACTAAACGACTTATTTTACTACCATTTCTTGCGCGAAATTTTATCGATTCGTACCGTATACACAGAACTTATCTCGCCGAATCTCATTACGCTTGCATATATCCTGTCCTTAATACTGCAAGAGGACGTCGGGGTAGTAAATTCCTACAAAGTTCAAAGTTTTATTCCGCAGTAACGTTACGACAGTCGCATTACGAAGCGAAGGAGTTATGTCGATGCGAATCTAGCGTTATAATCATTTGAACTACTTGTCGTATTACCCGAGCAAATTAATATTTTAGAAACGGAAGAGACAGTCGTATAGTCTACGGCGACCCGGTTCCATTTTCGAAGTTCGAGCGTTTGTAGGGTTGTAAATCCCTTACGGACGAGAGACTCCGTTAGCGTGAAAGCATTTTTACGACAACTTTCGGCCTTAATCTCGATCCTAATATCAACCCGATTTGTATGATGCCGTGCTGGCTCTTTCGGACGGATAAGAATTATGTAAATGATAAAATCTGCTAGGAGTCGTCTTCTTTATTCGTTTCGAAATCATTTTGGGAGATATTGCATTTTTAATAGACCTTGGCGGGTTAAAATAGAAGTTGCACAATATACTGTAAAGATGGACGTTTATATATTGTTCTGACAAAGTAATACATGGTTTAACTATGAGTTATTTTATGGTTCAAGTTATTTCTTTCTTTATATATGAGATAGATATACAATCAGTCACTGAAGTTCAGGCAGATCATTCTATTTATTTTGATGTACGAGGTAGGCGCTATAAATTCTCGCCCTAATATAGAAAAAAAAACTTAAAACAATACAAGAAGTTTTATTTTTCAATGTAATCTATACATTTATTACAACGATTAAATAATAATTCAATACCGTTCTAAAAATAGTCTGAAGTATTTCCGTCAAAATATTCTATAACAACTGCTTGCAACTCACTGTCGTCCTTAAAACGACGTCCCTTAAGGTCTTTTCTTAAATTAGAAAACAAATAAAATTTTTTGTACCAATTATTGAAAGCCACATTCGCGGATGACAGCTTGTAAAACTGCGGAGCACCGTCGTGCAATAATCGTACACCTTTTGTCAATTTTCCACGACGTTCTGCACGAAAACTGTCCCTTAATTTATGCAATAAAGGCACATAATACATATGTGCCATTCACAGTTGTATTGCGTTCTTTAAAGTCAATTAGCGAAATGCCCTCACACTCCCAGAATATTGTGGCCAAGGTGATTTCGTTGATTGAACGACTTTTGCCTTTCTGAAGCGAGGTTTATCAGCTCGCCGCCATTCCATGGATTCACTTTTCGGTGGAGAATCGTAAAGCACAACCATTATTTCATCTCCTATGACAATGGACTTCAAAATCGGTTTTGGGTCGTCTCCACACATGTTTAAAAATATTTAAATATAGCTGCAAGCAAATGTTATAGGCAGGGTATACTCTTTTAGTGTTACGATAAGACGAGAACCTCAAAACTAAAAAAACACATAATTCAGTTTATAAGGTTCTTTTATTAAATAAATCAGTATTTAATGCTGCCTCCTCTAGCTTTTATTATAGTTTTAATTCTTTTAGGCGTAGTAGCTACCAGTTTGTAACATGTTTCTGGGGAAATAGACGACCATTCCATAAACACTGTTTGCTTTTTTAGAGGCATGGTTGTATTTACGCACCCTGTCCTTCAATATATGCCATAGATTTTCAATAGGCGAGAGCTCACGCGATTGTGGGGGCCAATCCAAAATCTTCACTTGGTTATCAGTAAACCATTTCATTACAGGTCGAGCCTTGTGGCCAGGAGCATTGTCTTGCTGAAAGTAATACTCCTCTGAGTCCATATCATAAAATCCGACAATTGATGGTTCGAGAACCTCTTCCAACATCCCGATGTAGTATGCCCCATTCATGCGGCCCTCGCACACATGGACTTCCTCTACACCTTGTGCAGACATACATCCCCAAATCATAATGCTTCCACCGTAGTGTTTAACAGTAGGTAAAATACACGCTGGGGAAAATGCTTCGCCGGACCTCCTCCGAATATAACTTGCTCCGGAAACGCTGTGCACCTGCACAGACTAAACGGAGGACGTTAACTTTTTGAATATTTCTATTTTGGTGAGAAAAGTAGTGGCGCTGAGTTCAATTATGTATATTGCAAGGATTATGAAATATTTTTAAGCACTTACGTCTATATTAATCGGACCAAAGTACTTTGGCCCAGTCATCTACAGTCCAATGTCGGTACTTCTTTGCCCACGTAAAGCGTTGCTTGCGGTGTAGCTCGGTCAGCAAAGGCTTGTGTCGTGGTTTTCAGGCACGTAAATTCGCCGCAGTTAACCTTCTTCTAACCGTATGCACGGAGATTGGTGCGTCTCGTTGAGCGCGAAACACTTGTTTGATTAGGGTGCCTATAACATTTGCTCGCAGCTGTATATGAACAAACATACTACAGTACAAACGTTACATTTATTTAAACATTTAGTTCGTCAAAAAATCCACCTTTTGCGGCAAGGAATGCTTTAACCATTCTCTTCATTATTGCAATAAGTTTTCTGAGAGTTTCAGGCTGAATATTTCGCTATTCACTACGTCAAAGGGTCCACATTTCGTAATTCGATGTAGGGCACTTTGTTCGAGCTCTTCGGCCAAGCTCATCCCATAGAAGTTCTATGAGATTAATATCCGGGGACTGAGGTAGTCAAATCATAACACTTAAGTTTTGATGATCTTCTTAAGATTTGAGATATTCCTTGCACAACATAGGGGTGTGCTTAGGATCATTGTTCTGTACAAACTGAAATCCATGACCAATTAAGCTCAATCCTGACGGCACCGCGTTGTGTTCCATATCCGTATGCGTTCTTACTCTTATTTTTTTCATTATACCATTAATTTTGTGAAAAACAGACCCAAATTAAGACAAAGCTTTTCCCAAACGCTTGGGCAACATTCTTTCTTTTGAAGATCTTCTGGGGAATATCCATTATTTATTACCAAACACTTCAAATTTTGATGCATCGCTCCACAATACCATTTTAAGCTTTTCGCCCATTATAAGCGTTTTTGCTTATTTCCTCGTCGCAATACAGTGGCTATTCGTCCATGTGAACTAGTCTCTCTTAAACGTCGCTGAACAGTACTAACGAATACCATTCGCAACCGGTCTCTGTTCCGTTGCAATTTCAAGTGCTGTCAAATAACGATTTATTCTACTAATCAATGCAGTGCGTCTATTTTCACCTATTGATGTCTTTCAATCACACCATGCACTGTTGATTTCACTATTTTCGATTTTTGAATAACCTTTCTTATGTAAAGTTATAACAGACGTACGTTTTTCAGCATCCATTGGCTTTCCGCTAGGCATTTTTCGAACAATGTAATAGTGTTTAGAAATTCAAAATAACTCACACAAGCGGCGATTTCTTCACTAACACATCTACAATCATACTAATGCAACTAAATTATATGAGCAGATCGGAAAATGCTGAATATAATTCAAGTAAGTAACAAATTCTTGATATTTGGGGTAGGGGTTTCTTTTTTATGGTGGTCTATTATGTGTATATGGTTGGTAAATTAACTATATTCACTAATATTACTTAAGCTGAAAATGTTGTTTTATACCTTTATTGTTAATTATGCGTACCTAATTTGACGAGAAGAGGTGGAAAAACTATTTTTTGTCTGATGACTAAAGATTCACATACAATATTCTTACAATTATTTGAACAATTAAGAATTTACTGCGTTTAGTTAACAATTTGCAAGAATTTTTAAATCGGCAAACAAGAAATGCCGTAGAAAAAGGAAAGTAACGTGATGAAAAATGAGGTTCATATTTGGCATTAGCGTACCTATATTAGTTAAAAACAATTGTCAGATCTTGGTCAGCTGAAAAAGAAAATTTATTTGTTGGGCAAAGTTATCCGCAAGAAGACAAAGAAACTTTAGGTATGGTAAAAAGGCAAACATTGGTTAATAAATTTAAACAACCGCCAATAAAACTTATTGCGAAGATAAACTGCGAAGCTCGCGCCTAAAATCTTTCCTTCGGAAACAAGAAACAGCGTACGCACTAAAATGCCGTCTCTATTTACGCGTGCGATCTCTCAAAATACCCCTTAACCCCGTTTTTCAACGCATTTTCAGCGTTACGTCGAAGAGTAGCATGAAACAACAATAACAACGGAAGAAGAAGGAAAAAGCGGGCGTATGATGATTTCTTCAGAAAGTCCTTAAACACCGTCATGCAAAACAAAAACGGTCCATTTAACTTCCATCTCACTGTTTGGCGAATTTCCCTCTATCACTCCCAGAGCTCCGCTAACTCATATTATATTTGAATATTTCGCAAGGAAGATCGGATACCGTCGGGGATTATTTGCTCGTTTTGGAACGGTTGGATTACGCATAGTGTCGTTGATAAGTTTTGAACAGCAATTGCGTGCGTCATTTGTTGTCATTCTTTTGACGCAGTGAGCACCCTTGGTGAAGTTTTAATTGGAGATTTTAAAAATAAAACAGAGATCATGTCTGCTATTAAAGAACTTCAGTTATCTCAAGGCGTATTGAAGTTATGACCCAGGACATGACAGATAAGCTAAAATATGATATCATGGCATGCGCACACTTTTTCTTTGCAGTTCGACGAATTCACCAATTTGGTCACCTGTGTATTTTTATTCGAATGGTATTTAATAACATGTCTGCTAAAAGGGAACTTTTAGCAATGATTCCTGGGTAAGAAAAATCCCGTGGCGAAGATGTATATGATGCTTCCTTAAATTTTGTTACTAGCTATCAGCTATCAATCTATAAATTAGTGTGCGTTCCAACAGATGAAGCACCAGCCATGACGAGACAGAAATATCTTTACTGCATTGTGTCGAGCTAATAACGATTTCCCATCGCTTTTCTCATTCCATTCCATTATCCATCAATAAGTTTTGTGTTCAAAAGCTTTAAATATGGAGGAGGTTCTAAACATCGAAATAAAAATTGTGAATTCTATCCGTGCCCGAAGTTTGCAACGACGACTCTTCAAAATACAGTTGGAAGATAGTGAATCCGTTGAACACACTGATTTGGTTTTTCATACGGACGTAAGGTGGTTCAGTCGTGGAAAATTCCTAGAAAGGTTTCAAGAGTTATTGCCCGAAATAATTGCTTTTTTACACGAAAAAGGTGATAACACTCAGAGATCTAAAAACAGAATACCACTAATTTGGAGCTGTAAGGTGAAGAAAAAACTACTACCAAGGTAGGACGCGTAATAAGGGCATTCAAAAGTAAATTGCAACTAATGATAGACCAACTGAAAGGAGGATCTGAAATATTTTCCGTCTTTGAAACCAAGGACTCCTCAATTGAATTATAATATTAATGAGAGAGAATTAGCAAATATCTTGAGTGAATTTGAAAAACGGTTTTATGATTTTAGTAAATTCACAAACGTCTCAACTTTTTTGGGTTATCTTTTTCCAGTAAAAAGATTGAGAAATCTGCTACTGAAATAGCAGGTCAATTTGACATTGACTCTATCTTCTGCTGAAAATGAGCTGGTGCAGATTATCTCAGATATACATATGAAAACCGCAGCATCTGATACAAAATTCTGGTTTCTTTATATCTGAAGATAAATATCGGAATCTAATTCACAGGTATAGCAGTAAACTCCACTCACACAAATTAATTAATTATGCGGAACGCAGCGTTTGTCAACCGTGTTACCGACTGTCGTGACAATGGGAGCCCACGTGCTCTCGAAACGCTGCGTTCCGCATAATTAATTAATTTGTGTGAGTGGAGTTTACTGCTATACCTGTGAATTGTACATCCACACAGTCCTTGCAATCGTCATCGGAATCTAAGGCAAATTGCCCTTCTCTTTTCTTCTTTTTCTGTACCCCTTCTCTCTTCTCTTTTTTTCACTTTTTCTTGCTTTTTATTTCATTTCCTCCTCTTATACCTCATCACAACACAGTCCAATTTCGGAAACAGTTCGTTTATTAGCTCTAACTTAACTTCTGCAGTATGTATAGTAACAATAACAACTACCATACAACTTTCAAAAATTGAGCAACTTTCAGCTCGTCTAAATAATAGAAAAAAAAAACAACAACAAAAAGAAGAACGAATACCGCTTCTCCGTAGCATGAATCACGTGTTTCTCAACGGACCTGACCGACTCCCCTTTTATTTCCACACGGCCCCCTCTCCGTCTCTAACCGGCCGACTTTTTTCCAACCTTTTACATATTTAATAAGCGCCCGGAAATGAAAAAAGCAAAAGGTTGAGGTCCGTAAACACTTTTATAAAGTCCGACTTGTACGGTAAGATTTCCCGAAGACATAACTTTTATTAATTATACTTCGCCCCTTTTCCGTGCCTTTCGAGGTGTAATGGGTAGCTCTCATTTCGGTCGACAGAGGTCGATACCTTAGGAAATTTACGCCGAACCGGAGAGATAATAAAGAAACCTCGTCGAGGAGGGGAGAGAATTGGAACATATTAAATATGAAAGATCTAATTGTATTTGTTATTCGGTAATTTGATTTTACAATTAGTTGGCGTTTTGCGTTTTGAAAAATTGAAATCCTTCTCTGAAAGTAGAGGTGAAAAAAATAATAGAGGTGAAAGTAGAGGTGAAAAATATATTACAATTAAATGAACTTGATGGACTTGCATTTTTCCAACGATACCATCTAAAGCATGGTCTCAATATTAACAAATCCAATTTACTTGACCCGATAGTGCAATTCTTTTTATAAACTTTTATTTGGTGACCAAACGATTTAACTAAAAATGAGAATCTGAAAAGACGATTTTTTAATTAGAATTAGTATGAATTTCATTTTTTTCTAATGCCCAATTAGCAAACTAAACATTTTTTTAGAAAATAGCCAGGTGTTAAGGAATATGTGTTTTTATAGGGGGGCTTCAATAAAAGCGCAAGATTGTGGCCGCCATGTTTAACAGTCATAATGACATATGATTAACACATGGGCTGAAAAGTCCCGGGCCTAACAAAGAAAACACGTTTTTTTTGGTTCAAAATTAGCTTTATTCATCAACGTAATCTCCATCAAAAGCAACGCAATCATTCCAGCGCCGCTCTACCATTTCAATACCACTTTTGTAGAACGATTTATCTTTTGCCTCAAAATAGGCCTCAGTTTCAACGATAACCTCTTCATTCGTGCGAAATTTCTTACCGGCGAGCATATTTTTGAGGTCTGCGAACAGCCAGTAGTCGCTGAGAGCCAAATCTGGCGAATACGGTGGATCTGGGAGCAATTCGAAGTTCAATTCATCTAGTTTTGCCATTGTTTTGATTGGCTCGTGACACGGTGCGTTGTCTTGATGAAACAACATTTTTTTCTTTGCTATATGCGGTCGTTTCTTTGCAATTTCAGCCTTCAAACGCTCCAATGACGCTATATAATATTCACTGTTGATGGTATTTCCTTTCTCAAGATAGTCGGCGTATATTACACCACGCACATCCCAAAATACCGAGGCCATAACCTTTCCAGCCGATTGTTGTGCTTTCGGGCGCTTTGGACGAGGTTCACCAGGTGCTGTCCACTCAGATGACGATCGTTTTGATTCCGGAGAGAAGTGATGGATCCATGTTTCATCCATTGTCACATATCGACGCAAAAATTCCGGTTTGTTACGTTTAAACATTGCCAAACACTGCTCAGAATCATCAACACGTTCTTGTTTTTGGTCAACAGTAAGCAAACGCGGCACCCACTTTGAACAGAGCTTTCTCATAGTCAAATGCTCATGTAATATAAAGCCAATACGTTCTTTTGATATCTTTACGATGTCAGCTAACTCACGCAACTTCGCTTTTCGATCATTCAAAACGATTTTGTGGATTTTTTTCATGTTTTCTGGTGTTACCGCCTCATTTAGACATCCACTGCGTTCTGCATCATCGGTGTCTCTACGACCACGTTTGAAGTCAGCAAACCAACGTTTTATTGTTGTTTCTGATGGAGCGGAGTCCCCATAACACTTTTCAAGCCATTGCTTCGCTTGAACGGTATTTTTTCCCATCAAGAAGCAGTGTAAAATTAAAACACGAAATTGTTTTTGATCCATTGTTTTGAAAATAACAAAAGTAGCGTGACTCTTACCACAATAACTCACAAACTAATGATTAGAATATCATGAAATTTTAACAGGTGTTTTTTGAAGGTTAATACTAACTGAGAGAAAGGTGACTGCAATAAAACTAGCGTCATCTATGTGTTATGCCTGGGACTTTTGAGCCCATGTGTTATGATGTGGCAGATTGAAAGTTGACAGATAGGTTGATTGCTACCATTCGCAAAATGTGTCCAATATTCAGTCGACAGAATATTCATAATTCATCAAACAACCAATTAGAAGCAGGTGAGCGGTGGGCATGAGGATCCCCCCCTCGTACATATGCATTGAAGCTGGTATGCGTATTTCGCGGACATCCTGTATTTTTGTCATACGGCTGGAATACTTTTAATACTTTAATGCTTTAAATAATCGGTAACTAATGATATGTGTAACTAGGATTAAAATGATTTAAACCATTTCGATAAAATCTGAATGTATACCAGCTTTTTTCATGAAAAATATAATAAGATACTATTATAAAGTATGAATCAAGATTTTATAGAAGTCTATAATCTTTTATATTTTCCAAACCTGTACATAATAGAATTCTGAACGAAGTTATCCCCCTGTTTCTGTAAAATCGTATTATGGTTACTCTTGGACTTACTTAATCTAAAGAATTTCTAATTCGCAGAAACAAAATTTCAAGAATTTGCTTATTGCAAATGTTAATTGGAAATGGTTCTACCACTTAAGAATTAAATACCTCGTCCGAATGCTTCCTTTTGATCGTACCGCTCTATATAAAGTAATAGTACAAAGCAAAAAGTTTACGCAAATCCGAGTCTTTCAAAAGTCATCACTTCAATCCTTTACCTAGAATCTGCAGCTAATGCAACCCTTCTAGTGATCAATTTCCTGCACTATTGAACACGTTTTCCCCCTTGTCATGCAACATATACACATATCTACTCTAGCAAGTCGTTTGTAAGACTTTAATTAATTAAATATACCTCCCCCTCCCGCTCCTCTTACTCCCTCTACATGCTTCTTATCGCTGCTGAACGGAAATGCAGAAAGAAAACATGAAAACCACCCCTTAATTCCGAGGCATTAACTTCAAAGGGTATTGAAGGACGGAAGTTTACGCAAACTGTTGGAAATTAATGAGTGATTTAGGTGGAGTTGGTGAGTTTGAGTGTTTGTGTTAGGGATATTGAAGAAATATGTTTTAATAGACAGTTCGTACATGATGGTAATGCTTTTTAATAATTACCAAACGACCATTATTTACTGACAATATACACAGGTGAACACGGAAGAAATGTGTAGTTATAGATATTACTGCAAGGAAGTACAATCGTCGAGTGTTACCTTTGCCATCGTTTGCTGTATTTCTAACCGTATTGAAATGAAATGGGGGCAAACTCATAGAAAATATGTGTAGTAGTAAGTAAGTAGAGTATGTTAAGACTTGAAAATAAAAAAAAATTGTTTGTGCTAAAATTTACTCTGAGAAACACTTCTTCGAAAATTCACAAATTTTCAACTTTCTTGATTTTATTCTTGAACAAAAATAGATAGAACAAAAACTTAAATCCAAATGTTGTACCTTATCAAAAGGTCTTTGAGGACTCGTGAATGTGGTATGTACTTACTCGACGAATTTAAAAACACGCAGATATCATATATACAGGTGTGTTACAAGTGCATCTAATCTAGTCCAAATCAATGTTATTGAATTATTAATAGAGTACTTCAATATTGCTGAAGACGGGCAGACACCTGTAAATCAACTCTAAATAGAACTGCACGATCTACTAAAACAATTAATCACAAGAAGTATAACCGATACTACTTTTGAAATAGATATCGATACGACTTTGGAAATTCTTCAACCGTTTAAACCGCACTACATCGAATTGATCGACGGCGAATATCCAATTTTTCAAGAAGAGCTAGAAGAGTCTTTGTAGGAAGAATCGCGACCTTGTGCATTAGAAGAGGGCGGCATTTTAGATATGAAGTAAAAAGAAGACGCTCTTAATTATTGTAAGAGTGGGAAAAAGAAACGACTTTTCATAGAGTTGGTGCAAAGGGGCTTTAGGAAGCTAAACTCTCTACGACAACTGTATCAATGGGAGGAAAGTCTAAAATTAGGCGGAACGCAGAGAGAAAATTAACAACAATATCTCAATACGTAATAGAAAAATTTGCGGAAATGAATGGACTGAATACTATGATACACGATATAGCTATACGAAAATAGCTATTACGAATATATTAATCTAGAAAACTTCAAAGCTTCAAAGATATGGATGCTGAGTTTCAAAGGAGCATATGGAATTGTTTCCCATAAAATCACTAAATTTATCAGATATTCTGCAATTTTGCTACTGATTTTATTAATGAAGTTAAACCATTAATCCAGAGTTATGGTGCTGAGCATGTATCTAATGCGGATGAAAGCGGTTTCAACTTGGGGATATACTTGGACGTTCACTAGAATTCCAAGGTAAGAACAAGTTGAAGCTGCCCTTCAGTCTATACAAGCAACAACCCACAGTTACACAGTTCTCCCGATAAAATCTGCATCTGGTAAACTTATGTCTCCACTACTGTACAAAAAGAATCTGGTGGCAAATTTCAAGTGCAACAAATCTTATTTAGACTTGCAAACGTTGTTATTCGAGCCTCATCTTCAAATAAATTAACGACTGATTTATTTAACAATTGGTTTCTTAATACTTACTTATGAAGCACTGGGCCAAAGAGTCTTATACTTTTTGACTGATGGATAGGTGAGTGTCCAAAATCTTTGGAGAAAGGCGTCCCATCCAACAGAGATGTTCAAATACTGACTATATCAAAGAAAGGGATTTAGTCGACGATTTTCTGACCTGTTTCTTATCTCAATTTATGGTCTTAATCTCCATTTGCGAAATAATGTCACAAAATTACAATCATTTATACACAATCAATTGTCGTCCTCTAAATATATCAATTTGTTTGTATATGCCTGGTACAAATCCAGTCAGTTAAACTAGTAACAATATTAATACTAATATTAATATCAATATTAATATCAATATTAATATCAATATTAATATCAATATTAATATCAATATTAATATCAATATTAATATCAATATTAATATCAATATTAATATCAATATTAATATCAATATTAATATCAATATTAATATCAATATTAATATCAATATTAATATCAATATTAATATCAATATTAATATCAATATTAATATCAATATTAATATCAATATTAATATCAATATTAATATCAATATTAATATCAATATTAATATCAATATTAATACTAATATTAATATCAATATTAATATCAATATTAATATTAAACCACCACTGGCATTAGTAATGATAAAATTACAAGTTCCTTGGAATTATCGAACATAATTAAATTACTGAAAAAATAATCTCGGAGGGACTTGAACCCACAATCTTCTCGGCGTACTGTGCTACCATTACACCACCACTGAGTTTCAAGTCGCTTTTAATCCCCGTTGGGATTGGAAGCGACCACAGTACGCCAGAAACGTAAAGATTGTGTGTTCGAGTCCCTCGGAAACTGATATTTTTTCAGTAAGTTAATTATCTTGCATAATTGCAAAGAAATTGTAATTTTATCAAGTCCAGTCAGTACAGAGAATCGATCTGTATTTAAATTTTTGTTCTATCTACTGCCGTTCAAAAATTAAATAAAAAAAAACTGAAAATCTGTGAATCTTCGAAGTGGTGTTTCACCTCCTCAAAGTGAATTTCAGCATAAAGAAAAAAATTTGTTTTCAAGTCTGAACATACTCTACTCACCTACCAAGTTTGATTAAGATCTGAATTTGACACCCGGGAACCTTTTCTTCTGAGTCACCACTGGAAGCACTGGAAGGCATGCTAATGACACAATACTACAGGGAATTTTTGCGTCACTCTACATCGATAACACAATCACAATAAAATAATAAGTAATTACATTTGTTATTTTTAATATTCATAGTAACTGAGCCGTACGCCACTGCGAAAGCACTTGTTTCTGCAACCTTACTTCGTAATAACCTTAGGCACATTCAAAAATTATTAATTATAGGAATTACTACTGTAAACTCAATATCACAGTTTGATCAAAAAATTGGTATAAGTTATCCTCGTCACTACTTGCATTGGACAATATTTGTTAAAAATTCTTGTAATTCTAGTAACCTCTCCATCGCTTTTCTCTTCATATTACAGATTTAAACTCCCTTTTTAGCGAGAGATATCCCCCTTTCCCATTCTATATCCCACATTCTCCTTGATCACCTCCCCATACCAACACCCAATGTTCTTCTTACCAGACCTATCCCTCTTGCAAAATTCGAGAATGTATAGTCGAAGTTTTCCATGTTCTTTTCCACAGCCCGCGCGGCACCACCTCTACCTCGGCCCGAAAATACTTCGCCAGAACTTTCTCGGAGCTGCCTGCAATTACTTCTCCTCCGGCCATGACATGCTATACGCCGCGGGTTCGTCCGAATTCCTTGCGTAAGGGGCAATTCATCAGATCTATAAAGCGCGGGCCCCGTCTAGCTAGACCCGGCATAAAACGTTTTATGTCCGAACCAGAAAAACTTTGATAATATTTATATACAAAAGCCAAGGGGAAAGGTCGAACGGATATAAAACCTCTTGCTAGCAGTAGTGCTATATATTTTATGTATGTAGGTACTATAAAGTATATATGTATGTATACGTATCTCTATGTAGGTGTATAAAAGGGAGGTTGTAGCAAGGTCGTGCGATTATATATTACGGAGGAGAATAGAGAAGATATTGATCGGAAATGTGAGAGCTGGTTTTTGAAGATTTCGACAGTTATTTTCTTATATTTAAGGACGTGTCGAATTTAAGTATGAATGAGCTACACCATCAATATATTGGTTTGCCTGTACAATTAATAAACAATAACTTTCATAAAGGACCTAATATAATTGTCATGTATATATAATAGCAATTTTATTATCCTTTAGTGGAGTTTACAACTTGTACTGGGTGTCCGAACTATTATGGACGGTAGTGTATGTCGTAATTATTAAAAATATCCCATCTTATCGCCATTTTACAATTCAACCAAAAAAGTCGTAAAAGTGCAAAAGTCTGTATATTAGTAAGCTTTGTTTCGGGCAATAATGGCAAGCACCATGAAGCGATCCAACAAAATATACTCTTATCAATATATCTATAGATACGAACGGCAAGATCTTGTTTGGAAGTTTGGAAAAACGTTTTTCTACAGTCGTATCGAAATTCGTTCAAGATTCAGCGCCATCTACGATTTATTGATTGTCTTCTTTATATATGAAAAACTTTCCAAATATAAGTTGGCGAAGTTTGTTTCTTCTGGCCGCCACCGCCGAACTCATAAATCTTAATCATAAAAGAGAGATTTCCTAAAGCAATTTAGCAGTCGTTGTTATTCAGGACGTGTTTGTGTTGAGAAAAGGATAATAAGAAAAGAAATTGAAAAAAAAAGGAGGAAAATTTATGCTGCAATAAGTAGCCTTCGAACAGACTAAGGGGACACCTTAAGATATATCAGATGGTATAGAGAGGTAATTTAGAAGTAAAAGAGTTTTTGAACCAATACGTATGTTAATTATTTACTTAAAATTATTAGCCCAAAAAAACTTTAACAAAAGGAAACAACTATTAGAATACGAGGGCGAATCTAATTTGAACCGGACTTAACGCCCACTAGGTGAAGTAAATGGCGTGACATTTTTATATGCCTTTGGGGAGTGGGAGGGGGGGAGCATGTAAGATGGAGGGGAGTAAACCGATTCGTTTTGCCATGCAGATGGACTGTTAGTAGCATCTTAGAGATTCATGCACACCGACACCGGACGAGCACCAGTGCGTTCCGTGAGCTGATTGAGGATGACCTCCGCCCTATAATATGGCAAATTTCTGCACACACCGGAATATCATATGAGAGTGCCCAGTCAATCATTTCGGAATTGATTTGGGTTACCGAAAAGTGTCGGTAAGGTGTGTTCTTCGACTCTTGACGGAAGGTCAGAAAGCAAACCGTCTTGCCGTGGATGAAAGACTTTTGACACGATGTCGAACAGAAAAGGATGATTTGTTGAGGCCCATTGTGACCTGTGATGAGACGTGGGTGCACCATTACACCTCGTAGTCTAAGTAGGCAACCATGGAGTGGCGAAAACCTGGAGAAGCAGCACAGCGGAAAACTAAGATCCCTCTTTCTGCTGGAAAAACTGTTTTTTTTTGGATTCTAGAGGCGTACCTACTTATTGATTTTCTTCACGAACTGCGTATAGTTAATGCTGCGTACTACTGCCAATTGCTTGATTAAGTGAAACTGCCCTATCAACGAAAAAGGCGAGACATGGTTATTCGAAGCGGATAATAAGTTTCATGTTCAGTTTCAATTCGCTAACGTCTTGGATTTACCAGGACCTCCGCGTGCTTGAATCTTCGAGTAGGTCCTTAACGAGTTTGATTTGGACGAAAATAAGGTTGAGTTCAGGAAATATTTTGGAAAATTGATTTATTTATATAACCATACTTTCAAATCACGTCATTCGCAAATCTGACCTTCATATTCCAAATATTTCAAAAGCAAAATCTCGTAAAGCGAACTACCAGATTAACTCGAACTAAGCTATCGTTTATAACCAAGCAGATTTAATACTCGGAGTGCTGGAATAATAACTACATTTAAAAATTGCTATCTTAATGCCACATCTAAGCCTTTAATTTGTGTTATATTACTTTTAAAAAGTATGAAAAGGGCTAACGTTTCTAGACTCTACACTTGAAAAGTGTTTTGAAAATACCCCGCCCTCTATATATTTTGTAAGAATTCGAAGTCTGGTTACAGTGGAAAAACAAATCAGGAGGTTTGTGTTCTTTATTACACTAATAATAACTATATATATCCTATAAGCCTCGACATGACTGAGAGTTGCATTTGCAGGTTGTTCAGTGTTATCTTAGCGTTTTGTATGTTATACAATCGTTAATTGTAAAATAAATAGAAATGCATACTCATTAACAAAGTATATATGTAGTAAGCAATTGCGCAATAAATACATATTATATATATGTTAAATGGTACCGTATTCAAATGATGTACGCTGATGAACTTTTAGTATTGGGACACAGCATCGAAGAGAACTCTTGTATCTTCTAAGGTTTCTCACCAAATTTTACTGTGCTGTTCAAGTAATCTTGTACAATTGAGAGTATGACTGAGATAACATTACTTCATATAAGTTTCATTTCACACAGTTGTACAAGAATTACTAGCGTCTTCGCGACACAGGAACTCAACAATCCCACTGGTGTAAACCTACATAATTAAAACACTGAAACTCATGGACAAAATTCATTGCGAACATCGTGTGACTACCACATGTTTAGGCTACTCGAAGAAGAACTGGGAGGTCATCACTTTGACGACGACGAAGGTGTGGAAATGTTACAGACGCGACCACATTTATTCTTTGATGGCGGAATTAAAAAGCCTCCGACACGTTGCGAAAAATGTATGAATAGAAGAGGAGATTATATAGAAAAATAAAGTGGATTCAATTTTTTTTGATGTACCAATAAATGTTTTCAAAATACATGGTACATATTTGATTCGCCCTCGTATAACAAGATCTCGATTTTTAAGATATGCTACACGCAGCAATACACTACCAACACCAGTACTACAATAGAATCTTCTATATTTTCGCGAAAACGGAACAAGAGGAAGGAAAACAATTAATAAATAAAACTTCGGAAACCTTTTCCGTCCGATGAAATTACTTACACGCAATAAAATCGCAGCATCCGATTCTGCTTCACGAATAAGGTTCTCTCGACCAAACCCTGGCTGGTTTTAGGTAGCCTAAGGGCCGATGGGACGATAATAGGAATCGGAAGCTTTGTCGGGCTCCTGGAGTAACGGCTCCAGATTTTGCACCGGAGGGGTAATAAAATTGAATTTTCAATGAAATTACCACCGAGGAGAAGAAAAAATACGGTCGGTCTGATTACGCGAAGAAGTTATTTTACCGATGTTTGTTTGTTTATTATGAAATCTCCTCCTAACAGAGTAAATAGATTTTTTTGCGCCCGTAGATACCCTTCTCCAGGAATACTCGGTGTTAATTTATTATAAATGGGGTAGGATGTGAACTTTGGGTTTAGCTCTCGGTCTGTCCGGTAAGATGCCTCTGTATGCTGATGACGGTTGTATTATTGTATCCATATAGTATATTAATCATATCATCTATAGTAATTTTAGAAAATAATTTATCGATAATTTTGTAATTCATCTTCTTCTTCAGTTACAGCTTTAAGTACTACACCCATCTTTTATTTGGTCTGCCTGCACTTCTTCTTCCTTTAACACAAGGGCTGAAAAGTCCCGGGCCTAACAAAGAAAACACGGTTTTTTTGGTTCAAAATTAGCTTTATTCATCAACGTAATCTCGATCAAGAGCAACGCAATCATTCCAGCGCCGCTCTAACATTTCAATACCACTTTTGTAGAACGATTTATCTTTTGCCTCAAAAGAGGCCTCAGTTTCAACGATAACCTCTTCATTCGTGCGAAATTTCTTACCGCCAAGCATTTTTTTGAGGTCTGCGAACAGCCAGTAGTCGCTGGGAGCCAAATCCGGCGAATACGGTGGATGTGGGAGCAATTCGAAGTTCAATTCATGTAGTTTTGCTATTGTTTTGATTGACTTGTGACACGGTGCGTTGTCTTGATGAAACAAAATTTTTTCTTTGCCATATGCGGTCGTTTCTTTACAATTTCGGCCTTCAAACGCTCCAATAACGCTATATAATATTCACTGTTAATGGTATCTCCTTTCTCAAGATAGTCGATGAATATTACACCACGCACATCCCAAAATAACGAGGCCATAACCTTTCCAGCCGATTGTTGTGCTTTCGGGCGTTTTGGACGAGGTTCACCAGTTGCTGTCCACTCAGATGACGATCGTTTTGATTCCGGAGTGAAGTGATGGATCCATGTTTCATCCATTGTCACATATCGACGCAAAAATTCCGGCTTATTACGTTTAAACATGGCCAAACACTGCTCAGAATCATCAACACGTTGTTGTTTTTGATCAACAATGAGTAAACGCGGCACCCACTTTGAACAGAGCTTTCTCATAGTCAAATGCTCATGCAATATAAAGCCAATACGTTTTTTTGATATCTTTACGATGTCAGCTAACTCACGCAACTTCACTTTTCGATCATTCAAAACGATTTTGTGGATTTTTTTCATGTTTTCTGGTGTTATCGCCTCATTTGGACGTCCACTGCGTTCTGCATCATCGGTGTCTCTACGACCACGTTTGAAGTCAGAAAACCAACGTTTTATTGTTGTTTCTGATGGAGCGGAGTCTCCATAACACTTTTCAAGCCATTGCTTCGCTTGAACGGTATTTTTTCCCATCAAGAAGCAGTGTAAAATTAAAACACGAAATTGTTTTTGATCCATTGATTTGAAAATAACAAAAGTAGCGTGACTCTTAGCATAATAACTCACAAACTAATGAATAGAATATCATGAAATTTTAACAGCTGTGTTTTGAAGGTTAGTACTAACTGAGAGAAAGATGACTGCAATAAAACTAGCGTCATCTATGTGTTAGGCCCGGGACTTTTCACCCCATGTGTTATGATTCAAAGATCATTTGCCATTCGAAGCACTCAGTCTTAATCCGAAGGAATTTTACGACCAATTCTGTAGTATTTTGAACTTTAGCTCTTTTCAAGACACTGATAACAAAATTTTCTGTCTTTATTACAGAACTTCTGTTTTTTCTATCAAACAATATTTAGTTGATTCATTCTCTGACTTAAACAAAAAACACCATAAACGAAATCATTTGTATTACATGTTTTCCTAGAACTCCTTAAATTTTAGGGTATAATTCTCTACTTCGTCGCCGAACGTAATTGAAATAATTATAACTTATTTGCAGCGACAAAATCTGCGAGTAAAGGCATAGTTCGCACGTCGAAAACGAAACGCGACACCTGGGAACTATTTGCCGTTAAACTTCTACGATACTAAGTTAGAAACTTGCTTAAACACTAACTTTAATTACGACTGTATGTATACATTTGCCGACACGTACAGCCGCCCCCTTGTCCCCTTCTTTCACTCGCTACACCGTTCACGCTAAATTTTGATAAAGGCAAATGTATATTTTATTTCTCGACGGATTTAGATTTTAATAAAAAGTTCGTTTCTCTCGGTAAACGTGCTGAACGCAGACGAGTCGCCGTCCGTCGCGCCATGGGGATATACGCCGAGGAAGATTGAATTATTTAACTTGCCGGAGATATCGTTCACCTAGTTCGCGAGGATACTTGCCGAAAAAGGTTGATTAAGAAAGTTGTTTTTGAATGAAAATGCTAAAAGGAGACGGGCAACTTGCCCCAAAAGATACATGTTTATCGAAGTTTCTTTAATTCTTTTCAAATTATATGAAAATAACTCGTAACATCTTTACTAAGCTTTCTGTCTGATTATGAAGTATACCTCTACAGATACAGGAAAACTAGGGAAGATTTTCGGGGGTCGAATGCAGATGATAAAACTTGGTGAAAATGTAAAGCATTACATACAATTCCCTATGTTCTCTATGCTATGAGGAGTGTAGAGATCTTGGCAAATTTTTTGATACCAAGTTAACATTTAATAAGCATTTTAAAAGTATATGTCAACAGTCTCTGGAAACAGTAAGCTTTCTGTTTCGCAATACTAAACATTTGAGTAGTAATGCCCTTGTTGCTGCATATAATACATTTATTCTTTCGAGACTATAATATGGTTCTATTGTGTGGACTCCAGGATATCATGAATATATGAATTCAGTTGTAAACATCACGTTTTTTTGTAACATCGGTATTTATATACTAATCTTCTAAAAGAATTTGCATTTCTTTCATTTGAATTTCTTTGGCGGATCGTCGCGTTGCATTACAAATAAGTTTTGCACATAACGTTTTAAATGGCGATCTACAGGTTTCGGAGTAGCTGTCCCTTTTAAATTATTACATGCTGATGCTTAGCAATAGGAATAAATTAACTTTTTATCTTCGCGTGGCTAACAAGCACCATCGTTCTCAGTCACCAATTATGTCAATATATAATAGGCAACTTTTGTCGGGGCAATTTACTATTACTTATGGAACTATTGCATTTGCGTTTGCTATATAGTTTTCTTTTGGTACTACATATTTATAATGGTTATTATGATTATACCGTAATAAGCTGCATACTATTAGCTAAAAAATTATTATTATTATTTATCAAACGTATTCAATCCCGTGGATCATTCAATCCTTCTATCGAAGCTATGGCGAATGTGTTTTAGAGGAGTTATAAGCTATAAGGTAAGGTTATACTTAAACGATAGAATGCAGCAACTTGCGATAATGAAACTATTCAGTAAGTGTGGGAAAATCTGAAAAAGAATACCTCAAGGCTGTATTTTAAGGCCGTTTCCTTTTTTTTTTATAATAATAATAATGGTATTTTATTTCATGCTCAACAGATTTATATATATTCTGATATTTTTTTTGTAACTTCTGGAAATAATAACATAAATTTATGCGAATGAAAAATGGAATGAAATATGTTTATCGATATCTACAATTAAGGACAACAAACAAAGTCGCCTTTCTGATTTTTATAGCACTATTTCCCTTATCTAAATGATCGGTTGCACTTTGAACCGATGTCGCAATAAATTACTAACCCTGAACCTTTAAGAAATTTCAAGAATTCGTAAATAAGTCATAAAACAGTGTTGGAAATTTTTCATTTTAATTGCTTCATACAATTTCTTCGTATTATTTTATGGTTAATACTTTCAATTTTTTCTTCTTCATATAATACATTTCTACATTCACCATTTTTCACTGTTTCTATTTTTTTTACGTTAAATTTTAGTCGTGATTCTGGCTTTTTATCATTGCCATCATTACTAAAAATGATCATCTATTGTCGGGCTTATTAACTTTATATTCTAATCATCGTCTTAATTTTTTCAATGTGTTGAACGTGTTTCTAATGAGTTCTTTGGGAGGTCTTTAAAAACGTGTAAGAGAGTTGAAGTGTTGATTGAAAATAACATTCAAAAAAACTATTTTTATCTACAACTCATGAAAATTACATGACAAGTAAATATTCTTGAATTCTTAAAGTCTTTCCCTCGTTAAAGCAGCTGCATGTTACCTGGCCTGAACTCAGCTCACTTGGCCAACTTGACCCCATCAAGAAGATTGCAATAGTTCTCGTTGTTGATGGTACGACGGCTGTGCAAAATATTAACAAGCAAAATTCCCCTCCAACCTAAGACACTGGCCATACCTTTGCCTGCTAACAAACGTGTTTCGGCTTTTGCATGAGTTTAGTTCTTCCTTCCTCTGCTACACAACGTTAATTTGTTTCAACGAAAAGGTGTAATGGTGGATCCACATTTCATTCCAGATAACATTTTTTGCAAAAACGCAGGCAGGAAATACGATCTCGCTAGAATTCAAAGGCTAGAGATTTTTCTGGATTCTAAAACGTTTTTAACCATTGCCTTTACGATACCAAAGCTGATGCCAAGTTCCTCAGAAATTTTGATGACTGTGAACAACAAACTAGTTCATCCTAGACGGTGATGCTAATTTTCAACATGATCATGGCCCTCCTTGAACTGTCTGCACTAAGCTTTTATATGATTATATGTCAGACTATCGATTTCGAACTGTCTTTGAGGTCGACGGTGAATTTTAGCCAGTTTGATGCCTTCACGATTGAGAATCTTAATAACTATGAGCTGGACAACTGATCTGTATACCTCCTTTTTGCTCATCGTGTTTGCTATCAAATGAAGGAAGCATCAAAGCAGTTAGGGTCATCTCTCCATTCCTGACATTGTATTCAGCGGCTACTAAAAACCACACCGACTCCATATATATATATATATATATATATATATATATATACAAAATAGCAAAAGGCAACACGTATAATGCATTAAAGTAGACAATAAATAAATATAAATAATATAAAACATGAAAAAATTGAAAAATTAAGGCAAATCTATACTAAAGTTATTGAAATTTCTTGCTAGGTGTTCCAAAGGCACTTGCACATCCGTCTTAGTTCTAATATTCGAACTCATACTTGTTTTCCAAACAAGTGCGTTACTATTACACTACGGAGACCATGAAAATGTATCACTTTCAATACCTTGATGTAAAAATGGCTGTAGATCCGTCGTAATATCTGGGGAGACACAGTATTAACTATACCAAATTCTTATTAATTAATTAACATAAAACTTTTCGTGGCCAACGAAAGTTCAATATTAACTTACTTCTCTTTTACAAATATCTATCCAAATTTATACCTACACTTAATGCGCTTGCTTTCTACTGGATGTCCCGAAATTCACAGTTCTTGATGGACGACGACATGATTCACATTTAAGTTGATTCATAGTTAAGCCAGAATAACTCCTTTATTACTTTTTTATATCGGAAAATAATGACATGTCGGCTAAAGAAGAATTTTTAACAATGATTCCTCTGAAAGGAAAATCCTGCGGCAAAGTTGTATATGATGCTTTCTTAAACGTTGTGACAAACTATAAGCTACCAATCTATAGACTAGTTTGCATTACAACAGATGGAACACCACCCATGACTGGAGACAAGAATGGTTTTGTTGCATTGTGTCGAGCTGATGATGATTTGCCTTCGTTTCTCCCATGCCATCTCCATCACCAAGTTTTGTGTTCAAAAGTTCTAAACATTTTTACTGACTTTTTATTAACTATTTTAGAGCAGTGACCTACACCTGTGACTTACCTACGCCACGATACACCCTATCTACCTACACTATAATCCTGTATCATACATACTTGCGCCATCTACGTCGATCGCTTGTAATCTAACAATTTTGAGGAAGATCGTCAGCAGTTCAAGTTGCTCTAAATGAATTAAAAGAGAATATTCGAAGAGAAATTGCGGCTATCATGGAGAATATATACTGAGTGGTTCGCGAAAGTTTTGCCTCGCGTTTAGAAGACAGCCAGAAAACGAACGGAACACATTTAAAAGACATAGCTTTTAAGAAATAAGTTTCCAAAGGCTGTATTTTAATAAAAAATAAACATATATTCATTAAACCTTGCCATTATTTAATTATTTCTTTTGTTTTGAAAAGGACTTTTTGGGACACTTTGTATATGTAAAAGAACGGTTTGAGCAAGTGTGGCCATGAATCGGTGTACTCTATTTTACAGAGGAACTAATTTTTAAACATAACAAATCTCCGTGTCCGAATTGATAAAATGAGACACATCGAAAGTTGCCACAAGCCACGTGTAATTCGCGTGTTACAGATTGGGCACCACTGCTATAAGGTACACAATGCAAAGAATTGCGTCGTTACATTTACCATTATACATGAACTGCTGAAAACATTTCTAGAAACAATATATAAAGAAGTACAAAATTTAGTAAACTACCGCGAAAGTAAAAATTATTCTTACGGGAATATAGGATGTTACGATTTCTATAAGCTTCGCTACATATACGCGGCTATAGATTATATGTATTTAGTACAGGAAGTAATTTGAACCGAGTGGTGGATAAATAGTTCAAACTGAATAAACATCGGATTCCATCAGACGGCTAAGGTTAGGCATTCGAGGTGGAGCAGCTTTCGGGGCGCTATGTTTCAATCGAGGTGAAAGGCCCCCAGCGGTAATAAACCTACGGTCGGGTCGATACACGACCTCCGCTAATTTATAGAGAATCGCACTAATAGCTGTACCGTGCTGATTATTTATCTTTCCCGACCGCCATCTCGTTCTATCACCGTTACCTTCTCCGTCGATTACCCTGCGAGATCCAGAAAGCAATTAATGACAACCGGAAGACGGCGTACCTCCCAAGGTTGTAGGGAAGAGGAGCAAGGAGAAGTTATATGCGCTTTAATACAGTGGAATACTTGTGGATATGGAATGTTTGGTTGGGGAAAAAAATTGAAGGAGAAACAAGCAGATAGAGATGTAGACAACTTTGAAACATGAATATTTCTTTATAAAATGTTTGTTTATTGATAACCACAGCATTTACACTTGAGAATTGACGATATAATTATACGAGGGCTGTTTATTTTTCAACTTCCGTTACTGGTGGGAGACTTGGATGTCCAAAAGATTACTGCGGATCTTGCAACGTCATTATACCATTTTCATCTGAATTATAGGCACGAAAACTTGCTTCCTACAATTGATTTCTTAGCTGCATTAGTTCCTTCAAGCAGAAGGAACTAATGCAGTTAAAACTTATCGAAGAATGAGTCGAGTATAGGGCGAAAACTTTATGGCGAATGGTGTTGTACGTGACTGGTGTGGGAGGTTTAAAGAAGGCTGAGCTGATATTCATGATGAGGGGAACAACGACGCAACATGATTTAAAATCGGGATTTAGTTTTGGCGCTTTGAAATACTTTTTGGACAAACGGTAGGTGGCGCTAAGCACCCACAAAATAATATCAAACAGATTCCTATCTCCTATATATATTATCTCTGATCCGAACAGTCAAGCGATGTCTACGCAGCTCATTGCTTTAGCTGAATATTTCCGACAATCGAACGCTTTCTTTTGTCGCATACATTGTAATATTGTCGTACGAAAAAACAAACCATAAAATAATAATAATAAACTCAAAATGTTAAAGTAAAATGAAGGTCATAATTAACAAAATAAAAATTTAAATAATATAAAAGAAAATCCTTCAAAAGATTCAGTACTGCATTACAACTTCGCACTTTCGGTAATAGACCAATTTATATTCCCAACGTTTTTGTATAATAATAATAATTTATTTCACAACAGCATACCCAACAGGCTGAGGATAATCGTGTAATAACTACTACGAAACAAGAGTAATTGTGTAATACCAAAAAAAAAGCCAATGAAAATGCAAAAATTTCGTAAGCAACAGAAAACTGCTCTAACAAAACTTGCCTTAAAGCATTGATAGAAATGTTAAACAAATTAAATCTAGATGCGTATACATTAACACTGTTACATATTGACATAATTGGTGACTGAGAATGGTGGCGCATGTTAGCCACGGGAAGATAAACAGTTAATATTCATTAAATCTCGGTATATAAAAATTTAAAAGGGACAGCAAATCCGGAACTTATAAATCACGATTTACAATTCTATGTGCAAAAATTATTTGTGATACAACACGACGATCCGCCAAAGAAATAAATGCAAATTCTTTTAGAAGATTAGCATACAGATAACCATGTTGCAAAAAAACGTGGTGTTTACGGAAATATAAGGTCTTCAAACATTTGCCCTGTACCATCTCAACTAAATTCATATTCTAATCTCGCTCGAACAAATGCATTATATGCAGCAACAAGGGCATCACTACTCAAATGTTTAGTATTGCGAAACAGAAAGCTTAACGTTTTAAAAGACTGCTGACATATACTTACAATATGCTTGTTAAATGTTAGCTTAGTATAAAAAAATATACTAAGATCTCTGTACTCCTCACAACGCGTTAAAAGTTCACCGTCAACATAGTACGCATACCCCACTGTATCAGTTCTACGGGCAAACGTCATGGCTTTACACTTAGCAATGTTTAGTGGTGAATAGTTCTCTAGACACCAAAGGTGAATAGATAGCAGGTCACCCTGCAAAATGTCACAATCTGCAGTGGAGTATATACTGCGAAAAATTTTAAGGTCATCGGCGTATAGTAAGCATTTAAATCTAAGCCGCTCAGGAAGGTCATTAGTGAAAATAATAAATAGGAGTGGTCCAAGAACATAGCCCTGTGGCACACCTGAAGGAGACTGATATAAGCCGGACCGAAAACCACGGTATTCAACATAATTGGTACGCCAACTCAAATAGGATTGCAACAACAATATCAGATCGTCAGAGATACCCCATATATCCAGTTTACGTAATAGGGTTTGATGTTCGACCCTATCGAAAGCCTTAGCGAAATCTGTATAAATGACATCTGTCTGAAGACGTAGATCTGAAGCCCCAGACACATCATTAGAAAACGTGCACAGGTTGGACACTGTTGATCTGTCTTTAATAAAACCATGTTGCACCGGGGACAGTTTAGCAGCAACGTGCGAATAAATATATTTATATAAAATAATTTCAAAAACTTTAGCAAAGTTACATAATATAGATATTGGGCGATAATTCCGAATGTTATTACTCGACCTGGACTTAAAAACAGGAGTAACACGAGACACTTTGCAACAACTTGCAAAAACTCGCTGTCTCAATATTAGATTGTAAATGTGAAGGAGCGGCCCGCAAAGAACGAATCTACAGTCCCTAACAACAAAATCTGGGACGTTATCAGGACCAGCTGTCATTTTTCCCTTCAATTGACGCAGAGCTTGTAAGGCGTCTTCCTCGCTAAATTCTTTAAGAAAAAACGAATCGAAAGCGAAGGTATCGTTATCGGGAATGATAGTAGGGACGCTTGCCTCAGACATGGTCTCCGAGAAATACGAAGCAAAGTAGAAGTATGACACATATGAGTAATATTGCAAGTAAAATAAATGTTAAGCGCGAGTACTGCACTAGAATATTCCGTCCAAGTAGTCTGTAGTATTAGCATGATAATATTTCAACTTTAAGTAAAAGGTAATAGATATAATTATGATATGTATAACTCAATTTTTAAATTCAGTTATATTTCCGCTATCACCGGAAGTGTGAAGTTATGCAATACTGAATCCTTTGAAGTATTTTCTTTTGTATTATTATTTACATTTTTATTTTGTTAATTATAATCTTTATTTGACTTTGTAATTTTAAATAATTTTTTTTTTATTTGCTATTTGTAATTTTTAATTTGTAACGCAAATTATAAAGAAGATTACCTCGTATATCATCTTACCTGCCCCCATTAATGGAATGAGCAGCTGACAGATGACAAGCAATACTGCCATTATTTTCATTTTTCATATTATCCTTCAAAACGCTCGATTTCCCTTACAACGAACGTTTTTTTTTTCCAATTTCAATACGACGTCCCTGGGGATACACATTTATATACTTACATATCAAAAATACGCCGTTGAAATAAAGGCCAAACCCGGCGAGGTTCATTTAGGATATTACCTTCGTTTGGAAACGTAATACGTTGATAACCAAGAGATAAGGAGGGGCGAATTTAATAACTTTGTTTTTCCTACACATGTCAAATTACCGTTTCATACGCATCGCGTCCTTATTTTCCATCGTTTTCTGTCTCTTATCTTCTTCCTGTCGGCATATACGAGATAGAGGATGGTTAATTCCCCGAAGATAGCAGCAAACATTTGCAATGATGTTTATAAATTAAATATACCTCGACTATGTTCTATATTGCTTTCATTAAGGGTATGCTGCTTTCGTTGATTCTATTTAATGCGAAAATTTCTGTATATGAAGGTGTGCTCACTATTATTTTATTTACATGTGCGCATACCGGTGATTGTGGTTTTTGAAAATGTTTGTATACAAACGGCGTAATTACCAGGAGTATGTATAAAAACTTTAGGAATTTCTCGTTTATCTTTATTATCTCGTTTTTTATTATCCATTTCGTATGTTGGCTACCATACATGCTATTCTAATTTTGTTTGCTGTTGCTCCGAATAATTCAGTCGTATTCATATCGAACCAGGTTCTGAGATTTTTCAGCCAAGAAATTCATCTTCTACCAATACCAATCTTTCTCATTATTTTTCATCAACCACTTCCTTTTGTTCTCCAATTCTTCTGATAATGTCGATATTTATTATGCGTTACGCCCACGGTATTTTTAGTTTGCTACGATATAACCGCGTCCCATACTTACAATTTCCTTGTGGCTTTAGTACGCATCCATGCTTCTACCCTGCAGAATAAAACGGAGAACACACAACAGCGCAGTAGTCTTATCTTGGGTATTTAATGTTATGTCAATTTCTGGGTCAGTAGCAGTTTTCAATAAGGAAAGTATACCCCCTTCCAGTTTTCGTAATCTCAACGTAATCTCCATCAAGAGCAACGAAATTATTCCAGCGCCGCTCTAACTTTTGTAGAACGATTTATCTTTTACCTCAAAATACGCCTCAGTTTCAGCGATAACCTCTTCATTCGTGTGAAATTTCTTACCGACGAGCATTTTTTTGAGGTCTGCGAACAGCCAGTAGTCGCTGGGAACCAAATCTGGCGAATACGGCGGATGTGAGAGCAATTCGAAGTTCAATTCATGTAGTTTTGCCATTGTTTTGATTGACTTGTGACACGGTGCGTTGTCTTGATGAAACAATTTTTTTTTCTTTGCCATATGCGGTCGTTTCTTTGCAATTTCGGCCTTCAAACGCTCCAATAACGTTATATAATATTCACTGTTGATGGTATTTCCTTTCTCAAGATAGTCGACGAATATTACACCACGCACATCCCAAAATACCGAGGCCATAACCTTTCCAGCCGATTGTTGTGCTTTTGGGCGCTTTGGACGAGGTTCACCAGTTGCTGTCCACTCAGATGACGATCGTTTTGATTCCGGAGTGAAGTGATGGATCCATGTTTCATCGAATGTCACATATCGACGCAAAAATTCCGGTTTGTTACGTTTAAACATGGCCAAACACTGCTCAGAATCATCAACACGTTCTTGTTTTTGGTCAACAGTGAGCAAACGCGGCACCCGCTTTGAACAGAACTTTCTCATAGTTAAATGCTCATGCAATATAAAGCCAATACGTTCTTTTGATATCTTTACGATGTCAGCTAACTCATGCAACTTCACTTTTCGATCATTCAAAACGATTTTGTGGATTTTTTTGATGTTTTCTGGTGTTTTCACCTCATTTGGACGTCCACTGCGTTCTGCATCATCGGTATCTCTACGACCACGTTTGAAGTGAGCAAACCAACGTTTTATTGTTGTTTCTGATGGAGCGGAGTCACCATAACACTTTTCAAGCCATTGCTTCGCTTGAACGATATTTTTTCCCATCAAGAAGCAGTGTAAAATTAAAACACGAAATTGTTTTTGATCCATTGTTTGGAAAATAACAAAAGTAGCGTGACTCTTAGCACAATAACTCACAAACTAATGAATAGAATATCATGAAATTTTAACAGCTGTCTTTTGAAGGTTAGTACTAACTGAGAGAAAGGTGACTGCAATAAAACTAGCGTCATCTATGTGTTAGGCCCGGGACTTTTCACCCCATGTGTTAGGTATGATCGAATTTATGAACAGTAAAAAACAAAAATATTCTGCATCTTCCAAGTGCATTGTCGTTTTAAATTTTCCTATTTGCGATGCCTTACATTCTATAAAGTTCAACCATATTCACGATGCCATACATAAATTTTTCTTTATCTTTCCAGGAGAATTGCCAAAATTACATCCGCATTATGGCAAAAACGGCTCAAGGAAGATTACTAGTATGCGGAACAAATTCCTTCAAACCAGTGTGCAGAGAGTACAACATTTTAAACGGAAATTATACAATAGAGAAGGAGAAGCCCGGTCAAGCTTTGTGTCCTTACGATCCACATCATAATTCGACAGCGATATACGTTGGTGAGTAAAATCTCTTTTTATCTTGTTTTAAAAGTCTTGTAACTATTACATTGCGTAATAAATAGTCTTGGGTGCTTTACGTTGTGCAAGGAGATTTAACAAGAGAATAACCTTGTCGGTGGTCAAACAGGGGTGGCATATTTAGTAACTTACGTATTCCATGACAAAATATGATGTTACTAAGGGGAAGTCGACGATATAGTTTATCTGATATCTACCATGACAGTCTGGCGAGTTTGCTGATGTAATCTATATGGCTATGTCAATACGATTAAAACATTTTATAATTAATGTAATAATTCTAGTCGTACAATAAGATCAGAGCACACTAAGATCGCGCCATACTGATAAACTTGACATCATTTCAAATACTCTTGGTTTAAATCTTATGTACATTTTTCTTTTTTTTTTTATTTTTGTTAAAGAAACAGCAGTCTTCTATAATAAACAGAACTAGCATTTGAATTATCTGTTTGTGCGAGCGACCTCCTTCTTTTGATTGCTCCTAAAACGACTTCTCATGTGGGCGTTTATGTCTCATCTACAAACTCTACTGGATCTCCTTTAAATTTCGATCTTCTTATCGCCTCTTTACATACACTACTGTGCAAAAGAAAGAGGGCTGGTTAAATTTTATAGTAAGTAACTGTATTGTCCCATAAATGTTTACAACTAATACAATATTTATATCAGTATATAATACACTAAATATTTTCAGTACTTTTAGTTTTTTAATATTTTCTGCGGCTACCCTTATTCTTGGTAGTGTCTTACACAAGCCTGGAGACTATCATGCAATATTCTAATGTAATCGTCCGGAATACGTTTGTTGAGTTTCACTGTATTTTTAAATTTCCCGCATATATGCCTGCCCTCATCTATAAAGTGTGCCTAACAGGCAGTAGTCGTACTCAACGTATACATTCATTAAAGTATATTACGCAAAGCAAATGTTTTAATAATAAATTCGCCTGCTCGAATACGCCAAATCAATCGCATCAACGATACTACTCTTGTTGCAATATGTTCCACAAGTCATTTAAAGTCCGTGGTGCCTTTTCAATCTTTTTACAGTCAAGATAATCCCAAACATGTTCGATAAGTCCGGGTTTTGTGGCGGCCAGATTCGTTCTTTTCGTTATCTTGCTGTAAGGAGAAATAATTACCACCAATTATAAACGATGCCCAGAAGATATGGCATGTTGCTCCAATACTGTTGGATATTGCTCCGCTGTTAGTTTCTCGTGAATTTTAACATTGCGATGAAATACACCACCAAACCTGGATATTGTCATCCCCATAGTTCTGCAAGAGCTTTTCCAATACTTCGTCGAACATATTGATTAATTGAAATGTAGACTCGTTAATCCTTAATACTGTGTGTCCCCTCATCATCTGTTCAATTCTGATGATCATCAGCACATTTGATCTCTTCTACCTTATTGCCCCGTCGTAAAAGAGGTTTCCTGACAGCTACACACCCAGGTAATCTCGATTTCTTCAAAGATCGTCTGACGGTCGAAGCATGTACTGACGTATCTGTAGCTTCTTCTATCTCTCACGCCAGTGTCGCGCTCACTTTTCTTCTGTTTCTTAAAGCTGTTACTTTCAATAAGTGTGCATCCGCTCTGATAAGTTTTGTCGGTCATCCAGGCTTTAGTTCATCCACTATGTCGCGGGTTTTGTTATAATTTTTATGAATTTCTTGTACAGTGCGCCGAGAACATATGTCTTGGGGTTTCTGCCTGGCTGTAACCTTTCTTTGATGAAAAATATCAACTTTATTTCTGTTTAATAACCGTATTTTTGGCATTTTTTCCGAATATAACCACTGTATCACAACCTGCAGCACTAGCTTTCACGGTATACTTGCTTCTACACTACTATTTCTTCTGTTAGGAATATAATATAAAGCTCGTTATAATTTACCTGTAAACTCTTCGCATTCAAGAACTACAATGAACAACAAACACAGGCAAACAGATCCAACCACAAATTTTTGTTGCCTCTCAATACAAATACCGAAAATTACCCTGCCTACAGCATACCCGCTTTTCTGTTTATTTATCGCATTTTTGAATAGTACACAAGGATTACGATTTCTAAGTATTCTTTACTATTTATTGGTATAGCATTTACCAGATTTAAGTAAATCGTAAATATCATTGCAATTAAAAATATATTAATAAATATTTCTTGAACCCTAAAAATATACCTATGTACCTCTTTCTTTTGAGCAATAGTGTATATTGCACGATATCATAATCATTCCCTTACACCACTTAAATTAATCATTGTAATACCAATTGTATGAAAATTTGGTTACAATAACTGAAGATACACTAAAATGAATGCAAGGTGGAAATGAATAAATTGTAACAAAGTAGAATATCGTTTTAACGTATTCGATTACATTAAGTCAGCAGCAATATTACATATTTTAACTCTCTTTTTCTAATTTATTTCTTTCTAATCCAAACTTATACGGGCGCTAGTGTACGTAACCGTGGATATGATAGGAAAATCGAGGGAGAAGAGGTAGCAAGGGAACGCCATTGAGTTAGCTGGTACCTGTAGCTCGAATTTCAAAGTTCCCACATCGAGCTTAGCCTGCCTAGTCGGTGCTTTATTAGGTTACCCCCTTGCCTGATCGCGTTGCCTAGCCGTGTACATATATATACATTTATATGCGTTGATGGAATCCGCAAACGATGTCAGTATTGATTAATTTCGGCGCCATTCATCGCGAATTAGTGTGCCAACCGCCAGTCCTATTCATTGCGCGCGAACTGCTTTGAAATGTATAGCTGTCGGTTCGGCAGGGTGATTTCCAATGAATTTCGAACGCCGCGTTATACACGGAATTTGTTTTAGAGCTCGTAAAGTGAAAGTACGAGGCGCTTAGATTGAGGTAATTCAATGGAATCAAACGTGCATTCGAAGCGTGCGGTTATATTCCGAAAATTGAACGATGCGGAATGTTATACAGGTGATATCGTTCGTCATTAGAATAATGTTGTATATACTTACACGAATTTCAGACAATATATTGCAAAATATTCGGAATTCGGGTGGAAAAGTGTAGCAATGAAGGCACAAAAAGATTCTACGTGCATGTTCGACAATTCATAGTTTTTCCCAAAGGTAAAAGTAACTGAACACGATAAAGTTGCTTTGAGATGGTTTTAACGTCTCTTGTTCGTGAAAGATTGGACACTTTCAAAATTCAAAATAATTTTCAACACCATTTCTACAATGAAATCAATATCTTTTGAATGCAACCAGTCTTATCTTGAATTTCAACATTTTTTTCTACTTCGAAAGCGTTATGGGCCATTACAATAAGTTCAGATACCATTCTTCGAGAACCATCATCTTCATCATCTTTCTTGTCCTCAAAAACTATCAATTTAACTTCCTTTAATCCTGACTCAAACTCTACGTTTGCTTCTAGTACGAGTGTTGTCTTTTAAGTTTTGCATATAGAGCTGGAATAAAACAGTAGAAAGCTTTTAAAGACTATTGATTTTCATTTGATTTATAGTGCCCTCGTTGTCCCAGTATACAAAACTGAAGAGATATCCTGCGTATAATATACAGATATAGCATTATACTCCAGAAGTTAATGTTCTTTCGGGATGGTTCTAATGTCTCTCGTCCATGGAAGATTGGACACTTTCAAGATTCAAAACAATTTTCAATACCGTGAATACAGTAAAATAAGAAGTTCATTTTCTCTACTCTTCGTGAGTGGTATATAGACCATACCACTCACGAAATGAAGTTTAGATTACATCCTCTTGAACCATTATTCGAAGACCATGTTGTTCACCTTCTTTAAATCCTGAGTGAACCTTGCCGTGTCGTAGCTTCGATGACCCACTATTGTCAAGAATTTATAAAACTTATTCTGGGGAAATTTTGCCTCAAAAAGATTAAAAATATAAACATGAAGGCTTAAAACTTTCTGTTAACGTTATATTTGCTTCTAGTTCGAGGGAGCACTTTTTAAATTTGATATATAAACCCAGAATAAAATAGTAGACAGTTTTTAAAGACTTTATTGTTTTTCTAAGTGTGCTCCACGAAGATTTATGTACTTTTGCATGCGGTTGAACTAACACTGGAAACAGTTGCTCCACTTGTTGGTTTATATAGTCAAAATTGCGTTTTTAATAGCACAGGGTGCTCCTTCTAACGACTGAAACTTTTGACCACGCAGTTCGTTCTTGATTTTCAGAAAGGTAAAAAAATCGTTGGGTCTTAAGTCCGGACTCTACGGAAGATGATCTAACAGTTCCACGTTTTGCTACGTTAAAAATTCAATTATCTTGAGTGCTGCCTGCGAACTTGCATTACCTTGGTAGAGGACGCTTCGTCAAACAAATGGGTGTACACCAATTAGTAGTAACAGTTTTTTGATCTTGTAGAGGAGTTTGTTGCTAGATGACCTCTTTTCGAGAAATATAACGACCATATGTTTGGAGGCACTTCGAGAACGGATTACTTTTGTCGGTTTTTCAATACCTTGGAACACTCAAACAGACGACTGGCGTTTATTTTCTGTCTTGTATGAGTAAATCCAAGATGTTGTACACGTTTCTAGAATTTCCAGCGTTGAAACTGTCTAGAGTTTTAAAGATCCCTCGGGCTTACCATGATCTATTAAAAACACACCGAAAAGTGCCTAGAACACAATACCGAATATAATGCTGCTAAATAGAGCCACTCATGGCACTACTTACGGAAAAAACGGTTTTTTCATGTGCGGTTTTAACCAATGCACGTTTGATGCACGTCCTCTCCGGTTTAGCAGTCCAGCTTGTTTGGATGTGTTTGAACCGGCAGGCGATTTATTCTTGTAACATGAGGCATGCCAAGAATGGTCATTTGAACTGTAAGTTTAGATATGAAGAGTAGCTGAGATGGAATTTACAATGTGTTGAGCAAAATGTCGCTCGAAACCACGCTGATGACGCCGGGTACACAGAAACATGTCCGTGTTTTAGCGTTTCTTCGTCTCCTCACATTGTCTTTCTTGCGAATAATTTCATCAATACCATGGGTAGCTGTATTTAGCAATATATGTTAGGTATCCATTGACTACGTTTGGCATATCAACAAATATGAGCTACATAATTTGTTATTTGTGTTTAAAATTAGAGCCACTTTCCCACCGCTAAACTTCAGCTTTGAAAAACGTATTCGCTCTTCCAAAATATTACTTTCTAAAATCATACTCAAAAACGGTAGTAGTTTAAATACACAAAAACAAAAAAAAACAAACTACAACTACAAGAAAATATATCCTGTTGTTTGTTTACATTGCTTTACTGAAACCTCATCTTGCAGTCAGTATCCAGTACATACTTTTACGTGCAATAGTGTACGTTTCTGCACATATGCATCGGCGATACAATTACACGCGCGCCCTCTAACAATAGCGCGGCGAATTGCGTGTTAATTTGTATTTCTTCTTTGGTTAACGAGGGCGCATAATGGCAACTTCGACTATTGTTAAATAATTAGCCTCCTATGGATGGCAATTGCGGCGGTAGCCGTGTGCAATTGCGCGAATTTCGCCGAGCATTGTACGGCGTTCGGATATTGTTCGAGCATCGCCTATCGTCAAATGAGGACATTGCTAAATCCGCTAGGTTCGCCTTTGCCGGCGGTCTCGTTCATGGCGTGCACAATGCGAACTCATCAAGATTTCAAACGTTTCGAGTTGGATTGTTGCCTCTGCGGAGTTGAAGTTCGCAACTATGGTAAAGCGAACTAATGATTGCATAAGGAAAGTTATATTGTTCGCGTTGGTTGTGCTCCGTGATAAATAATAATGGTCATAAAAACAGTAACCAGTGTTAAAATTCAATGCTCCATTGTTGCCGAATTCTTTCCCGGAAGTTGTCCATAGTTCTTCGTATTATTTCCGGTGGAATGGCGACCATTACCTAGGTGATTGCCTCCTTGAGTGCTTGCATGGTTGTGAGGTGATGTTTGTACGCTTGTGCCTTTAAGTGTCCCAAATAGAAAGAAAATCAGAATCAGCCTCATCAGACGGAATCAAAGCAGCGCTAAGGGAAATGTTCCGAAGAATGTCCCCACACACAGTTTTACAAGCTTCCTAACCTCTCTCACTTAACTCTTCGGTAACTATCGTTTTGTATGGGTGCATGCGAATATATTGATATTTCTAAACATACTTGAACGTTTTAGCAGATGGACGACTCCCCTAATAGTCCCCTAGCTTGGCTAAATTCCATCATCCTGTAGAGACCTATGTGTACGTATGCGTTATATTCCATATAATAAATACTTTAACGGCGAAAGCACAACAAGCAAGGCGCCTCGGAAAACGGTCGCCGCCTTTTACATACATATTTCCATCGTAAATAAATAATGCAACAACGCAATTTACTTTATGCGCCGTACTATATTTTATGTTTCTTTGTATCAACAAATTGGGTTACGTTTTTACGACGTCGCTTTCCTTAGAGCGCGAAGAAACAAACCGTCCGTATATTATTGTCGTTTTTATCAGACTAGAGAGACCATTTCCCCCCGTCTTGCGCGTTCTTAACGATACGTAAAGACTCGCCGCTCCACTGAAACGATTCTAGTTCACGTCAAAATGGATACCTACATACGAGGGCCATTCGGAAAGTCGAATTTTTATTTGATGTAATTACATGAAACTGTACTTTACATAAAATTAGATAGCCAAGCTACTTTTCTACGTAGTCACAGTTCAAGTTTAGGCACTTGTCGTACCGTTTTATCAGCTTTTCTACGCCTTCTGCATACACAATTGCCGACGAGTTGTTGAACCACTAAATAACGGCTTCCTTAAGTTCATCACCACTTCCCTAGCGTTGTCTACTCAAAAAATCCTTTAGTTTAGGGAATAAGTGAAAATTACTTGGTGGTAAGTCCGGAGTGTATGGCAGATGTTAAAAAATTTCCCACCGAAACTACAAGTCCTGCGTCACTTTTACTACATGCGGGGGTGCATTATCGTGAAGGAGGATAACTCCACAGCTTAGCGTTCCGCGCCGCTTATTTTGAATAACGCGACAAAGTCATTGAAGCGTATGACAATGAATCGCGGTGTGAAACGTGATATCCAAGTCTCATCACCGGCGACAGTGTGATTCAAAACTTCATCACCATCCTTCTAATTACGACTGGGAAATGCGAATGCAGTCATTCGTCTAGTTTCGTATTCGTGTGACAAAATTCGAAAGATTTTGTTATCTGTGTTCAGAGATGCTCAAGGAATCATCCTGAATGACTATTTGCAAAAGGGACAGAGCATTACAGGGGCCTATTACGCACAATTGATTTCTAAATTCCGAGACGCTACTAAAGAGAAACGCCGAAGAAAGTTAAGGGACGGTGTGCTGTTTCACCAGGATAATGCTCCCAGCCACGCATTTGGTATTGCTATGGCTGCTATACACCAAGCAGGCTTTGAATTAGAAGAGCACCCGCCGTATTCGCCGGATCTGGTCCCCTAGTGATTACAAGCTGTTCCCCAAATTAAACGAAACCTTACGTGGGGCAAAATTTTCCAGTAATTATGATGCAAGCTGTGATTACACAATTTAAACGCAAGGAAAAAACAACAGTGGAGCCGAGACCAAGTCGTGCCAGACCTTCTGAAAGAAGTAAAAGGGTGCTTGTACGCGAAGTGTTAAGAGAACCGCGAAAAAGTACAGTTGAGCTTGCGGCAACTTCACAGAAAAGTCAGCTCACCGTTCTGCGATACCTCCACAGTGTGGGGATGTATAAGAGGGTGGCAAAGAAATAACCTCTCGTTACGGCGTTTCAAAAACGTCGTCGAATGGCTTGGGCAATCGAAATGCGAACGAAGCCCGAAGTGTTTTGGCGGTCTGTCATTTTTTCAGACGAAAGCAGATACTGCCAATTCAGTGATGGTGGTCGTATATGGGTATGGAGACGTTCGTCACAGCAACTGGACGACAGATTTTTGCATCAGACGGTCAAATACGGCGGTGTGAACATCATGGTGTGGGGCTCGATATGGTATGGTGGAAGATCGCAATTAGTAATCTATGACGGAAATATAAATGCGGCAAAATATATCCAAATATTAACAGAAGGAATACTACCGATATTCGACAACGCCATTTTATCTAAAGAAGACGACACTTTTATGGAGGATGGAGCACCCTGCCACAAAGCAAGAACAACAACCAGATGGAAAGAGGAACAGGGGATTCGGAATTTACCATGGCCAGACCAATCACCAGACATGAATCCGATAGGGAATGTTTGGCACATAATCCAGACAAATATGGCGAAACGACCCCGAAAACCCAGCAATAAGGAAGAACTCGTGGCAGCTGTTAAGCTGTTAAGAGTGGTTAAATATTCCAGAAGACACCATGAATCATTTAATAGATTCTATGCCACGACGACTCGCAGCACTTCACGCAAGTAAAGGTGGATCGACAAAATATTTGTCTAATTTAAAAATTTTAAAATATTTTGTATATATAACGAGAATAGAATCTTTTTTTTAATTCGTAGGTGTCTATTTTATTCTGTCACCCTAGTGTAATTAGATTGACAATTTTCACATGATATATTAGCTTAAGATTTTCATTGTTTTGCAATTGATATAAATACTAAGCGGTTGAGTTCAGTTCAGCCTAAACTGAGTAAAGGATATCAAACGACTCACTCTAGACCGTATATTACTTATACCATATTCTAATCCATTGTTAAACTAGACTTAAGTTTTAATAAACGTTAGTGCAATTACGTGCATCTTTAAAGAGCAACAACAATCTTTTCTTTTTCTACGTATAAGGACGACAATTTTCCAAACGGAAAGTTAAGAGAAAAATTGGAAAGTCAAATAAGAAATTTCAACTAATTTGACCATTGTGGTATGAATTATAGTAAAACAAAGAAGGCAGCAATCTATTACACTAAATTCCTGTGGACATAACTGTACATATTAAAATCAGATATACCAATCCTCTTTTTATTGAGGATCCTAAAAAAAAAAAAAACATCCGAGCAAACATTTTAAATCTGTTTTAGAAGGTGCTGGAGAATATTGCAAAGTTACCCGACAATTTTTTTCTGAAGTCGAATGAAATGCTTGTATATGCACCCCCATCTAAAAAGTCCAGTCGATCGCCATAGCGACATCAAATCGAACAGCCGCTATTTAAAATTTATCTTTTCATTAACGAGTCTCCCATCAATATTTATGGCGTTTGTCCTCTCCATTAACACTGTTAATTTTGTCTCGACGCTCAGGCTATGTAAAGCTGCGCTCCCGACAGTATCGATTACATCCGCCATCTGGCGACTTCGACGTCATTGCGGACTTCGGCGGTCCGAACTAAAACGGAATGTCGCAAAAAAAACGCCCGGCTTTATCGTTTTACGATGTCCACCGCTAGATCACTGCGATACGACTCGCGTAAGTTGTAAATTATTTCGAATTTTAATTATATTCCGGCGGAAATGGAAAGGTAAAAGTATGGAGAAGGGGTGGAAGATCTATAAATCACATGAAATTTAAGAGTTCTCCTTTAATTTTCCTTCCCTTCGCGCTAATAAGGTCTGAATAAAGATCTTAGTAGATGATTTACTGTTAATTTATACTGGATTCGTTGAAAATAAAGTCTACACAATTTAAGTTAGCTACATACTGGCGCTATACAAGATATCAAATAGCTAGTTAGTGAACTGCTTATTAATCTATAAAGGCAAGTTTCTTTCCGTCAAAACATATCAATCAATACGCCGAAATTGTATTAATATTCAAAATTGGACGTTTTTCCTGTTGAGAAAAAGCGACATTTTTGATTCTACAAGCTTAATAATGTAATCTCTGAGACATCATTATTTATTAGAAAACTGCTTATAATAACACATGGGCTGAAAAGTCCCGGGCCTAACAAAGAAAACATGGTTTTTTGGTTCAAAATTAGCTTTACTTATCAACGTAATCTCCATCAAGAGCAACGCAATCATTCCAGCGCCGCTCTACCATTTCAATACCACTTTTGTAGAACGATTTATCTTTTGCCTCAAAATACGCCTCAGTTTCAGCGATAACCTCTTCATTCATGCGAAATTTCTTACCGGCAAGCATTTTTTTGAGGTCTGCGAACAGTTAGTAGTCGCTGGGAGCCAAATCTGGCGAATACGGTGGATGTGAGAGCAATTCGAAGTTCAATTCATGTAGTTTTGCCATTGTTTTGGTTAACTTGTGACACGGTGCGCTGTCTTGATGAAACAATTTTTTTTTCTTTGCCATATGCGATCGTTTCTTTGCAATTTCGGCCTTCGAACGCTCCAATAACGCTATATAATATTCACTGTTGATGGTATTTCCTTTCTCAAGATAGTCGATGAATATTACACCACGCACATCCCAAAATACCGAGCCCGTAACCTTTCCAGCCGATTGTTGGCCTTCGGGCGCTTTGAACGAGGTTCACCAGTTGCTGTCCACTCACATGACGATCGTTTTGATTCCGGAGTGAAGTGATGGATCCATGTTTCATCCATTGTTACATATCGACGCAAAAATTCCGGTTTGTTACGTTTAAACATGGCCAAACACTGCTCAGAATCATCAACACGTTCTTGTTTTTGGTCAACAGTGAGCAAACGCGGCACCCACTTTGAAAAGAGCTTTCTCATAGTCAAATGCTCATGCAATATAAAGCCAATTCGTTCTTTTGATATCTTTACGATGTCAGCTAACTCACGCAACTTCACTTTTCGATCATTCAAAACGATTTTGTGGATTTTTTTCATGTTTTCTGGTTTCCTGGCCTCATTTGGACGTCCACTGCATTCTGCATCATCGGTGTCTCCACGACCACGTTTGAAGTCAGCAAACCAATGTTTTATTGTTGTTTCTGATGGAGCGGAGTCACCATAACACTTTTCAAGCCATTGCTTCGCTTGAACGTTATTTTTTCCCATCAAGAAGCAGTGTAAAATTAAAACACGAAATTGTTTTTGATCCATTTCTTTGAAAATAACAAAAGTAGCGCGACTCTTAGCACAATAACTCACGAACTAATGAATAGAAAATCATGAAATTTTAACAGCTGTCTTTTGAAGGTTAGTACTAACTGAGAGAAATGTGACTGCAATAAAACTAGCGTCATCTATGTGTTAGGCCTGGGACTTTTCAGCCCATGTGTTATATCAATATTTTCTGAATTAAAAATTCAGCCAAATGTTTACGAATTATTGATACAAAAGGCTGTTGTCATGTAAAGTTACCAAAACTATATATGCATTTATTTGATACAAGAGAAGGATATAATAAATTTTGATTTTCCCTGTACTTCCTAACTCTAAAATTTAAGGAAATATCCTTTGGGCAAGCACATTACCAATTACGCCAGGAATATCGTAAAAATGAGAATCACTTTTAATACCTTGTAATATCTAAGCAGACATAATATTAATAAATGCCAAGTTCACAATCAACAAGGCCAAAAAGAATAAGATTTTTTTAATTCACTGACGTCCCACTTGCGTCACATTTAGTGCTAATAACTAGAAATAATTCCATTTTAAAATGAATTCGATATCTCCTCATGTTCCTGAAATATTGCAAAAGATGTGTTGTTGGGAGGTAGGTATAACTTTGAATGTCAATTACATCCCCTTAAACCATATCTGATATTTTTTGTACCACAAGTCCTTTTTGTGTTTTACTTAACATTTATCATATAGTAATATGAATTTAAAAGGTTAAGTACGTAACAAACATTGTATCTAATTTTGGCGAATTTTTTCTAAATCTGACGGCATTTTTGGATTAGGCACCACAAAACTGCGTAATTACACTGAAAAATCCGAGCCACCAAAATGTGTGTTGATCAGTATAATTTATGCAGTGCATTATAATTTGTTATTAGTTTATCAAAATTTACATTCAGTGGCATGCACTAACTCTAATTTTCTCCCGCTAAAAACGACTTGTGCAAAAATTTCATGCCGTTCTTTATCCATCGCAAACATTGAGCGTTTCCAATACCTATTTGTGGTTAATTTAGCGAAAAGGTCTTGACCTGTGTGCTTGCAAGGTTGTTTTAAGTTAAAAAGACTAAGCCATTCAGCTGTAGAAAAAACTTGATGACGAGTCCGACCTCCAAAAGGAAATGCTCTTCAGCAACGATATTCACTTCCAGCTTAATGGTTTCGTGAATAAGCAAAACTGTTGTATCTGGTCTGAAAATCACCACACTGCATCAACCCAAACCAGTCTGATATGAATTGTGTATTGGACAAGTCGGTGGACATTACCTTTCTGAGCAAGGTATCTAATCCTAGCTGCGGTTGAACTATAAGCTAATATGAACCTGAATAGTCTTATAGTAATTAAGGATATTATAACTGAATTACCTTTCAAATTGTATTTACAATTATGGAGAACACCTTATATTTTGAAAATTAAAAATTCCCATAAGCACTACCAATTATTATATTAATATAAAAGGCTATTGTCATGCAAGGTTACAAAAAAACTATGTATTTATTTGATAAATTTTGTTCTTCTCTGCACTTTCTAACGTTAAGATGTACTGAAAAATTTTACGTAGATTTCGGTAGGATTCGAACCTACAGCTCCTGTGCTCTGGATAAGCACATTTCCAATTACGCCATTGTTGAATAATAAGCGTTTATTAGTAATAATACTTTAAATTGGTGGAGATAACTCCACACCCTACTTGCTTCATATTCATGGACAAAACTACCTATTATCCCCCCGCCAACTTTAAAAAGAAAAGACAATACCTCCACCCTATTCTTCCTTATTTAACCGTCAACATCGCCTGTATTGTTCTCAATTCGTTCAGCAATAACGAAATCTTCTGACGTATATACATTCGGGTATTTCGTAGATAACGGTAACGAGGCATAGGTAACGGAAAGAACGTCGTCTTGAGCTTAAGTCAAGTAAGAGCGCGAGATAGGACCTAGATTAATTCGTCAATAGTAGAATGGACAATTGTCGTCGTCGTCGAAACGAGTTGCGGACTGGGAGGTTAGTAAAATGGTAGGGGGAATCAAGCTAAAGAGTAACAAAGGGGGGAAACGAGGTCACACAATGAGGGATCGATTATCTTTTTCCCATTAGATTTTACCTCCGGTTTCTGGGAAAGAAAAGCGTGGAATTTGTGACGGATTGATGGAGGGGGACGGGGGATTGATGGGGAACGGGGGGTAATAAGGGGAGCCCCATTGAGGGATCTTTTGAAAGCGCATCAATATAAATAGGACGTTATTGTTTCAGATGGCGACTTGTATTCGGGTACTGTGGCCGATTTCAGCGGAATGGATCCTATTATCTACAGGGAGGCGTTGCAGACCGAACAATACGACTCGATGAGCTTGAATGGTGAGTATATCGTGGAATCGGAACGCACCATTTCTCTTTTTTTTTGAAAAAGAGAAAAGCGAATAGAACATAGCATAGACTATTTTGTTTCTCTTCCTACTAGCTATATCTCTTTTCTATTATGTTCCAATGTAAAATGGCATACACTGTGGTAGTGTCAATTGCAGAAATTCTGAATCAGTTCAATTCTAATTGCTTTATACAATAGAAAATTGTTGCTTTCTGGAAAAGGTGTTATTTCAGACATTCCTATATCCTTCTACCTTTTCAGGTGTCGGATAAGGATTCCGATTCTTTTTGTACGCATTTTTCTTCACTCTCTTCTATTTCTTGCCATCACTTTTATTTCTTCTACGTTTTTCCTCCTAGGTCTTCATTATCTTTTCTTTTTCTAGATGTTCTGTCTCCATTATTTTTCTTGTAATTCTATATGCCTTCATCGTTTACGATCATTACCTTAACTTTATTCAAGTTTATTTCACTCTTCATTCTTCTGATTTTTGGCTTGTAACTTGTAGTCTGAATCTTACTGTTTCGTATGTACTTCTGATGGTATCTAGTAAAGTTTCAGGGATTTCCATTTCCTTTAAACTTTCCCATATCTTTCTTCTATCTATCGTATCAAAGGCTGCTTTCAGATCGATTATTATTGTTATTATTATAAAAGAAGGTACATCTTATTTTTATGGGACGTAAATAATATATCATGTATAAAAAAGGTTAATAATATGATGCCAAATTGGAGAAATTACTACAGCCATGTTTTGTGCTGCTTTCAAAGATATAAAACGGAATTGTATATCTACAGTGACCATCATAAAGATCGCGCAAAGATATGTTTTTAGCACAATTTCTATATGAATAGTCAAAATAGAAAGGACATAACTTTCTTTCGAACAATTTCTATGAAATATTATTGTCATAAATTTTAGAAACTTAAAGAAAAATAAAAATAAATTTATCACAGTTTTCCATATTCTGTATTAAAATTTCTTAACAATTTCTGTAAAGTACAATATGAAAATCTCTAATGAAATTTCCATTTTCCGTCAATTTTTCATCTAAATTTTCTTATAAAATCTCCAAATAATTTAAAAACCATCTTACTAGAATCATATACACCTAGTTTCATAACTTCGTGTACCAACAATACTTTCAAAGCTATCTCTTCATAAAATTCTATATATTACCAACAACTAACTTAAAAAGAAAATGAGTTACTTCTCATGTGAACTCGACAAAAAGGAAATATCGTATCGGAAGTAAATTTAAAAGTACACCAATCCGCAATATTGCGATTACATCGACTTTACGAGCATCGCGAGACTCAATTCTAAGTTTTCCCCGCATCTCATACTCGAATGAACCTTAAACAAAAAGCTTAACTGCTTGTTATTTCATTTCAGCGCCCGATTTCGTCAGTTCCATGGCCCAGGGAGATTTCGTCTACTTCTTCTTCCGAGAGACGGCGGTCGAATACATAAATTGCGGCAAGGTTGGTATTACTGTACTCCCCTACTACCGTGCATGCTATCTCTTCTTATTATACACTGTGTCCAAAGTAATCTATCCATTCCAACTAACGTCGTTGTTAAAGATAAATGTCGCTCAAAAAGCAGGTTAAATTTAGTTTATTATCCTGTGGGATTGTACCTGTTAATAACATTTATACTCTACCAATTTCAAAGTTTACTTGATATTTATCTCGATTTCCATAATGCAAAGTATTTTATTTCAAAATAAATAGAATTGTATTTCTATTCTCACCATCAGAAACCAGAGAAAAAAAAACGACACCTAATCTTTAATCTCTCTATTCTATAATTTAATCGACTTCGTAGATCAAGTGGTAGACTAATTACCTTGGACACGGTGTACACTACCGTCCATAAATTTGGAAAGGAAGCAAGATGAAATTACCTTTAAAATACTACAACTGGTAGGCAAATCGTGATATAGTTAATCCCTGTTATAAATTATTGTATGCAAATATAGAATTGTTACACATAAGTTCAAACATTTAGGTACAAATTTCACGCAAATACATGTTATTGCTCTTTTGCAACAATATAACTATTGGTTGGAGTAAGATACTTGCAGTAATGACTTTGAATCAAACGGTTTAGTACTATTTCGGTAATTGTTTAGCGCATGTGGTAAGGGTATTAACCTTTAGCGTCTTATAACTTTCCTGTGCGGAGTTAGTTTTGTCCCTGAGAAGAGAGACAAGGCAAAAGCTTGATAGAAGACAAAGTGGGTGGCCACGGATGATTTCTAGAGCGCAAGATAGATTTATAGTAACGACTTCGAAACGAGATCGAAGTCTAACAGCACCGGATATCGCAACGCGGGTTATCACACAATGACGAATAAATCTTTCTGTTACCACCGTTAACAGACGATTATTGGCAGCAGGTTTAAGCGGATGCATTGGCCACAAGAAATCGTTTTTAAAACGCGTGCATAAAGAGAAACGGTGAGCATGGGCAAGAGTGTATGCAAGCTGATCACTGGATTATTAAAACGCAATCTTATGGACCGACGAATTCAAATTTCAGTTATTTGGTACATAACGGAGAGCTTTGTACGTCGACGACCAGGGAAAGGAGCCGGTGAAATCTGCTTAGTGTCGTTCGTTAACACGGATGTGGTAGTGTTGTGGTTTGAGCTTGTTTTGCTGGAATAACTAGAGGTGACTTAATGAAAATTAGTGGTAGAGTGCGGAAAGGAGAGTATTTTGATATTTTGTAAAATCATGCTATTCCGTGTGGAAGCCGTCTTGTTGGTGAGCCTCAAACATACGGCTCGAATCTGTAAAAGCTCTTTAGCGGTGAAAGCAGCCTCCTTAAAGTCCGGATTCATGCCCCATATTGGATGAGCTTAATCGAAGAGCTAGACAACATCAACCTCAGAACACCCAATACGTATGGGAATATTTACAGAACGTATGGTAGCGATTGTACCTAATCTCGCTAATCACAATAAAATTTTACTGTATTTATGACTTTTTGTAAAATCCATTGCTACTTCCAAGCTTTTGGACAGAATTGTACTTAATTGTTCTGTATCGTCATTTGTCTTGCTTGGTTTAAGTTATATTTTTAACACTAATGTACACTGTGACATCGTATATAATTGCTTGTAATACAACAAACAAACAAACTTAAAAAAGGCTTTGAAAATAAGCTTGTTTATGCAACCTCGCTGACGTACCTACACACCTAATTTGGTGGTACTCTAATTTAAAGAGTTTCAATGGAAGATAAACACCATTTAACTCGAAATTAAAGTAACAAGAGCTTTATTTTACAACATTCAGCTACCCCTAAAAGTTTGCTGATGAATTTTTGACCCACTCTGTATATACATATTTACATTCGGACTGTCTACACAATCGCACATAAATTTAAGACCACTTATCAAAACTAATATCATAGCAATGTAACTGCATATAGTTTTAAGAAAAGATGTAATAATATTTCTCAGACTAAGTCTAGTTAGTTAAATGTAATAATTTATTAACAACGCTTTTGGGAATTGTATTTGCACATCTGCTTCTATGTGTTTCTACAAAATGTTTTCAAATAACTATTTTTTTCAGTTGCTTACTTTTACGAGGGCGACCTGAAATATTTCCGAAATCGACAAGAAAAACACGGTATTGGTGTGGTTGTTTATTTTTATTTTTTGATGTAGTCTCCTCGAAGACCAATACACTTTTTCAAACAGTGCTCCATTCTCTTCAAGCCCTCAAAAAAGTAGGATGGTAAAGCACAGGCCGCTTCTCCTTCAATACCGCATCGAATCTGGTTACTAAATCGCTGTAGTATTGCCCCGAGACCGACCTTCTCTTCTGCAGGTAGTCGATGAGGATCACAACTTGGAAATCCCAAAAAACGGTCTTTGCTTTCTTCGGAGCTGATTAGCTCGGAACAGCCCATTGCTTCGATTATTTTTTGCTCTCCGGTCTGTAGTGGTGGATCTAGGTCTCATTCACGGTCCCGAAATGCATGGAGAAATCCCTTGGATTGCGTTGGATCCTGGCCAGAAGCTCCTCCGAAACTATCACCGTTTCGTTTTTACTCCGGTATGAGCAAACGCGGTACCCATCGCGCCGAAAGCTTTTTCATATCCAAAATTTCGTGTGGCATGTGGCCAACGCGTTCTTGTAGATGCTTGTTGTCTCTGCTATCTCTTTCAGCTTCAATCGGCAATCGGCTACCACAACATCATGAATCTTGTCGACCATTTCACCATTAGTAACAGCTTTTGGACGTCCACTGCGTAGTTTCCCATTTGTGCTTGTACGGCCAAGTTTGAACTCGCGTACCCAGAAGCTGATGGTCGAAAATGATGGAGTACATTCGCCATGATACTCTAGCAAAATGTTTCGAATTTCCATCGCCGTTTGCCCGACCATCCACCAAATTCGATTTTATCCCTTTTTAGGAAACCGCCTGCCTTGTTACACAAGACACACAACAACTATTGACAATAGACGTCTGAAATTTTGACAATTGCCACAAAAAGGGTTGCTCTTGCCGACCAATGAATCCATTTCAACCTTCGTGCGTCATCTCTTGCCAATTCCGGAAACATTTTAGGTCGCCCTCATACCTTTATTTGACGACAGTCACCTACGTTGTATAAATTTATTAACAATCACAGTAAAATTTTACTGTATCTATGACTTTTTGTAAAATCCCTCGCTGCTTCCAAACCTTTGGACGGTAGCGTATATACGGACAGATTTTCCCTCCCTACCTTCTCTTTCTTTTGTTTGAGTTAATTCCTCTTCCGTACCTGTGGTAAAAGAAGCTCCAGTGTTGAATTCACTTCAGCTTTTCCCAGTTCCACCTTCATCTTTCCCCTTCCCCTCCATAGCCCCGTTGAATCCCCCGTATTTTTTCCTACTTTGTTTTTCCCCTACGGGGGTGGGGATGGAAATGCAGGCGATAGCTACCCTCAATGTATTTTATTTGTATTCTTGCGGGTACGGAGGGTAAATATTTTATAAAAGGAGAATTGCGGTATGGCCCGTAGGGCTTCTTGTTTCGCTTATACGTTCGGCTGGAGGCTCTCGGTCCGTTCTCAAAGGCTGCCTGTTCCCCGTGGTTGGGTAAATATCGAGTAGTGCGGGAATTTGCGGATAGTTCTTCGTGGCGTAGCGAATTTTGGATGTGCAAATAATAAGAAGGGAAAACGAACGTTATAGAGTTTTGGTGGGTAATGTGATAAGAAGAAAGAACAACTAAGGATCGTGAAAAGATAGACAGGGAAGAAAGAAAGTGTTAAAGGAATAATATCAATATTCTTCTGGGAAAGTATTTTCTTTTAGGTTGAAGAAAAATTTAATGTGGTAGGAATGGAAATTAAAACCGTAACCTTGGAAACAATCAAGATAATATTGATGAACAAAAATCACTTTGCACAAGGTTTTCTTTTGCGACAACGTCCACAGATAAAAATTCTCGTCTATACAAGGACGACCTGAAATGTTTCCGGAATCGGCAAGAGATGCCGCACGAAGGTTGAAGTGAATCCATCGGTCGGCAAGGGGGCAAACCTTTTTTATAGCAACTGTCAAAATTTCAGACGTCTACTGCCTACTTTTCCTGACGGCTTGAAGACCGTTTGAAAAAGTGTATTGGATCTTCGAAGAGACTACATCGAAAAACAAAAAACCACAGCAATACCGTATTTTTCTCCTTGATGCCGGAAACATTTCAGATCGCCGTCGTAAAACTAAAAAAGTGAATGGTAGAAAATTTGGGTGTTAAAACTAAAAAACCAAATTTAGTACAAATTTAGTCCTTTTTACACTTTGGAGTACCACATATGCCGACACCTGCGCAGACAGAAGAGAAACCAGATAAGCATAGAAGGCACGCCTGGAATCGCGCAGGTCTATTCCTGTAGCAATTTCTGTAGTTCCGATTAAACAAAAAAATGTGTTTATAACCTCAAAAATAAGTGATCATGTAATAAAGGTGAAATATAAGTATTTAGTCAAATGGGGAGTTGAGTCGCGGTTATTTCTTAGGCGTTTTATGTTTGTTCCACTTTTTCTAAAACCTTTAGAAAACGTCTTAAAAAGTTCATAGTATGCACACTACTGTTCATATTAGTTCGGACTCCCGGTAAAATAGTCGTAACGGTTGTCGGGTTCCGCTGTGTCACTAGGTTTTTGTTCCTGACGTTTCGCGAACAACAGCAGTTCGCATTTTCAAAGGTACAGTACCTTTGAAAATGCGAACCGCAGTTGAAGCGAGTCGAAGGTATTTTGCGAAAAGAGAGTTATTTTGAAATACTGCAAGAAAACGCAATACCATCGCGGCAACGTCCAATTAGCGAAAATTTTGTATTCATGCAGGACAACGACCCCTAACACTCAGCAACGGAACAAATTTAGAAGAGAAAATTTTTAATTTTAAATTCCCAAAACCTGTATTTAAATTTAAAAAAAAAACATATTTATTCATTAAATCTGGACAATATTTTATTATGTTCTTTTTATTTTGAAATGGACTTTTGGGACACCTTGTATAAAAGTACCACAACAAGCGACTAATGGTAACCTGCTGATATTTTTTTTGGCATTTTCCAATGTGAGAGACAATTTTAAATTCATAAAAGTTTTAAAAAAAGACAAAAATAATCTCGTGTCTCCTGAAAAGGAAATCTTTCAGAAAGTTTAAAATATTTTAGTTTCAACAAGTAACACATGGGCTGAAAACTCCCGGGCCTAACAAAGAAAACACGGTTTTTTTGGTTCAAAATTAGCTTTATTCATCAACATAATCTCCATCAAGAGCAACGCAATCATTCCAGCGCCGCTCTAACATTTCAATACCACTTTTGTAGAACGATTTATCTTTTGCCTCAAAATAGGCCCCAGTTTCAGCGATAACCTCTTCATTCGTGCTGAATTTCTTAGTAGATCTCTATACTCCTTACAACGCGTTAAAAGTTCACCGTCAACATTGTATGTATATCTTACTGTATCAATTCTAAGGACAAACATCATCGTTTTGCATTCACTTGGCAATATTTAGCGGTAAATGACTCTCCAAGAAGAAGTGAACCACCAACAAGAAGTAACAGAAGCCAGAAGGAGGAAGCCATGTAAAAGATCAAGATAGGAAAAGCAGGCAGAGGACAGGAAGGGAAAAATGGATATGGGAGATGTTAGAGGCAATATGAAAGGAAGAGAAAATACCAAGAAAATGGGAAAATAATCTAAGAATCCCGATTTACAAGAAAAGAAGAAAGTAATAGAAAACCGGGACAATAGAGTCAACAAAGGAATTAAGTGTAAAGGTAATACATTGAAGAGGGTAATCAGATATGACTATTTGGGAAGCACGAACAGAGTCAGTAAATCAACAAGAATATAATACTCTTTAAATAAGACAATTCTAGGAAACAGATATGTTGATATGGAGACGAAAATAAAAATATATAATGCTATAACAATCTCAGTAACAACGTAAGCATGTGAAAACTGGACATTGCGGAAGAAAGATGAAGTAAAGATAAATGCAATGAAAATGATCCATCTGAGAAGAATAGCGAGGGAAATAAACTGGAAAAGGATCATGAATGAAGATACTAGAAAAATAACAAAACGAAAACTAATAATATAAAAATAAGGAGCAAGCAATTAAATTGGTACGGATATAACACATGGGCTGAAAAGTCCCGGGCCTAACAAAGAAAACACGGTTTTTTTGGTTCAAAATTAGCTTTATTCATCAACGTAATCTCCATCAAGAGCAACGCAATCATTTCAGCGCCGCTCTAACATTTCAATACCACTTTTGTAGAACGATTTATCTTTTGCCTCAAAATAGGCCTCAGTTTCAGCGATAACCTCTTCATTCGTGCGAAATTTCTTACCGGCGAGCATCTGCGAACAGCCAGTTGTCGCTGGGAGCCAAATCTAGCGAATACGGTGGATGTGGGAGCAATGCGAAGTTCAATTCTGTAGTTTTGCCATTGTTTTGATTGACTTGTGACTCTTGTCTTGATGAAAGAAAATTTTTTTCTTTGCCATATGCGGCCGTTTCTTTGCAATTTCGGCCTTCAAACGCTCCAATAACGCTATATAATATTCACTGCTGATGGTATTTCCTTTCTCAAGATAGTCGATGAATATTACACCACGCACATCCCAAAGTACCGAGGCCCTAACCTTTCCAGCCGATTGTTGTGCTTTCGGGCGCTTTGGACGAAGTTCACCAGTTGCTGTCCACTCAGATGGCGATCGTTTTGATTCCGGAGTGAAGTGATGGATCCATGTTTCATCCATTGTCACATATCGACGCAAAAATTCCGGTTTGTTACGTTTAAACATGGCCAAACACTGCTGAGAATCATCAACACGTTCTTGTTTTTGGTCAACAGTGAGCAAACGCGGCACCCACTTTGAACAGAGCTTTCTCATAGTCGAATGCTCATGCAATATAAAGCCAATACGTTCTTTTGACATCTTTACGATGTCAGCTAACTCACGCAACTTCACTTTTCGATCATTCAAAACGACTCATTTGGACGTCCACTGCGTTCTGCATCATCGGTGTCTCTACGACCACGTTTAAAGTCAGCAAACCAACGTTTTATTGTTGTTTCTAATGGAGCGGAGTCCCCATAACACTTTTCAAGCCATTGCTTCGCTTGAACGGTATTTTTTCCCATCAAGAAGCAGTGTAAAATTAAAACACGAAATTGTTTTTGATCCATTGTTTTGTAAATAACAAAAGTAGCTTGACTTTTAGCACAATAACTCACAAACTAATGAATAGAATATGATGAAATTTTAACAGCTGTCTTTTGAAGGTTAGTACTAACTGAAAGAAAGGTGACTGCAATAAAACTAGCGTCATCTATGTGTTAGGCCCGGGACTTTTCAGCCCATGTGTTATACTTAACAATCCTCCACAATAAAATACTATTCCTTTAAAATTAACTGTTTCGCTTAGCTAATTTAATAATTCCCAGTAACCGAATGTAATACGGATCGCTATATTTCAATTTCTTTCTGCAAATACATTTACCTCAAGAAAAGGAATCCACGCTTCACTGCGTTACATATATTAATCATTAATCCTTTTTATCGAATCGAATATACCCCCCTAGAAATATAAATTGGTAATTCCGCGCACACAATATACTGGTATATTAAAGCCGAATCAAGCGCGTTAAATAATTCGACTCCGTTCCCCTATATTGCCGACGAAATTACCTGCATAAAATATGTATATTTTAATCCCAGAAATTGCACAAACGTTTACCTCTGCCGCGCAGCTAACAAGGCACGCAGTAGCCGAAGGAAAAAGAAAACTCCCATCGTGTCCGATTATTTGTACGCCGGTTGATATAATGCGCTCGTCAATGCTTTACCCTTTTTTAATGTTTTCGAGTTTTTAGCTAGAACGCGAAATTCGTGATGCATATGTGCGTGCATAAAATAGTGGCTCGAAACAGGCTAGCAATTTTTAATCCTGCTGATAGAAGCGGTGCATGTTCATGATTTCTGTCTGGCCATGCCTATTGGGAAAAAATTTAATCTGTACTAGGCAGATACTGCATGGAATCGGTCTAACAATTTTGAGTTCGAATTGTGTTTTATAGTTTTTGGGTGGCGTTCACACTTCCACCTACTTTTACACGTCAAATAATTGTCGCACTTTACACATTTAATTCTATCTCCTTCGTATTCTAAATCCGGCGTACTCGCTATTACGTTTTCTAATTTAATCGAAATACACCGTTTCCGAAACTTACCTAAATGCGACATTTTCTAAGAACCACTTGTCACAATCTTTGATTCTCCGTGCTGCCCGCTTCACCGCTCCACGATGTTCCCCGCACGGAACTGAATCTTGCCCCTCTTTTCCGGGACCAATTATATATTACAGTTTTGTTATTCCCAATTTTCTTATCGTCGTCTGATTGTAGAAACGTAACCTTTGCAGATGACGAGGGATTAGTAATATTAAAGCGTTGATCGAATAATTTCCTTGAAAACGCAAGGATAGTATCAGATATTAATACGTCAAGGTCCAGAAACTTAATAAATAATAAATGTGTAGTACTAACCCCTTTGCCATCTCTCAAATATGATTCAATGTACATATAGTACAATATCAATAATGCGAACATGACATTTTCAAGTGCCTTTACGAAATAAATCTTAAAAAAAAAAATTTCTACCGCATTAAAATCCGTTTACATCTTCCAGACCGTCTACTCGAGAGTCGCAAGGGTGTGCAAAAACGATCGCGGCGGTCCACATCGTTTCAGGAACCGCTGGACGTCGTTCCTGAAGTCCAGACTCAACTGTTCGGTCTCCGGGGACTTCCCTTTCTACTTCAATGAGATACGTAAGTATTTTTTTAGGTTTTTACGGGGAGTAGCCAAGCATAGGAGCGTAACGACGGTACATTATACAGCTTACTGTATCATTTATGGCTTTTAGCGGATCGTAAAAACGAAACTTACCGTGCCGCCCGGGTTTCTTTTAGCTTCGTTTCTCGCTTAATGCGTGAGAGTCCTCTCTCGCTGTTTACCGAAAATAAAGTCTAGGATAATACGATTTTTATTGAGCCGTTAAAGCGTTGTTAAACGATAATAACTACTTATAATAATAAAAAGGAGCGTTAAACTACTGTAATACGAACGTTATTGATTGAATGGTTTAATTATTTCGAATTATTGAAAGAGTATCAAGTTAAAAATAGTTAATGTGCAGTATTTCTTAATTTTTAAACATGTAATAGCCTCTCAATATTTTCTTTATTTATTTTCAAATTACGTGGACGTTTGAACATGTATAGTAGATGTTCATTACATACTCTTTCATTTCTTGTAAGTGTATTGAGACAGGAATGTTCCTATGTCAGGTATATACCGTACATCTTCGCAGAAACCAAGTCTTCTGCATATATACACTAGCGTAACAGAATAAAATAGACACCTACTAATTAAAAAAAAGATTCTATTCTCGCTATATATACAAAATATTTTAAAATTTTTAAATTAGACTAATATTTTGTCGATCCACCTTTACTTGCGTAAAGTGCTGCGAATCATCGTGGCATAGAATCTATTAAATGATCAATGGTGTCTTCTGGAATATTTAACCACTCTTCTATAACAGCTGCCACGAGTTCTTCCTTATTGCTGGGTTTTTCGGGGTCGTTTCACCATATTTGTCTGGATTATGTGCCAAACATTCTCTGTCGGATTCATGTCCGGTGATTGGCCTGGCCATGGTAAAATCCGAATCCCCTGTTCCTCTTTCCAAGTGGTTGTTGTTCTTGCTTTGTGGCACGGTGCTCCATCCCCCATAAGAGTGGCGTCTTCTTTAGATAAAGTGGCGTTGTCGAATATCGGTAGTAGTCCTTCTGTTAATATTTGGATATATTTTGCCGCATTTATATTTCCGTCGCAGATTACTAATTGCGATCTTCCACCATACCATATCGCGCCTCACACCATGATGTTCACACCGCCGTATTTCACCGTCTAATGCAAAAATTTGTCGTCCAGTTGCTGTGACGAACGTCTCCATACCCACGTACGACCACCATCACTGATTGGCAGTATCTGCTTTCGTCTGAAAAAATGACAGACCGCCAAAACTCTTCGGGCTTCGTTCGCATTTCGATTGCCCAAGCCATTCGGCGCCGTTTTTGAAACGCCGTAAGGAGAGGTTTTTTCTTTGCCACCCTTTTATACATCCCCGCACTGTGGAGGAATCGCAGAACGGTGCGCTGACTTTTCTGTGAAGTTGCCGCAAGTTCAGCTGTACTTTTTCGCGGTTCCCTTAACACTTCGCGCACAAGCACGCTTTTACTTCCTTCAGAAGGTCCGGCACGACCTGGTCTCGGCTCCACCGTTGTTTTTTCCTTGCGTTTAAATTGTGTAATCCCACGGTTAACTGTGGACAACGGAATATTTGAAAATTTACTTATTTTACGTTGCGAAGCGCCGCGTTCACTCTGGCCAACGATGCGACCCCGGGTGAAGTCGCTAATATCACTCGAACTTTGTAAGCGAGGCATAGTTGTAACGATACTAAACTATGACGAATTCCTTCCGATACATCTACCCCTACCCTAATGACAAGAGAAAGTTCTTAATTCGTTCTTAGAATTTAGCTGTTTACATATTTATACCGCTTTACCTGGTGTCTATTTTATTCTCACCCTAGTGTAGATATCGAAGTGAATCATTTAAAAATTACTTCGCTTACAGTATTGCTAAAACAATTAACAGCAACTTACCCGATACAGATATCTTTCACCTACCAATTTCAACTATAAAATCTTTATTCGAACTTTATTATTGACGACACATTTGTTTTTAATATTTTCCTTTTTGATTACGCTGCGGACATGATATGCGTGCTTATACATTTTTCGTTTGTATACCTAGGTGCACTTTTATTTTCCTTAAATGTCAAATTCTTGAAGAAATGTAACATAACACTGATTTGCCGACAGGATTTGGCAGCTCCTAACGTAAAAACAAATTCGCTTTTGTTAAGACATAAATAATTCGCACTCGATTTATATAATACCGTGTTTTACAAAATATTATCAAGTGTCTGATTTTTCACGAGTTGGAGTGTACATATTTAAAAAAAAAAGAAGCGAACTCAACTATCTAAAACCTTCTAGACGGAAAATCGCATTTCCTTCTCGAATATAAATCCATATAACCCTGCGAAACTCCTTTTATCCTACTGACTGCGCCACTTCTGTTTATAAAAGCGAAGCGTCCGTCTTATTAGCCAACGTACTACGTAATCAACTTCCCGTTTATGATAATTTTAATATTAAAAGCTTATTTCGGGTCTTCCTCCCGTCGGAAGGTCCGACAACGGAACTTTAAGTAATGAAAACGTAAATAATGAATCGTAGCCGTCCTTTTTCCTCTGCCAACGAACGCTGCTGCTTACATTTCGTGTCTAGTTTTAATTTTTCTATTCTCGTGAAAAAGTTTGCCGACACGACGGCGAACAGATAAGAATTAAACCAACTGCGGAGGACGGGTAGAATTTAAGGAAAGAAGTTTGCTGCTGCAAGGGGTATTCTGTACGGAATTTACTGTACAAAATTTGTACCACCGTTACATTTTTGATATTGGAGGAAGATGAAGGATGGGGAAAAGTGAGTGAATTGATCTGGCTAGACGTAATTAAATCAATAATACTATAATTCATTTAAATATCAAACCAATAAAGAAAAAGATGTAAATCAAGCTAGTCAAATACCCAATTGCCCACATACAGAATTATGAAGTAAAAAAGAAAGCCATGAATAATAGTTGGGAAAGGAAGTGAGGAGGATCAAAAACTTGGCAAGCATGGAAAACCTCGGAAACACTGAAGAAAAAGACAAGGAAAGGAACATTGTAAATAAAGGGATGCGACAGGGATGCTGTATATACATACAAATTCGCACTGTATAGCTTGTTGCTTCTTCTTGCTGAAACCATAAGTCATTATGTTCTATCCCAAATCGTTGCAATTCAGCACGTAGAAAATTTTGGAGCATATCCAAATACTGTTGAGAAGTTAGGGTCTCTGTACGGTCATCTGCTTCGAAAAAGTATGGGCCTAGTCTTCGGAATGCAACCACACCGCGTCACACGGTAACCTTTTCGGAACGTAGGGGTTGCTCATGAATTTTTTGAAGTTGTTCGAGGCAGATCGGAGTATTGTACAAATTCCGATATGTGGAAATGAAACTTGTCACATATTATTGATTCAACGCCCATATACAGAGATTCATTTAGGTCATTAATTACATACCCCCCACCTCCTGACCCCTCAAACAGTGACATTTCAAGAACCGTCAATACTCATTGCGCCGCCCTTTATTACAGTTATTTTTCTTGCAATTTCTGCATAACTTTCACCAAATTGAAAATATGTTTTAACATGAATGCTTTTCCATCTTATCTGCAGTGTTTCTATCTATCAAATATCAAATAACATACCGTATTTTAGTTAAAAAAAATATAATTGGCAGTAAATTTAAATAATCTCAAATTGGAACACCCTTTATAACTTTGCATAATTTTCTCTACACAGAGAAACGTAACTCTCCTCCTTTATCGTTCTGTCACCGACCGTAGCCAGACAACCCCGTAATGTAAGTTCACCTTTGCCATCTACTTTTCATCTTACACGTGTAAATTTCCACCTAATACGTTTCTCGGATATCGTACACTGCAGGCTATTTAAAATTCTAATGTTAATTGCGAAAAGGCTAGAGCTTCCATTTCAGACCAAGGTTACGGCGGCGAGATTACGAAAAAGAAGCGGGAAAATGGTTTGGGTTAGTTTGATAAGCGTAAGGTGATGACGTAGGCAAACGAAGGAAATAAGAAGGTGTTTGGCTTGGTAGCTGAAGATAAGAGAGTCCGCTGCGTAAGTGGAATTAAACATTGCATTTCTTGAGGTTTTAAACAATAAGAAAAATTTTTAATTTCGCAGAGAGAATCTGTGTTATGTGGTTATTAAGGACGAGCTCGGTTAAAATTGAAATTTACCACCACTTAAATAATTTAAATTCTGAGAAAATAAGCGACGTCGTACACAGAGAATTTTTTATTTTCTCTTTAAGTTTTGTTTATTAGATTTCTTACGAGAACCGGAAGAGGCCTGAGTTCATATATAGGGAGTTTCAACTCGTCAAAACCTATTGATTTTCCATTTTATGAAATCTATTATTTTCAAATTTGTTCAAGGTATTTGACATTTTTAAAGAACGGATTTAGAAAATTTTAATTTTGTGACTGTGAGTTATTTTCTTCAAAAATTTTTGGGGCCGTATTACCCATTTTACGTCGCGCTTTACTTTTTAAGCTGATCTCATTCTATTTTGATTGAAAGTTATATGAGGAATGATTGTTGTAGCAGGTTTTTTATTATATTTTTTCTTTACTTCGTGCCCCGTTATTGGCTTTCTGCGGAGATGGGTCATCATTGGGACCATGTAATCTAGTGCAAATTGTGTTAAAAAAGCTCGCAAATATCTGTTATAATTTCAGAGATATGCCTAAAAATTACAAAAAATAGGAATTAGAAGCATGCGACTTGACTCGTTTGTCTCGTATCTCCCCGAGATGGTGCAGTTCGTGCGGATTTCCTTTTTTTAAAGACTATGAAAAACCAAATTTTTACTCTGAATTACTACCGGTTACCATTGGTCTTCCGCAAGGAGCCGTTTTGTCGCCGGTTTTATTCACGTTGTTTATTAACGATATTACGTAACCTTTCTGAATGCTTATCAGCTCACCATCTACGCTGACGATGCCACCATTATTATTATTAGTAGTTAGGAAAATATCGTAGATGAAGCCAACTCAATGTTACCGGATTTGAATGTTTGGTTTACAATTGATAAATTGTTTTTAAACAAGACCAAAAAGAAGGTATGTAACATTTAAATCAAGTGTATCGCACTCTTTGCCAAGTCTTCACCTTACAATTGGAAATAGCACAATAGACCAGGCAACGTCGATCAGGAATCTAGAGATAACCTTTTTGCAAGATCTGAAATGGAATAAACTCATCGACACAATTCACTGATATCTAGATCAATCTTGAAACTAAGACATTAGAGAGCAATAGTAAATTACGAGATTATGAGACTGATGTACATTTCAGACACTGAATCACGTTTAAGCTATGGAATAATTGTATGGGGCCCTAGCAGTTCCGTACAAAAGCTACTCTTATAACAAAAGAGAGCTATCCGTGTAATGGCGGGGATCTCGCAGTAAACAACATGTCGACCATACTTTAAACAATTTAAGCTTTTAACAATTATAGCAATCTGCTTATTAGAGGTCGCAGTATATGTACATAAAAACAAGCATAACCTAAGAGTTCAGACCAACCCGGAACATGACTATAATATAATAATAATAATAATTTATTACCCAACAGCATACAGCTTGTTACAGGATAATTGTACCATGATAACTATTACGAAACAAGAGTAAATATGTAATACCAAAAAAAAAAAGACAATAGCAAATGAAAATGCAAAAATTTCTTAAGCAACAGAAAACTGCTCTAATAAAAGTTGCCTCAAAGCATTGATAGAAATGTTAAACAAATCAAATCTAGATGCATATACATTAACACTGTTACATATTGACATAATTGGTGACTGCGAATGGTGGCGCGTGTTAGCCACGGGAAGATAAAAAGTTAAACTATTCCTACTATTAAGTCTGGGTATATAAAAATTCAAAAGGGACAGCAAATCCGGAACTTGTAAATCACCATTTACAATTCTATGTGCAAAAATTATTTGTGATACAACACGACGATCCGCCAAAGAAATAAATGCAAATTCTTTTGGAAGATTAGTATGTAGATAGCCATGTTGCCAAAAAAGCGTGGTGTTTACGGAAATATAAGGTTTTCAAAAATTTACGCTGTACCATCTCAACTAAATTCATATATTCATGATATCCCGGATTCCACACAATAGAACCATATTCTAATCTCGCTCGGACAAATGCATTATATGCAGCAACAAGGGCATCACTACTCAAGTGTTTAGTATTACGAAACAGAAAGCTTAACGATTCAAGAGACTGTTGACATATACTTACAATATGCTTGTTAAATGTTAACTTAATATCAAAAAATATACCAAGATCTCTGTACTCTTCACAACGCGTTAAAAGTTCACGGCCAACATTGTACGCATACCCCACTGTATCAGTTCTACGGGCAAACGTCATCGCTTTACACTTAGCAATATTTAGTGGTAAATGGCTAGACACCAAAGGTGAATAGATAGCAGGTTAGCCTGCAAAATGTCACAATCCGCAGTGGAGTATATACTGCGAAAAATATTAAGGTCATCGGCGTATAGTAAGCATTTAGATCTAAGCCGGTCAGGAAGGTCAGTAGTGAAAATAATAAATAGGAATGGTCCAAGAACATAGCCCTGTGGCACACCTGAAGGAGACTGATATAAGCCGGACCGAAAACCATGGTATTCAACGTAATTGATACGCCCACTCAAATAGGATTGCAACAACAATATCAGATCGTCAGAGATACCCCACATATTCAGTTTACGTAATAGGGTTGGATATTCGACCCTATCGAATGCCTTAGCGAAATCTGTATAAATGACATCTGTCTGAAGACGTAGATCTAAAGCCTCAGACACATCATTGGAAAATGCGCACAGGTTGGACACCGTTGATCTGCCTTTAATAAAACCATGTTGCACCGGGGACAGTTTAGCAGCAACGTGCGAATAAATATATTTATATAGGATAATTTCAAAAACTTTAGCAAAGTTACATAATGTAGATATCGGGCGATAATTCCGAATGTTATTCCTCGACCCGGACTTAAAAACAGGAGTAACACGAGACACTTTCCAACAACTTGGAAAAACTCCCTGTCTCAATATTAGATTGTAAACGTGAAGGAGAGGCCCACAAAGAACGAATCTACAGTCCCTAACAACAAAATCTGGAACATTATCAGGACCAGCTGTAATTTTTCCCTTCAATTGACATAGAGCTTGTGAGACATCTTCCTCGCTAAATTCTTTAAGAAAAATTGAATCGGAAGCGAAGGTATCGTTATCGGAATGGATAGTAGTGACGTTTGCCTCAGACATGGTCTCCGAGAAATACGAAGCAAAGGCGTCAGTAATCTGTTCAGGGGACGAAAAGGTACTTGTCATCCATCATAATACCGGGTATACGTGTAGAATTCAGTTTAGAATTAATGTAAGGCCAGAGTCTGTTGGGGTCCGCCTGAATAGATAGATTAACATCCCTAATATAATTATCGGAATCCCGTTTAACAGATATTTGAACATATTTTCTGTACTCTTTAAATTTATTATTATATAATTGTAACCTCGTGCTTCTATATTTTTTAAGATAATGGCGCTTAATTTTAAGATTTCTACGTGTTTCATTGGGGAAGCAAGGTGGAAATACATTCTTCCTAGGTATTGTCTTTAGAACAGTCTTAAATAATCAGATAATGTAGAATAAAGTTCATTGCAGGCACCCTCAACAGAATCACAACTGATCACTGAATCCCATTGTGTGTTAAGCAAGAGTTCATAAAGGTGTACCAGATTGGCACGTCTGAAATTAAAGCTCGCGACGTTAGTCACTTTAAAACGTTTTTCTACTACCGATAATATACGAAACCTAGAGATTCATGTCGCTAATCACAGGCTTACGTTAACTACGAATAGTTTAATATGCTTGAGTATCAGAATGTACAACAATCTGTCCTCTGAAATAACAGAGAAACCATACTATTTCTTTAAAAACTCTTTGAGAAAGTATCTTCTAAGTAGACTTTATTATAATTTAAATAAATTTCTAAATAATATGGATGTATAGATGCTTGAGTATTAGAATGTACAACAATCTGTCCTCTGAAATAAGAGAGAAACCATACTATTTCTTTAAAAAATCTTTGAGAAAGTATCTTTTAAGTAGACCATATTATAATTTAAATAAATTTCTAAATAATATGGATGTATAGATGTGTAGATTAACTAGATTTAAATTACCTATTGTTTGTTATTATTATTACACATTATTAGTTTCTGACAACGTCTATGTGTCGCCTTTTAGACACATGACTAATAAAGATAATTATTACTATTACTATTATTAAAGGGAGCGACCGGTATATTACTCAAAAAAAATTAAAGATTTCTTCTAATGCTATTTGATTTAACGACCATGAATTTACTCAATACACAAGATACATTCCCCGTTTTTCCTTTTAAAGTCACCAACGCTAAATAACCTTCCTTTTTTTTCTTCTTTGCTCGATAATTTTCCGGTTGCACGCGCTAGATTCTTTTTTTACCTTTTTAGCAAGCAAGATTCTAATTTGCCCGCGATTACGGGCAACCCTCGTTAAAAATATACGTCTGCATATGGTATATATACATATACATATATTAGCAGTCTAGTAAACCATCAATTCGCCGGCGAAATCTCCGGAGTGTAATGCAGCGTAATGGCCGCAATTTCTGGTTGCGAAAATTCTTATTAGATCCTAACGGCGGTACATGAAACTAAGTACTTACACATACATCATACAGGCACCGCGGAGCGGCGCAATCCGAAGCACCGATATTAATATTAAACGAGGATAATGCTCTCGAAGATGAGACCTACTAAACTACAGTCCGCGACAAAATCACGCTGTACGTATAAGACCGTTCAAAAGAAAGTTAACAAAACTAAAAGAAATTATAATAATAATAATAATTTATTACCCAACAGCATACAGATTATTACAGGATAATCGTATAATAACTACTATAAAACAAGAGTAATTGTGTAATACCAAAAAAAAAGAAAATGAAAATGCTTGTAAATCACCGTTTACAATTCAAATATGTACAAAAATTATTTGTAATACAACACGACGATCCGCCAAACAAATAAATGCAAATTCTTTTAAAAGATTAGTATATAGATAGCCATGTTGTAAAAAAACGTGGTATTTACGGAATTACAAGGTTTTCAAAAATTTACGCTGTACCATCTCAACTAAATTGATATATTCATGATATCCCGGATTCCACACAATAGAACCATATTCTAATCTCGCTAGAACAAATGCATTATATGCAGCAACAAGGGCATCACCACTCAAATATTTAGTATTGCGAAACAGAAAGCTTAACGTTTTAAAAGATTGCTGACATATACTTACAATATGCTTGTTAAATGTTAGCTTAGTATCAAAAAATATACCAAGATCTCTGTACTCCTCACAACGCCTTAAAAGTTCTCCGCCAACATTGTACGCATACCCCACTGTATCAGTTCTACGGGCAAACGTCATCGCTTTACACTTAGTAATGTTTAGTGGTAAATGGTTCTCTAGACACCAAAGGTGAATAGATAGCAGGTCACCCTGCAAAATGTCACAATCTGCAGTGGAGTATATTCTACGAAAAAATTTAAGGTCATCGGCGTATAGAAAGCATTTAGATCTAAGCCGGTCAGGAAGGTCATTAATGAAAATAATAAATAGGACCGGTCCAAGAACAGAGCCCTGTGGCACACCTGAAAGAGACTGATATAAGCCGGACCGAAAACCACGGTATTCAATGTAATTGGTACGCCCACTCAAATAGGATTGCAACAACAATATCAGATCGTCAGACATACCCCACATATTCATAATAATAGTAATGCAGTTAATTAGCACAAAATACAGAACAAATATAGATGTAAGTGCGCCAATAGGTTCAGTGTCAGCAACTTACAGCTTTCTCCCTCCCAAACACGAAGATGGCCTTCATAATATATACATACATAATAAAAGTATTGCTATAATGGCTTAACTAACATTTAAATTAAAATTATAATTAAGGGGGAATGAAAAATAATACATGAGTAAAGAAGCTAAAAACAGAAAATGTTAACTATGTCTAAAGGTAGTAGCGTCAAAACGTGACGAAGTATAATCAATTAACGCTACCCCGTCGAAATTAAAATTTCGTTGCCAACAACTCCGATGATGTCGCTAACAAATTTCGCCTGACGTTCTCTACGTTTAAAACTCTAGCCGTCTTGTCTGTCTTAACTCTGCTAGCTCTATACGAACACGTCTACGTCTAGGTATGACGTGTCTATATCCGTAACAGACGATTTAATGCTGTTGATTAATTATTTTCGATTTGAAAACAGAACTATACGAAGTTTCTTCGATGAACGATACAATTAAGGCTAAGTAGAACGAAATGTGAAGGAGCTGCTCGCAACCGGTTGACTGATTGATTGCGCAAAGCGTCATCGCATATGCGAGATTAAGTAGAAGGTTGTCAATTAAATCTGTTGGAATTGTTTACTTCCGATGGAAAGAATTTGATTGATGAGGAAATTATTTAATATATTGAGCAAATTAAGATATAATAAGGGTACAGCCTTGATAAAATACGAGGGGAAGGTCCAGAAGTTCGTGGAATGAAAGGGTTTTAAATAAAATAAAACAATAAATCTATTTTTCCTTTTCAATATAATCACCCTTAAGCACAATACATTTATTAGATCTATGAATTAATTTTTCTAAACTATCATAAAAAAATCTTTTGCCTAAAAATGGGCCAAAATTGCCTCCTTTACCTCATTGTCGTCGGAAAACTTTCTTCCACGTAACTCTTTTTTTAAATTGGAGAACAAATAAAAATCTGTAGGTGCCAGGTCTGGACTGTAGGATGGATGGACTATTGATTGAAGGCCATGCTTGTGCAGAGCAGCCATTGCAACTTTGCTCTTGTGCCTCTTGTCTTGCAAGAGCAGCACACCCTTGGTCAATTTTCCTCGATGTTTTTCCTTTAATGTTTCTAATATCGCTGCGTAATATTATCCGGTTATGCTTCTACCTTTTTCTTTGTAATCAATCAATAATATCCCCTCACAATCCCAAAAAACAGTAGCCATCAACTTTCCAGTCGATTCTAACACTTTGAATTTCTTTGGAGGGTGGTGTCCCCTTTTTATGCCATTGCATGGACTCCTGTTTGGACTCAGGCTCAAAGTGATGAACCCATGTCTCATCTCCGGTAAGAATCCGCTCCAAAATCTATGCAGGTTTGTCTCCACACAGCTCCAAAAATTGTTTGGACGCACAGACGCGCTGCAGCGGCGTGAGCATTCCCGGTACCCATCTTGCACTGACTTTTGTCATACGCAGGTGGTCATGTAGGATACGCAAAATGGTGGTATCTGATACTCCAACTAATGCAGATAATTGTTTTTTCTTCAAACGGGCATCTTGCAGTACAAATTTTTGCACTTTTTCGACGATGTCTGATGTGGTGGCCTCAATCGACTCCCGACCATGCCACTTATAAATCATTGATTTACTAGAGCACTGTTCCCCATAAACGGTTTCCATTTCATTCAATATGGTTTGAGCGTTCTTTCCTTGCTTTGTAAGGAACTTTATCACAGCACGGTTTTCAATTTCCTCCATAGTTTCAGTTTTCTTCTGGATTGATTTGTTTAGCAGGCAACTATTCGTAAACGACTGACGCTATAGGGCTCCAACTTAACTTATGTACTAATGATGAGTCATCAACCAGAATGACACCTAGCGAGCGCCCCTATCCCCACTCCATCCCCTCCATTTCACGAACTTCTGGACCTCCCCTCGTATAACGGAACTTCGATTATTACGTATCGATATGTTTACAAAGCGCGAAAGAAAATAGCGATAAGACGATCAACTACCTCACGTGAAGAACAGAAGAACAGAAGGGAACTAGGGCAAATATAGTCACGCATCAACTGTGACTATAAATATGCCCTTTGCCCACCTTGTTATCTATACTGCTTTTACCAATTGTCTCGGACGGAATTTCATTTGTGATGTTTTGAATTACGAAACAGTTTATTGCTGACTCGAATGCATTGTATCTTGATTTTGTTATCATAGATACGGACCTAGTGATATTCGCTGTTGACTTATTTATACCACCTATAGGTATATTTATTGAATTTTGCTGCAATCCTAATTTCATAGCTAATGCATTACACATAAAATTAGATCGCGAACCTGAATCTAATAGAGCTCTACATGGTTGAAATGCTCCTTTGCTGTCTTAGACATGAATGAGCTGAATGTCGAGCTGTGTGAGTTACAATTTGCTCATGAGATGTACGCAGGTGACGGGCAAATAGTGTTGGCTTTAAGACGCGACGCTCCAATGGGATTACGTTAATATATTTAGCAATCATGTAAAAGAATGACCTTTTGAACATCTCTAGGCTGTGAATTGGAGGGGTGAGTAGACCTCTAAATCTTAAATTAATATTATGAACGTCTATTCTAAAGAGGATCTTACGGTAGAGATAGCTAGGTTTTTTATAGTAAATTAACTTGTGATAAAAATAGTAGCACAGAGCTGACCTCGAAGTGACATACACAACCAACCTGTCCACCTCAGAGTGTGGGATATTTTTTCAAACTTACGTAAATGAATCTTAAGCAAGAATTTTGCAATCGTTATAGTAGACGCTCCCGCAAAAATTAAATCTTGATAAGACAAAAGACTGACATAGTGCTTTCCTTAAATTTATATCTAAACATTCTTTGTTGCCTTATAAAATGTTCCAATTGCAGTAACCAAGTCTTAATAAACGAGATATGTGTTCTTTGAAACGAAGTGTCTAAATAAAATCCTAAATTACGCGTACAATTTCATACAGAAACAATTTCGTCAAATTATTACATGCTTTAGACGATAATTCTTATTTACATTGAGAAATTCTATTAAAGAAAGGTAACATATTAAGTTGCAATTGTTAGAGTGCAATTAAAATTTATATGCGTATTTACCTAGCCAAATTCACGAATAGATGTTTGTTAACACATGTTGCAGGCACCACAACGTTCGTAAATGATACCAAATAGATTGAAAATAGAGAATACGATTGTTTAATAACATAATTAAAACAACTTTTAATTAGTTTGCCAGTAATAAATGAAAAAAGCTATAGTGGAGTGATTTGCAGGCAAAAATGTTTCCAAGAGACTGTTGAGATGTTGGAGTACCGATGGACTAAGTGCATTTGTATAGAGAGGGAGAGTTTTAGTGTAAGGGGGTCAGGGGTACACCATAAGACATCCACCCTCGTCCTAAGACTAGATTGCGTTTGTCCAAAGCTTACGTAGTACAATATTTTCTGTACAACACTTCTAAGAATAGAATAAGAAGTTACCCTCATCAGGGGCTCCCAAACAATTAAGTAATTTAATGCAGGTGATGACATCATCGATGTTTACCCCTGTAAGAAGATATGAAAAAGAATGTAGATTTTCACGGCCGATATCGTATGAAGGAGATTCTTTCGGGTTATTTAAATTAGTCCGGAGGAATCCTCTTCATAAGAAATGAAAAGTTATAGAAAGTAGAAAACTATTAGAAAAAGCAGAAGCTTTTCTAAAGTGTTAATCAAGAACATCAATAGCTGCCAAGGCACACCAGCAGTTTTGCTTTATTATCCACCCTGCAGATACGTTTTCAGTGATAAGCAGCATATAACCACCTTTCCATTTGTTGCCAAGAACCAATCAATCAGTTCGTATAAACGAATTACCTCCGCAATATTCCCTAATTCAATCACATCTAATAGAGCAGAGATTTCCTCAAGGCTTCCTCCGACGCCTTCTTGATAGCTTTCTAAATTAGCAGCTAATAAAGCTTTCGATATTGCCGGGCAAAAATCAATAACCAACATGATCGTCTCCCTTAAAATCAACGCTTCCTCATCTCGCCCTTTAGATATTACATTTAAAAATCTCCTCAATCTTGCAGAATCCACCACCGAACTCATCGACGGTAAATACGGCGACGTAACGGCACAGCTTATCTACGCCACCTTTACAACGCCGCCTAATAGCATTTCCGGCAGCGCGGTTTGCGCTTTCAGCCTGCAGAACATCGCCGACACCTTCGAGGGCAATTTCAAGGAGCAGGCCGCGATCAACTCTAATTGGTTACCGGTTCAAAGTTCGAAGGTGCCGGATCCGAGACCGGGACAATGCCATAACGACAGCCGGACGTTACCGGATCTAACGTTGAACTTCATCAAGACGCATTCGCTTATGGACGAGAGCGTTTCTAACTTTTTCGGGCAACCGATAGTGATAAGGACCAGCGTACAGTAAGTATCCTATTAGATGCGATAAAATAATGGTTATTGCTTTTAGGCAACAGTTAAGTGTACACATGTATGTATACAAGTTGTCCTAAAAATTCGTTACAAAATTAAAAGAATATAATAAAAAATGTTTTTTTTTATTAAAATGCAGTCTTTGAGAATTTATTTCTTAAAAATTATATCTTCTAGGTGTGTTCCGTTATTTTGCTGGTACTCTTCTAAACGTGGGGAAATTTTTTGCGTAACTACTCAGTACATATTCTCCGTGATAACCGCTATTTCTCATCCAGTATTCTATTGTAATACATTCAGAGAATGATGCGTGTTTGCTGTATACCTTTGATTTAAGGTATCCCCGTAGGAAAAAATCTATTGGTGTCAACTCAAAGAGAACGAAATGTTGAATGATTTCATTAGCAAAGTTTAGCCTCTCACCAGCATCAGTTGGCTTTAATTCTTGGGCACTAACTGCATGAAGAATGCAAGTTTTTAATTTAGAAAGGAATACACCTTATTGAAAAGATATGTTTATCATATGATACAGTGGTGCGGACATATGTTTAGTAGAACATTTCAAAAAATAAGATGAGAAGGTTCCTGAATAGTCAAGGAATTTAATGCAGGTTTAATTCATTCGAGGAGTGATGATTGCTGTATACCTTTGATTTATGGTAGCCTCATAGGAAAAAATCCATCGGTCACTCAAGTCAAAGAGAACAAAATGTTTAATCATTTCGTTAGCGAAATTGAGCCTCTCAGCATCATCAATTGACTTTAGTTTTTACACTAACTGCATCTTGTATAGATGGAGATGCAAGTCTTAACGCACTATGTGATGTATGGAACTTTTAGAAACAATTGTCCTTTTGCAAACGGAAGGATAGTAAGACTCACAAATCAACTGATGCACACTCTCCACATTTTCCGCAGTTCTTGATGTCCTTAGTCTCCCCATCAGTAGTTTGTCCATTGTCGAACCGGTCTCCTCAAACTTCTGTACCCATTTACTGATGAGTTGGGTACACAGTGCTTATTTAATGTAATGCAAATGAAAAATATTAGACAAGTTTCGCTGCGCAATAGTGACAAAATTGTTGTTTAGCTAAATTCTCAAGGACGGAGCTAGCGATTGGTAGACCTTCACCCCCCGCACAATAATTGAACAGTGAGCAAAACTAAAACTCAATTACAGTTTTTACCAGATTCATGATTTTCTGATCTAATTTCTTTCATAACCTTTCCAATTCTGCCATGTTTCTTCCTTTTTCTTGTTTCGACAGGTACCTTATCAATATTTTATGCTACTGCGCACAGTACTTCATGAACTACAAACTCACGTATGCACTTTATGCAGCATTAGATGCACCATACATTGTAGACTCAACTCCTTTTGGACATGACTCGACCCCTCTTGACACTTTCTCGACGTATACTAATATACATATTATTAACTAATTAGAGTATTAATGGGAATGATTAGTATTGAAGTGTTTAATTGTATGTATCTACAATTTAATATTGTCCTCTTCAAAGTATACTCCTTTGGAATACACGCAGCGTCTCCAGCAAGTTTTCCATTCATGGTAATGGTTCTGAAAGTCAGTTACACTGTTTAGAACCTTCGTCTTGACTCTTTGGATGTTGCTAGTTTTCCCGTGTTATCAGGTGTGTCCCACTCCGATTCGTACCCATCGTACATACGCATTCGCATCCATGATTCGTTAGTTGTTATCTCTCTGTGCATGAAGTTGACTTCGGTTGTTTAGATGGCACTAATAGTTTAATTAACATTTGAACCTGTGCCCTCCATATATAAGCTATTAAAAGTATAACAAAGTTGATATCATGGCCAGTGCTCTGAATTAAAGAAAAAAGAATCTTAAGAAAGAATTCTCCGATTAGTAAAAACCCTATAACGATCTATTCCCAAATGTTATCTCTTCATATTTTTTTTTCGCAGCTACCGCTTTACCCAAATCGCTGTGGACCCACAAGTTAAAGTACCAGGCGGCAATAGCTACGACGTGCTTTTCATCGGAACAGGTTAGTTTCGCATTCAACTTACACATATGATTTCTTTTCTACTTCACCGCACTTAACATCAATCCTTCCTTGGATACAAAAGCACCTCCAACCTTTAATTCCTTCGCAAATCGTTTTCAGATAATGGTAAAGTAATAAAAGCGGTAAATGGCCTCTCCGCGGAAACAAAACACGGTGTACGTCCGGTAGTCGTCGAAGAGATCCAAGTTTTTCCCGGCCACGTCGCGGTTAGGAGCATAAAAGTCGTAAGAAACAGCAGACAAGATGGTAGATTGATCGTCGTGTCCGACGGCGAGGTGCAATCGCTAAGACTTCACAGATGCGATAGCAATAAGATATCGAGTTGCGGGTAAGTTGCTCCGACGAAGTTTGAGGCTTTCTTTTTTGATGGAGCGTGTAGTAAATGTGAATTTTCGAGTTTCTTGTGTCCTCTTGCAAATAGAGGAATTTAAAAAGTAATTTGGCATCTTTGTCTCTAAAAAGAAGTTTTCAAAAAATAAAATTTCTTCGAAAAAGCCTTAATATTTGCAAAATATTATTAACTTGAATACGTTTCCGTAATTTTGCAATAGTGAATGCGTGGCCTTGCAAGATCCGTACTGTGCTTGGGACAAACTCCAAGGGAAATGTCGCTCGCAAGGTAGTGGTAGATGGGGCGAAGAATCTTACTTTTATCAGAGCGTTCCTACTGGTCAACATGCAGCCTGTCCACCTCCAAAAATTATCAAGGATCCTAGTTCCGTTGGGGGTTTAAGTTCAACTCAGCCGAAGTACAACCACGACCATCAGCCGAGCAAAGATCAACCCGAAGGTCAGATCATCAACATCGTCCCGGATAAGGAATACGAACAGAGCGGTAAATATGCCTTTTAAATGTAATAAATGGAGATGTTATTTTAAATACTAAATTACTGGTTGGATCTTTTGACAACCTCGCTAACCAAAGTCAAAAGATATAATTGATTGTACATTTTAGTTAACTTAATTTTTAATTTATTCTAAAATAAAAAAGTAGTACATAAGCAAAATTATGTGCAAACCATTCGGTACACATTTGACATTCTCTGGCGTTGAACCATTTGTAGAGACGCAGCTTTTGGTTTAATTTATATTACACAAAGGAACTCCAATTCCTGGCAGGATGGAGCTTTTTTAATCGAAACAACTTTGTATTTATTCTAAGTGGAGCTGCTCAATTTTGTCATCAGAGCATTGTTAACGGTGTACATTACATTTCACTGTGTCTTTTGGATAACTCGTTTGGCCATGAAAGTCTAAACACTGCCGAAACACTATGTTCTGAATAGATATATTAATAATAATTTGTGTGGCGTGGAGTTTAATGAAGTACTAATGTAATATAATTACATACTTATTACTGTTTTCTTACTTAACACATGGGCTGAAAAGTCCCGGGCCTAACAAAGAAAACACGGTTTTTTTGGTTCAAAATTAGCTTTATTCATCAACGTAATCTCCATCAAGAGCAACGCAATCATTCCAGTGCCGCTCTAACATTTCAATACCACTTTTGTAGAACGATTTATCTTTTGCCTCAAAATAGGCCTCAGTTTCAGCGATAACCTCTTCATTCATGCGAAATTTCTTACCGGCGAGCATTTTTTTGAGGTCTGCGAACAGCCAATAGTCGCTGGGAGCCAAATCTGGCGAATACGGTGGATGTGGGAGCAATTCGAAGTTCAATTCATGTAGTTTTGCCATTGTTTTGATTGACTTGTGACACGGTGCCTTCATGAAACAAAATTTTTTTCTTTGCCATATGCGGTCGTTTCTTTGCAATTTCGGCCTTTAAACCCTCCAATAACGCTATATAATATTCACTGTTGATGGTATTTCCTTTCTCAAGATAGTAGATGAATATTACACCACGCACAACCCAAAATACCGAGGTCGTAACCTTTGCAGCCGATTGTTCTGCTTTCGGGCGCTTTGGACGAGGTTCACCAGTTGCTGTCCACTCAGATGACGATCGTTTTGATTCCGGAGTGAAGTGACGGATCCATGTTTCATCCATTGTCACATATCGACGCAAAAATTCCGGTTTGTTACGTTTAAACATGGCCAAACACTGCTCAGAATCATCAACACGTTCTTGTTTTTGGTCAACAGTGAGCAAACGCGGCACCCATTTTGAACAGAGCTTTCTCATAGTCAAATGCTCATGCAATATAAAGCCAATACGTTCTTTTGATATCTTTACGATGTCAGCTAATTCACGCAACTTCACTTTTCGATCATTCAAAACGATTTTGTGGATTTTCTTGATGTTTTCTGGTGTTACCGCCTCATTTGGACGTCCACTGCGTTCTGCATCATCGGTGTCTCCACGACCACGTTTGAAGTCAGCAAACCAACGTTTTATTGTTATTTCTGATGGAGCGGAGTCCCCATAACACTTTTCAAGCCATTGCTTCGCTTGAACGGTATTTTTTCCCATCAAGAAGCAGTGTAAAATTAAAACACGAAATTGTTTTTGATCCATTGTTTTGAAAATAACAAAAGTAGCGTGACTCTTAGCACAATAACTCACAAACTAATGAATTGAATATCATGAAATTTTAACAGCTGTCTTTTGAAGGTTAGTACTAACTGAGAGAAAGGTGACTGCAATAAAACTAGCGTCATCTATGTGTTAGGCCCGGGACTTTTCAGCCCATGTGTTAACATCAGAGTGGCACTGTTTAAAGCAACTGTTCTTTAATACGAAGTTTAAAACATACCCATCTTTAAGCAATGTTACGAGTTAAGGCGAAGAAGATCTTTTAAAGACTTTGTTGGTTTCCGAAGTATTCTCCATAAAGATTGATGTACTTTTTCATGCGCTCCAACCAATTCGAGAAACAGTTTTTCTACTCGTTTGTTGGTACAGTCAAAATTGCGCTTTTAAAGTCATCGGCTACTCCTTATGACGGCTGAAACCTTTGACGACGTACTCCGTTTGGGACTTAGGTCCGAACTGTACGGAGGATGGTCTAACAATTCGACGTTGTGTTGCGTTAAAAATTGTGGGGTTGGTCTTTCGAAGCTCAACAATGACTCACAACAAACAAATGGTTGTACACCAATCGGCAGTAATAGTTCTTTGACTTTTTAGAGAAATTCTTGCTACCGGACTTGCTTTCGAGACAAATGTCGCGATCACCTTCTTGGAGACACTGCGAAGGCGGATGACTTCTGTCGACTTTCCTTCGCCTTGTAACACCCAAACAGACGACTGACGTTTATTTTTTGGTTCGTATGAGCAGATTGGAAATTCATCATCACTGTAAATATGCTCGAATGACTGGGAGATTTCCAATGCATAAAGTGGGTTTTATTGCGTTTGGGAAAAGGAAATTAACTGACCGCAAGTTGCACTTTCTTCTCATTGAAAAATCCACCTCTTCGATGCATCTTGAGAAATATTGTTCCTTCTGCAATGCTATCCAGAGATGGAGTTTGGACGTTGGACATTCTCTTCTAATTCGTCTGTCCCGTTACTCCCACAGAAGCTCTATTGGATTAAGATCCCCATTCTGAGGAGGTCAAGTCATTACCTTTAGTATTCCTTCATTCTCTGCATCAGCGAGGTAGTTTTTGTATAATAACGACGTGTGCTTCGGATCGTATTTACCACAATCGGACTACCTAGCGGCTTCTCATCGAAAATGAAACCTCGCCCACGCTGAAATTCATTAAACCAGTATCTGATGGTAATCCTGGCGTGGTCCTTACAAACTATATAGTTCCCTTTGATATCTGCACTGGTTTTTCGGTATTGCTCGAAATTCCTTAAATACATATGAACTTGCTCACTTATGATGAATCTTTCCCAAAATTTTTACGGAGGCCGACTAAAGAATAGTGCTTAAAACCTGAAGTGAAGAAGAAGAAGACTATGTTCATACATAATTTCGCGTAGTATATGCCATACGTTTATGTATTATTCTATATCTGTGGGATTCAGTATCCTACTGACTGCGCCAGTTTTTTGCTAAAATATATGTACATAAAGTTATTAGCATTCTCAATGAATAATTGATTTGATTTAGGTCCTTCCGTCTCAGCCGCAGATGGATTACCGCCACAATACTCCGTCGAAACCCTGGTCATGGCCGTAGTCGCTGGAGCCTTATCTGCTTTAGTCGTAGGGTTCATCGCTGGATATTTGTGCGGAAGAAAGTGTCACAAGGATGAAGACGATAATCTACCCTATCCAGATACCGAGTACGAGTATTTTGAACAACGGCAGAATATGAATAGGTAACATTCGTGTCTCTCTCGTCCCCTCAGGTAGTTAAACGTGTTAAATTTAATGTTTTCTATTCGATTTCAGGATTCAAGCCGAACCGAAACTGTTACCCCAAGAAGAGGTCACCTACGCAGAACCCGTTCTCGTACCTCAACCCCCTCCCAAGCTGCATTCGCCCAAGAACACCCTTAGGAAGTTGCCGCATCAGAATAACGCGGAAACACTCTTTCAATTTCAAACGGATAACGCTTACAACGGACGAGAGTACAGAGGCCGGGACAATTTCGGAACTCTGCGTTCTCATCAAGTAAGTTGTAAGTTGTAACATCAACATTTTACATTTACACATTTTACACACGTCATCTTGCCTACTATCAGGTGTACAAGTTTGAAATGGTTCTTTTTTTCTAAAAAAAAATATGTTAAATTCAGAAGAATGATAAAAAGTCCGTTATTCAAAATATGCTCCATCGCTTGTTATATATTTTTCCCATCTTTCGGGCAATTTGTGAATACCATGCCAGTAAAAATCTTCCCCTTTTGCTGCAAACCATTCATCGAGCCATTTTCTCACATCTTCGTATGAATCAAAGCGTTGCTCAGCGAATTCGTGACTCATCGATGCAAACAAGTGATAATCGGAAGGAGCCAAGTCTGGTGAGTAAGCCGCATGAGGTGAGTGCATCCAACATGTCGCGAACCGGTTTTGCCGTATCTGATGGAGCATTGTCATGAAGAGAAATTACTTTTGCGTTGCCTCTTTTGGTATTCTAGCCTTTTCTCAAGCAGCGAACGATTCAAATCGATCAATTGTTGGTAGCAACGTTTAGTATTAACCATTTCTCCACGTTTTAGCAGCTCATAATAGACCACGCTCCTCTAGTCCCACCATACACAAAGCATTGTCTTTCTACCAAATCGATTCGGTCCCGCGGTCGATGTGGATGGCACGCCTGAGTCTACCTGTGAGTTTTTACGCTTGAGATTTTCAAAATAAATCCATTTTTCATCTCCTGTAACTATACGATGCGATTTCAATTTCGATTTTTCAATTTGACTGTCATTCAACTCATGTGGTACCCATCTACCGGTATTCTGAATCTTTCCCATCTCTCGTAGCCGATTGGAAACATATTGTTCGCTAACGCCCAATTGCTTGGCAAGTTTTTCTTGTGTTTACGAATCATGTTTGTTCAACAATGCTTGCAATTCCACATCTTCGTATTTTTCTGGCGATTTTCCACGTTCCTTGTCTGCAGCATGGAAGTCACTACTTTTGAAACGTCGAAATCATCGTTTATACGTATCCTGCGATGGAGTATGTTCACTGTAAGCTTCTAGAAGTAATCGGTATGATTCACCAGCAATTTTCTTCAAATGAAAACAAAAAATAATGCTATCCACGAATGCTCTCTATTCGGGATAAATTTCGACATATTGAATACAATAACACAACACTATGAACACTCTTTTCAAATTTATCACTCGTGGGCATCTGGGACTTGATGACACAAACGTAGTATCAAATCTTTATAGCACAAATTGCATTGGTGCGCCATCTGTTGTCTGAAATCCGCATTTCATACTTGTACACCTGGTATATTATCCCGTCAACATATTTCTTTTTTCCTTCCCAACATCTCCGAAACAACTGCATGATACACTATGTGTTTGTGTTCTTAATCGTGATGGTTAACTGTGGTTCTACTGCCTAATTGATCGGTTAAGATCAAATATAAAGTCTGTAGCATAAGAACGTGTGACCTGTATACTAATAAATCCACACCTTCTTCCCATACCTTCTCATACCAACTTTTGGGCATACTGTTGATTTACATAATGGGAGCCAAATTGTCCGAATATGTTATATATAAACGGTTTCTCCTAAGCTTGGTCTTCTGTTGGCCTGTACATATTAGGTTAACATTTGTTGACGATGATGGTCATTCTAAAATTTCGATGCAATTTTCTCCTTTTCACGTCATACACTTCAATATGCAAGATCTTCATTTTTTGTATAATATTCAATTCATTTTGGAATCGCCAAAACCAACCTTTAGCACACTTTGGTAAACATTTTCCATAGATTTCCACCATTTTTTGCATATTTAGGTTTTGGATAAGCAAACGTAACACAATCCAAAACCCCGGATATTGAAGTAACCCCAGACATGAAATTTTTGAGAAAATTTAGCAGTTATTGGCAGCACTGTACATCCACAAGATGTCCTTGTTACCTTTCTGCGAAGACAGTCTAGTCTTCATTGATATTCTGACAACAAAAATTTTAGCTTTATACATCCCCCTCTTTACTTCAAAATCCATGGCCAATTTGGTTGATATAGCGTTAAGTCGCGATTTTTAGTAAATAATTGTCCAATAATGTTATTTAATGTTATTATGATGAGTTTTTATACTACTTCACCGTTGCATACATTTCTTAACAAAAGACTGGAACCTCTACATATATTCAGCAGCTGTGAAATTAATTTTCTTTTGGATGTGTAAAATGAAGCACAGCTTCGAAATAAGAGGAGCAATTTCAAACAATAGTGCAATAATGCATGAAAGGGAACACTATTGCCTGTTCATCCATTTCTTCATTTGTTTTCAACACCCAAACGATCTTATGCTACAGACTACATTACAAAGGGAAGTCCCTACCATTAGCTTTTATGTATTATAATTTCTTCATGAAATCTGCTTCATTCAAACTAAAATCCGAGGTAGGTAACTCCCCCTTATAGCACTCTGCTTTGCATGAAACTTGTTATTCACATCACCAAATCGCTTAAGCACTTCGACTTGTCGACACTCATAATTAACTCGATAATATTCACAATAGCAGATATTGCAAATCTCTTATATTGCGAATTACAAGTAAAAGAAGTAATGAAACGTTATATTTCACTATAGAGGATGTTTCCTTCAACATCGCTGAAATTGTAGAGGCGTTTTGTACTAATACTAAATAAATAACAAAAAAGTTTGTATGAAGATATATCCAAAATGCTTTTTGAGAATGTTCTAAGCCTTTGAACTTGTAAAGGTAACTTTCTATAAATATCTAATAAATATTTGATCAAACGAAGTAATTGTTTCAAAATTACGGCTGTGATCCATTTCTTGCATGGACATTAACCAAAAAGATGACAAATATAAGATATAATTTTTGGAAAATTCTACCACAATCAATAGTATATTAACTTATTCTCTGCCATCAATTTTTGCTTGTTGGAGAACGGAAGAAATATTGTTAGAACTGTAGTAATTCCCAATATCGTTAGCATATTTTTCTTAAACCTCTCTCCATGAATGGAAGACACTGGTTTGCCGACATTATTTAGCAGCTCCAAATATTATACGGAGTTCAACTTAGCTCCTCGAGAATTTTTTAATAATGTATATAACCTCATTCATTGTATTGCAATTATTAATTATTATATATTGTCAGAATTTTTCTAACAATTCCTTTAGTTTGACCATAGTTAAAGTTTAAGAGAATTATAACCTTTTTAAAAAGCATTTTGGTACAGTCCTGTATATATTTCTTTTAATAATTCTTATTAGTACAATACGTTAAAGTCCTTTATTTTGTTTAAAAACAAGTTATGTCACTACCAAATCCCACACCATAGATATTATAAATATTATTTTATAAATTCCTTATAAATACGAATATGCGTTGTGTTTTGCAATATCTGCACTAAAAGCTTTCGATTTTCTGGGACGTTTGTCACGTTAAAATCTTCGTCATTATTTTTCAAAATCATCTCGTTCAAAATTATAAAAAAAAACAACAATTTCACAGGATTCCTAGCACATTTCAATAAGGAACTATAGTTTAGAACGGAAACCGTATCTTCTGTAAAGCCAGGATATTTCCAATGTCTACTTATTAGCAAGAAAGTACCCCAGTTAATCGAAGCTATGTTATCTATTCTATTTTCTACATTGTCGAGCACGACATTAATTGTATTGATGTAATAATATGTGGAATGTTATCTAAATAAATCTTACTTTTCTTTAAAAATATGTACTGTTTTGTTTCACTATTTACCATTTCTTGAGTCTTATTAACACAAAAAGAACAATTAGATAAATGGTTTTTCAATAAGAACGACAAGTATGATTTTAAAATGATAGGACAACAATGTTTCCAATGAACACAGTGTACTTTCTATAGATTCACATAAATTGGTTTAATACCTTAGGCAACTTTGGCGGATAAAAATGTTTTGTTGACATAAATTGTATAAAAACAACTATTTTGATATAGGAATGACACAGATTATTTTCTTAAAAAGCACAAGGATTTACTAATATAGATTCCAAAAAATATAGCTCCTTGAAATCCCAAAGTAACTAAGACGAATATCAAAAATTGGTACAATCATTTTTAGTTAAAGAAGGTTTATATGATAATAATAATAAAGTTTATTTTCTTCTACACCAAATTATTACAACATGTAGAGATTACAAACTAAAAAAAAACATTATAATTATAGAGAAAATCAAAAGACTGAATTCAAAATACAACAGAACGGTTTTTGTTCTTCCGCGCAGCCTTATAACACAGCGAAAATAAAACTAAAAGAGAGAACACGCCGAATTCTAGCTTAAAACCTAAATTCTGTCAGACATGGATTAAGCACAAAAATATAATTCTTAGAATAAAGCAATTGAATAAACACATTCACTATATATATAGATATTCTCAAAGACCCGCTGTACGAGGGGAGGTCAAGAAGTTCGTGGAATGAAAGGGTTTTAAATAAAATAAAACAATAAATCTATTTTTCCTTTTCAATATAATCACCCTTAAGCACAATACATTTATTAAATCTGTGAATTAATTTTTCTAAACCATCATAAAGCTATTTTTTATCTTTCGCCTCAAAATGGGGCAAAGTTCCCTCCTTTACCTCATTGTCGTCGGAAAATTTTCTTCCACGCAAGTCTTTTTTTAAATTGGGGAACAAATAAAAATCACTAGGTGCCAGTTCTGGACTGTAGGGTGGATGGATTACTGAGTGAAAGGCATGCTTGTGCAGAGCAGCCATTGCAACTTTGCTCTTGTGAACCGGTGCATTGTCTTGCAAGAGCAACACACCCTTGGTCAATTTTCCTCGACGTTTTTCCTTGATGACCTCCTTTAATTTTTCTAATATCGCTGCGTAATATTTTCCGGTTATACTCCTACCCTTTGCAATAAATCAATAATATCCCCTCACAATCCCAAAAAACAGTAGCCATCTACTTTCCAGCCGATTCTGACACTTTGAATTTCTTTGGCGGTGGTGTTCCCTTTTTATGCCGTTGCATGGACTCCTGTTTAGACTCAGGCTCAAAGTGATGAACCCATGTTTCCTCTCCGGTAACAATTCGCTCCAAAGTCTGTGTAGGTTTGTCTCCACACAGCTCCAAAAATTGTTTGGACGCGCAGACGCGTTGCTGTTTCTGCAGCGGCGTGAGCATTCTCGGTACCCATCTTGCACTGACTTTTGTCATACCCAGGTAGTAATGTAGGATACGCAAAATGGTGGTATCTGATACTCCAACTAATGCAGATAATTTTTTTTCTTCAAACGGGCATCTTGCAGTAGAAATTTTTGCACTTCTTCGACCATGTCTGATGTGGTGGCCTCAACTGGTCGTCCTGAGCGGGGGTCGTCGTCAAGCGACTCCCGATCATGTTTAAAAAGACCATGCCACTTATAAATCATTGATTTACTAGGGCACTGTTCCCCATAAACGGTTTCCATTTCATTCAATATGGTTTGAGCGTTCTTTCCTTGCTTTGTAAGGAACTTTATCACAGCACGGTGTTCAATTTCCTCCATAGTATTAGTTGGAAAGCCGGATTGACTTGTTTAGCAGGCAACTATTCGTAAACCACTGACGCTATAGGGCTGCAACTTAACTTATATACTAATGATGAGTCGCCAATCAGAATGACACCTAGCGAGCGCCCCTATCCCCACTCCATCCCCTCCATTCCACGAATTTCTTGACCTCCCCTCGTAAGTCTACACGGGATTTCAATATACAAAACAAGAAACTGGTTGCTTGAGAAGATTTTAATTTTATGGAAATCAGTCCGATTTATTGCGCAATTTCATCAAATACGGCCGTGCCACTTAGAGTAGATTGTAATTGCACAAATATCGAAATTAATTATAACCCAAATAGTTCTTTCTTTATTACATTTTAAAGCCACACCGTTCTTATTGAAAAACCTTTCACCAATCGATGTAAACAAAGAATAAAATACTACACTCCCTAATACTTAACACACATAAAAATTAATATAACTTTTGATTAAAAAAATTCAACGAACAACATGCTTATATTATCGTAACTTCAAAATTTCCCGCTTTCAAAGTAGTAGTACCGCGGTTTCGCCGCTAGATGTCGCCGTTGTTCCTTCTCAAGGAATGCTCCGATTTACAGGGCGACAATTATAGACGCGGCGACGGCTTTGCGACGACCCGCAGCGTCAAGAAGGTGTACCTCTGAGAAAACAGTGAGGAGGGGGTAGTTGGTGCCCGCAGCCTGGGCAGACAGCGCCCACCGCGATCGGGGCACAGCGCGCTGCCTACGAGCAGCGGTTCCTCCAGTTCCCCCTCGCCCCCCTCCTCCTCGCCATCACCAACGCCGCCCCGCACTGCCTCCTACATCTACAGGGCATAGCTCGCCCGTTCACCTTCAACTACAACCCGTTCTTACGAATAAAATTAAGAACCACTATTATATCATATTTATTATAAATATGCGACGGAATGAAACGCCACTGTACTATAAAACGTTAACCGTTCTAAAGCGAATAGAACAGAAAACTAACTCGGTAAGGGTTAGCGACGGTTAAAAGTATTTTAAGAAAGCGAACAAAATGTATTCCGCCTTCTCCCTCCTCGAAAATTTTGATGAAAATACATATTTTAAAGAAAATATAACTTGTTTTATCTGTAAAGCTGTTTCGTGTATATCTCTCACTCTTTCGAAAATTGCGAAAGACGTTCGTAATTTAATAAGTTGCCAAGTTGATTAGCGATTATAAATAATTGAAGGTTGGTACGCCTAAGCTGTTAGTTGATCTTTTAAATTGGCAAATTTTAGAGTGCTCAATTCGTTGCCAACTTACCAAAAAGCTACAATCCTTTTATGCGAGTTGCCAACCTAAAATACTGCTTATTCGCCATGTTTTGCTTTTCAGAAACATTGACATCAACAATTTTCGCTGGCAACTAACATAACTCACTTTATTAACATTATACAGTGTGATGATGAAATATGAAACAAAATTTATGATTAGCTTATTTATTCTTTTTAGGAAGCTTAAGTTTCTGATGCCCTTAATGGAGCCTCGTCAATGCACATCAGAGAAAGTATAGTTTTGATATTCCCTCTATCATAGGAGAAGACATTAATTAAGAACACTACTCTACATAATAATTGCTTGGTCAGACAATACATCAGTTAATTAGGTGTAACTATTTCAATGCACTATTTCGCGTTTTTGTTATAACATTCATTTAGATATACTTTTCCATACACCGTATAAAATATTATTACATCTGAAGGAATGTACGTTTAACTTTACCATTTACAAAGAAATTTAGATTACTACAGTTTTAAACTAAATTGTCCCCTCCTCCCCCCGCCAAAATATACAGTTTTTTTTATGTAATAAGCATAGGTTTTACTTTGCTTATTTTAAAATATAAGACTAAGGCATCCACCCAGTTTTCTCTAAAAAAATATATATACGTAACACAATGGTAAGTGCTGTTCCATACTTCGTAATCGCACTGTATATTATAATCTTAACTTTGCCCATCCAAACCAAATTTAACATTGACAGTTAGAACTTTGACAAGCATGGCTACCAACAATTGTGGATGATCTAAACACGCTTCTTGAATTGTTTATTGACTTGTAAATTCAGTTCATGGGCCTGTATTTAACGTGAATTACAAGTGTCTTTACGCAAAGATATACACACCATATTCCATGAGAGATGACTAATTAACTATGTTAAAGAGAAAAAATTGATTACCTGTTTCAAATTAAAGAAAAATATTTAGATTGTATAAAGTTATTGCTGATGATTATTATTATAAGAAAAACAAAGAAAGGTAATTATATTATCGTATGGAGTAGGAAAAGTTTCTAGCAGGCATGCGCGAATTTTAATGGAACTCGGGTGATTGTAGACGTTTTGAGTCTGCGCTTTTTTCATTACTAGACGGCATTGCTTCGAAAGTAACGTTCAATGAGCCCTTTGAACCCTATTTTCTACATAGTTCTAACAGATCCTTAAATAGGCTCCATTAAAATCAACACTTGCAGGTTGGAAACGTTTTCTTACAAACAAGAAAAAAAAAAATAAACGAGATGAGACGAGAAGTAAATTTCATAGAAGGTGGGCTAGTGTAGAGGCATAGTGCATTTAAAAAAAAAACGTAGACACACGTTATATATATAAATATAAAACATTATATATTATATCTATATATATACACAAGAAAAAAAACAATTATATATATAATATATAAATAATATACATTATAATAATACTGATATAGACTTTTTTAAGTATTTCAAATAAGTGCTTCTTATGAATGTATTAGAATTAAGAATCTCCCGTATATATATACATAATATAATATATTATAAAAATTTAAAAAAACGCAAAAAACGGAAAAAAACCATAGATTGTTATGAGTTTAGCAAAACATTGTGATTAGAAACATGTATTATAATAATAATAATAATTCTTTAGCTATTACGACGTTGAAATAAAAGAAGATATATTGTTCCACCTTGTAAGAAGATTCTTTGTTAATATTGAAGATTAACTCAATATTTTATGACGAAATGTTCCACTTGTACTTTGATACATACATGAAATATCCCAAGCACGTATATATTTCACATCTAACGGTTGTCGGTACTACAAATCGCGACTAATATCAGATGTTAATACGTCTCGTAACGTCAACGTTTTTTGTTTTTTTGTAATACAACCAAACATTCTAAAACATTAACGGTCGAAGAAGCAAGTAATTGCACGTTCTGCTCACGTTCGTTCAATATAAAACGATTTTGTACAATTTTTGAGAATGTATATGCAACTGTTCGTACTTGTAACTGTCCTAGCACCAGTTTTAACGAAGAGCATGAACATAGGTGCAAACCGCTGGAAGTAAAAGGTCGTTTTTTTACTTTGGAAAATGAACGTGTAAATAATTTTTACATATAAATTGCCTTTGCCTATTAGATAAACTATTAGATTGTATTTTTATTACATTATCGTAATGTTATATCTAAAAAGATATCCTTGTAAATATAAATTGCATAGATACTTGTCCCTAAAAAACCCCCCCACGTACCGTCGTATTTTTTATACTACCAACATCGTAAGAACAAAATTAAGTAAAAAAGTAAATCGCACCACCTTATATTCCATTTTTCAACGTACGTGTATCAAGGTATGGGGAAAATTGTTTTTTTCCTACATCAGTCGCAAAACATACATAATATATAATATATACATAGCATTATTTTAATAATTTTTAAATAAACTGTAACCTAATAGAGTTAGTATTTAAACGATAAAGCTTTTTAATAATAAAGAAAAAATTTTCGCAGAACTAGAAATATATATAAGACTGAAACAATTATTATTAATAATAATGAGAAGAAAAAATTATAATCCTTTTGTCCAAAAAAAAGAAAAAGTAATTAATAATGAACCTGTAAGACAAAATAAGAAAAAATAGTCAGCCATATTAGGAACAAAATGAAACAACTGATCTGTAGATTTGCAATATCAACAGTACAAACTTCCTACAACATTAATAGGAATGCTTATCTCTCAAACATAGCAGTTGCAGTGCAAAAATAAGAAGCATTTCTACATCAGTCAATTAGTTCTTTTTTCTTTGTTAGTTTTATTCATAAATTAATTAAGTATATTTGTACCATTTTTTTTATTTTTATAATGTTGCCTGAATTGTAATGCGTATTTATCTATGAAACTAAATAAGTGTTGCCAACCCTCACTTAATAGTTTTCCCTAAAACATTACAATTCACACGAATATATCGTTTATAGTTTTTAATCGATTTAGGACTATTTATTTTAGTATCTAAGTCGTTTTAGAGGTAAGCTCTTTAGTCATTTTAATACCAAATATATACAGCCGTCAACATGTTCTCCAAATCCAAAAAAAAAAAATACTAAGAAAATAATAGGTACCGATAATTGTACTGTTTTAAAGTGCAAATTGCATTATTCTACTTATTTGAAATTACCTACATTGTATTACTAACAATAATCATATTACACAATATCGTAAATTTAAATTGTACATTTTTGGTGCTACAAATCGAGGTGTTTTCGTCTTGATTTTAGAGATTTTGAATTTAGTCAAAAATATACAGAAATGAATACGTAGGGTTCCACGACCAGAGTCAGTAATAAACGAACTGTTTCCGAAATTGAACCAAGTCATGATAAGGTATAAGAGGAGAAATTGAAGTAAAAGTAAGAGGAAAAATCAATAAAAAGGTGAAAAAAAGCCACAGAGCTTGTGATACACCTGGTTAAACGATTTCTAAAGTTTGAAGGTAAACGGTTGCTATACAGTTTTTCTTTGAGATAGTCCAAGAGAAAGCTGCGATGAGAAATAATGCGGCCTGGGAACACCTCCTTTAAAACTTGGAACCTCTCCATCCAGCTGTTGCAATTTTGATTACACAAACGTCTGTAGCATATGGACATAACGAGCGCATAAGATTGTAACTGCAGCTCCATTCTCAGTAAAGTTCCCAAACTCCAAATGCAGATCACCATACGCTGACTATGCAGAGGAGTTTTATGTTTTTCACCAGAGTTTCCTGTTACCCAATAATGGTAATAATACGCTTCTTAATGAAACCAGATAAGTGGAAATTCGCTTCATCACTGGTTAGTAAAATTATATTTCCCAGTACGTTTTGAAGGATACCCTGACACGCATCCTAACCCCTTCGAAAATCACCTTCATGTACCGCATGAACAAAGGCCACTTTGTAAAGATGGGATTTAACCTTTCAACATTTTTTAGTGTTTGAGTAGTTCTTGGCCTACCTGGAGGTTTTTTCTTTGTTGAAGCTGTTGCGCGAAAGACACCTACTTACTGAATAATCATATTGCGATCTGGTACTGAATCCAACAGGTGAAGATTGAAACATAATCTAAAGGCACGTTGTTTCAAAATGACAAATCCATTATTTTTAAAACAAGCTTCAACAACAAACGCAGGCTCTTCACCTAACCAAGCCAACATGGTATATTGAAACCTTTTGAGATAACGCTTTTACAAAACCCCATTGCACTGTTCTATTCCTGCACACAGAAGGATAATAACCGTTCGAAGTCCATGAGTTTATTCTGCTGAACCCTGTATAAAAGAAAAATTGTGAAACATGCACAGTAGAACATACCTACAAATAACCCAGTCGGTCATTTTGATCAACCAGAGCTACCAACTTAAATTGCCCGTAGTAATTTTTGGGATATGTTCATGATTCAGCCTGCTGAACACCACGGCAAACTATGTTAAATGTAACCCATGTTAAACACCAATACCAGTTTTGAAAATTAAGTGACAAAATATTTTAAAAATCGTCTTACTGTAATAGACAGAGTATCTCATTTAAAACTATATGTTTAACAATATTAAAGAAAATGATTGCGTTCTGATACAAGAGCATGTCCATCTAAAAAGAACTTTTTTTACTACAGCAAGATATTTTGCATTTTCATTATAAGAGAAAGGCATATGTAGATTTTTTTAATCAAAATTTCTTCATAATTCTTTTAATATTATAAAATTTATTGCGTTTTTTAAAACCGAAAATTGCAGATATCTTCTTACCAACTAACCAACAAATAGTACACATGTGTTAAATACAGTTCACTTAGAAATAAACCTACGTGACTTTTGCAGTGTGGTACTACAGAAAAAGAAAATTCCTACATTGATTTTCATTTATATATTGACCAATAAAATTAGAAAAGCAATTATATTACAGAAATTATAATAAATGCTAATCTAAACAAATATTTACTCTTCGTTTAAAATTTTCAAATACATTTCGAAGATCTTTGAAGACAGAAATGAAATCAGGACGTATATAATACAATATGACATCCAAGCGTATAAAAATGAACTGTTAAATATTCCTGTGGTAGCTTTCTATAGCCCATTCGCTTTAAGAATGCAGCGTTTGTCAAGATAGGCTAATATTTTCGACGTTTGCTATTGGCAGATACCTAAGCCAAATGAAATATTACTAATCACTATCACTATGTTAAAGTCAATTGTTAAATTTCTTCGTTTATTTTGGTTGTTTGTTGTATTTCTAGTTATATTATTAGTAGTATATTTGGATTCAATAAATTGCAATAAACTTAAACATTTTTGTAAACATCTTACTAAAATATTTACCATTAGAATTTAGAATGACTTTCAAAGAATCTGACAATTGTTATAATACAACTGATATTTTACTTTCAAATCACCTGCTATTCGAGTTAAATTTTGGCAGTGTAATACAGACGCCGATAGCAGCGCTATCTACTGCATTCTTAAAGTGAATGGAGTATAGTCAGAAATAGGAATATTTAGCTGTTGCCAACGTATTATTTATAGCTGCTTACGTCAGAGATCTCATGGGTTTCATTTTTAAATTATTTATTCTTAAACGTCTTTCTACTGCCATTATCTTTTTGACTTGTGAGTAAAAGACAGTTGGCAACGTGTAAATCCGATTTTAGGGAAATACCTCGATTTGACAGTATCGAAAATAAAGCAAATATCTCTCCTACTACTACTATTACTTTATTGATTTACAAACTGTGAAATTAATAAAAAAAAACAAAAGAAATACTATTCCAATAAACTATATATATTATATAATAAATTATGTATGTAGATCTTATATTTATAAAGAGAAAGGAAACAAAAAACCTGTATAAATTTGTAGATATTATACTTTTAATAATAATACTAATAATAATAACGATAACACTATTAATACCTAGTCAAGTTAACATTGATTAATATTTAAAACAAAGACGACTCTTTCGTAACCCGCCACTACAATTATTCGGCACGAATGAAACAAAAAAAAAATAACGATTACGATGATAAAGTTTAGTTTTTAGAGTTCATATTCTATAACGTATAAGTACCTTAGCAAAAGAACTATACATTTATATAATATATTTAAAAAGAAAACGAGAACGAGACGCAAAAGATAATTTAATCTCTGCTGTTAACCTTCACCAATAGCGTACCGCGATATACATATAATTTTTTATAAGATATACATATAACCATAATTTTTTATATTAATTACATTCTAGAATTTCATATTTATATAGTTATGGGCATGTAACACCTGTTAATTTTATATAAAGGAGTTGAAATGAAGCTATTACTGCATTAAGTTTATTTTTGATAGGGTACCGGTGCCCCCTTTTCACAGAAAATTTTCTAAGTGGCTCGTGTAACCCCTCAAATGAAAGCTCGTTTAATATTCTATATTACAGCGATTTTTTCCGAATTTTTCTGATTTTTTTATCTCAAAAAAAACTTTATTACAACTTCCTTTATATGAAAAAAATGCCGTAAGAAAAAAAAAACCAAAAGAAAACATTGTATTTACCATAAAATTTATTCTATTCAATATTCTCATAACGCATCATATTTCTTATAGTACCTACGGATATCATTATTACTAAATAAACATAAAATTGCTTCTTCCTACTAACGCAACAGACGCCCCCCCTCATATGCTGCGTTTATGCTGAGCGAAACTAATAATTAAACAAAAAAAAAACATTTTGTATATCTCAAGGCTGCTGCCGATTTTTTTAAGAAGGCGTAATAATAATTATTATATTTAAAGATAGATTATAAACGAAGAATAGAAAGTACTGTAGAGAAAATATGTTAAGCCAGAAGAAAGTGTAAAGGAGAAATTTTTTGCAAGAGAAAATTAAATAAGTTGAGAGAGAAAAGGTATGGTTTGATTCCAGTAGTTCTCAAACTGGACGTTCGCCTTTTGTGCAACAAGATGGAAATTTCGAATTGTCAAGCAGAGTTAAATGCAGGATGTCACATTAGAAAATGCGAAATTATTATTATGAATTGCAAATTAATACTATTATACGCCTGAAAATGACTGCAGTACTATTAGGATAGAAAAGATATGTAGATTCCTGAAACGCAACTAAAATCGGGGTCAAAGGATTGCCGGAAATGACGCTGATTGATGAAAAATGATTGATATATCTGAAGTTGCAGCTTTAATAAAATTATTATCGCAATACTTAACTCCTTTATCTGTCAAAAGAGAGTCATGTCAATTTTGATTACGTAACAGTTTTTTTCCATTGCCGTACGTGTTTCTGTATATTTGTTTTGTTTCAGTTTATTAATTTTGCGTCTATTATTTTATAAGAACCTGTTGTTTTGATATGTAATCTAGTAACATTTTTAGTAAATACATATGACTAAATGTCATTAATTTTTTTGTATGTACGCCAATGAATTTAGTAATGATGACTACAATTGCTGCACCGCTAATGTTTCTTTTAGTATGTAGCAGCACATACCACTCATTTTTATTCTCTTTACCATGATGCTTTGAATAGCTAAAGTTGCAAACATTGATTATAACCTCAGACATGACCACTTTCTTTCAGAGTAAATTTTTTTTTGAAGAACATATTACCTAGAAGTTTCTTTTGTTATTCCTATTGTATTTCTTGAAAACTAAAACTTTTATCCATATGAAATGTATCCTCTCAAGACAAATTTTTTCAACAAAAAGTGCTGTCTTGAAAAAAAAAACAGCAAGGTTTGTGATCTTATGTATTTGTAAGGTTTTGTGGGACACATCTCAATTGAAATTAAGAATTTTTAATATTGCATTGTCTAATAATTTTTTAAGCTGATTCAGACTTTCAAAAAAAGGAAGGATGTGAATTTGATTACGCAAAAAATTTAACCAGAAACCTTTTAGAATGTGCATGGTAAAGAAATCGCAAAAGAACCGAGATTATCCTCTTCTTGTTAAAAAATTCACCCTATTACCATAAAAAAAAGAATAGTTGTTTTTATATAAGAATTTAGAGACTTTGGATTATTTCTATTTCTTTGGTAGTTAAATATTTTCATATTCAAGAAGTGTGTTCTTGAGTTTCTATATAAATATGCAAAATCTTTGCATCTTTAGACTGAGAAAGTTCCAACACTGTACTTCAATTGAGGTGATCCCTTTTACATTTTACCACATTGTATATAAACAATTGTTAAATGAAATTGGTCAGGCAATTATATACAAGAAAGGTGCTATAAAATTTTTGGCATAAATATCAATGTGCGGCAAAAACCCATCCTGTATAAGAAAGAGGGTGTATTATGTTACAAAACTTCAGAAGGTCATTAAAAAATCGCCATCAACAAAATTCACGAACTTTTCCTACTTACCCATAGGATATGGGTAGTTGCAATTTTCAATGGGACATCCTGTATATTAACTAAAATATAACATTCCATAACATGCATTTAATTTTAAAGTTATTGAGGAAAGGAAATGCAGAAAATTTTTGATTATTGAAAACATTGTTATTAGAAACCATATTGTCACATTGCGAAAAGAATTATTATGAACATATTTGTCAATACGTTTAGAAGTATATAAAATTGAAGAATAAGAAGAAAAAAAAATGTAATTCTAAAAAATATAGACTTAAAAAAGCTGCGATCGACAGTTATTATTAATTAATAATTATAAGTAAGCCTTTTTGCAGATGTATTATATTTAATACAATGAAATCTATGCAGTTTGTCCAGAAAAGAAAAAAAAATGAAAATGCGATATAAATAAATGATAAAAAAAGAAGATATTGAAGATAACGTGTAATTTTTATATAAACCCTCGTTTTTCTCGTAATTTTCGACACTCTCTCTCTCTCTCTCTCATTGACGTTGTTCCTTTACTTCTAAGAAGTGGAGTATATTTGTAACCATATTTCCGTTTTTGTAGATCCCCCCCACTTCCCCATTTATATATTATAATATATTGTAATTAATACCTAACAATGTTCTGGGCAAAATGTATTATATCCATTTAATGATATTGACTTTAGACGACACAATGTATTCTTTGAATAGAAATAAATAAAAGAAATATATAGTAAAAATTGCAGTTTATTATTTAAACAAAAAACAACCTACCACACGTTTTGAACATTCTAATCCTTAAAATTTGAAAATGTTGTGCAATTTGGAAAATTCAATACTTTTACCGTCTCTACTCGGATCAACTAAACGGTATTCGTCGGGGGTTAGCCCATATTGTCCTAAATGCCGTCATCGGAAAACTGCAGATCTTAATTTCATTTAATTGCCGCAATAATCGATTTTTTACATGAATCGACCCTGTAGAACCCAGATATTACGTCGGAATTGATCTAAGACGTTCAGGAACAGCGATACTAGAGGGAAAGATGAAGATATGATCGTCTTAATTCCTTTCTGTAAGTACTCCTGAATACCCTAATTCTTTTCGGGAACCAAATGTAGTTTGTACGAGGTCAATTTCTGTAGAAAACTTATTTTTGAGACGATCTAATGACTTGCAAAGATGTTGTTTTTACCGCCCCTACTCGAGACAAGTGAACGGTATTTGTCGGGGGACAGCCCGTATTACCATAAATGCTATTGTCGGAAAAATGTAAACCATCTCGATTTCGTTTAATTACCGCAATGATAATAGCTATTAAGTACCAAACAAACACATGGGACGTAGAAATTGCTTGTACGTATTATCAGACCCAACAAGCTTTGTTTAATAGACGAATCAAGCAATATACAGGCATGGCATGGAAAATAAAGACATGTTAACAAGTTTTTGCAACAGAGAGGCATGAATGTTGAATTTAATTAATTTAATTATAAAATGCATTGACTCGGTTTTCATTCGAGGAAGGATCATCCTGATGAATGTACAACTCAATTTGGTACGGATGGGTATGGATCTATGCCTGACAAGTCATTGGGAACTTCCAGATATTAGATTTTATTTAAAGACGACTACAAAATATAGAAGAGTTTATTGCATACAGACTGAATCTGAAATTAAGGAAAATTAAATCAGTTTCTCCTAGAAACAAAAACTGTTGGTCGTACAATAAAAAGTTTTCTTTCTAATGGTGGAAATAAATTTTGCAATTCAGACAACAGCAAGGCAATGCTTCTAAGCAAAATAGTACACCAGAGCAAGAAGCTACTAGAACAGTATTACGTGCCAGAAATTTACCTATAAAGCTTTGGGCTGCAGCAATTAATACAGCACCACATATTACTAATAGGCTTAGATTAATGCCAGTTGAAGAAGAATCAGCATTTGACTTGTGGCATAAGAAATAGACATGCCTAAATCGTCTAAAACCATTTGGAACAGTATTTTAGACACATGCCAAACTAGAAAAGAAAGAAATTTGACAAAGAAACTATGAAAGCTGTTCTTATGGGTTATTGTCATAAAGATGGGTGCAGTATATAGATTTCTAAAATTGATCAAATAATACTGAGTAGACATGTTACATTTCATGAAGAACAGTAAAAGGAAACAATCAATTTAATATACTCCCAAGAGGAACCATATAAGAAACTTTAAGGAGGGGATCAATATACACGTAAAGAAGCGACAGAGGAAGTTGAAGATGAATAAGAAAATATACGCAAAGCAAAAAGTTTTTGAAATAGAAATGGAGAATCAAGTAGTTACTTAAAAGCAATGCCATCCTCAGAAGTAAATAGCTGGAAGGTTGCCATGGAAGGTGAAAATTAAACATGGACACTTGTAACACATGGGCTGAAGTCCAGGGCCTAACACATAGATGACGCTAGTTTTATTGCAGTCACCTTTCTCTCAGTTAGTACTAACCTTCAAAAGACAGCTGTTAAAATTTCATGATATTCTTATTCATTAGTTTGTGAGTTATTGTGCTAAGAGTCACGCTACTTTTGTTATTTTCAAAACAATAGATCAAAAACAATTTCGTGTTTTACACTGTTTCTTGATGGGAGAAAATACCGTTCAAGCGAAGCAATGGCTTGAAAAGTGTTATGGGAACTCCGCTCCATCAGAAACAACAATAAAACGTTGGCTTGCTGACTTCAAACGTGGTCGTAGAGGCACCGATGATACAGAACGCAGTGGACGTCCAAATGAGGCGGTAGCACCAGAAAACATTAAAAAAATCCACAAAATCGTTTTGAATGATCGAAAAGTGAAGTTGCGTAAGTTAGCTGACATCGTAAAGATATCAAAAGAACGTATTGGCTTTATAATGCATGAGCATTTGACTATGAGAAAGCTCTGTTCAAAGTGGGTGCCGCGTTTGCTCACTGTTGACCAAAAACAAGAACGTGTTGATGATTCTGAGCAGTGTTTGGCCATGTTTAAACGTAACAAACCGGAATTTTTGCGTCGATATGTGACAATGGATGAAACATGGATCCATCACTTCACTCCTGAATCAAAACGATCGTCATCTGAGTGCACAGCAACTGGTGAACCTCGTCCAAAGCGCCCGAAAGCACAACAATCGGCTGGAAAGGTTATGGCCGCGGTATTTTGGGATGTGCGTGGTGTAATATTCATCGACTATCTTGAGAAAGGAAATACCATCAACAGTGAATATTATATAGCGTTATTGGAGCGTTTGAAGGCCGAAATTGCAAAGAAACGACCGCATATGGCAATGAAGAAATTCTGTTTCATCAAGAAAACGCACCGTGTCACAAGTCAATCAAAACAATAGCAAAACTACATGAATTGAACTTCGAATTGCTCCCACATCCACCGTATTCGCCAGATTTGCACGAATGAAGAGGTTATCGCTGAAACTGAGGCCTATTTTGAGGCAAAAGATAAATCGTTCTACAAAAGTTGTATTGAAATATAAGAGCGGCGCTGGAATGATTGCGTTGCTCTTGATGGAGATTACGTTGATGAATAAAGCTAATTTTGAACCAAAAATGTGTTTTCTTTGTTAGGCCCGGGACTTTTCAGCCCATGTGTTAGATCTGCAAGAAGATAAGAAACTCATTGATAATCGTTGGATGTACACAATTAAAAATGGATAACATTATTTTTCGAGCAATAACCCAAGCATCCTATTGTCCTACGCTTTATATTACTCGTTGAGGTTTGAGAACGTGAAAAATTTAAATCAGTAGAATTGCTATAATATTACTTTTTATTAGAGTTATATTCATATCGACAGTTGACAAGAATGGTAACATAATATCCTGTCCGCATTCAGACCGAGTTAATATCCTCATATGAATTAAAACAAATTTAGAGTGGCGAAAATCAATACTCGAAACATGGTTATTTCTACTACGTGTTACTAGCAGGATGGTCAGACCAATTCCTTTCAACATACACTACCGTTCATAAATTTGATCGTACTTAATACAGAATGTATATAAATGATTGGAAGGTATTTGCTGCTTTCTATTTTTTCTTTTTTTTTGCTTTAAATTGCTTCTAAATACCAGTCAACGCCTCTGGAGCTGTAAACACTATATGTCATAGGCGTAACATAAAAATATGAGAAAGGATCTGTTATAACTAGAGACCGGATAATATGCAAATTGCAAATCTTTTATTTTATTTATTTATTATATTTTACGCCTATTTATAGATGTCTTATACTGACTAAAGTTAATTAACGCTAATTAACTTTAATCAGTGTAATACATCTACATATAAATGTATAAATATAATAAATAAATCGCACATATGCGGCTGTAAAAGAGTGGCGATAAGAAAACCCTTTCTAGTCAAAAATAAATAAGGTAATAAACAAGTAGATAAAAACGAAAATAGAGAAAGTCAAAACAACAATAGAATAGACGCTATTGATTATTATCGTTGTCTTATAGAACCGCGAACTTTCAAACACAAAAAAGCAATATATATTGTGTTACACTTTGAACTTCTTTTGAAAATATTTTGAACAATTCATACTAGCTTTCTTAGGATGGTATTTGTAATGTTAATAGTATGTTAGCAGTATAGTTAGTTGCTTTGAAAAATCATTATAGCACTATGTATTTTATTAGAATATACTATTTTGTCAATAAAACATTTTAAGTTAATGAGTAAAGTTTGTTTCTTTAATAAATTTCTCGCAAACATTATTTGGTTAGTTTCTTCAAACTTATGAACGGTAGTGTACAGCTGCGAGCAAATGTTATAGACACCCTAATCAAACATGTGTTTTGCGCAGCAGGTAGCGCTTCTTAGAACAAGGGTACTGCGAACCTATACCGGGTCGTTATCTAAAGTAGAAATTCCTAGAAAATATAAATTACGAAGCTATATAAGACAGAAATTAAAATATTTAGGTTGAGTAATATATTGTGCGTAGAGAAAGAAACGTCGTTTGTCGGTTTCAAAAGTTCGTTTAGAATGCGAACCATCTTTTGTAAGTTTGTGAATACGCAATATGCCAAAAAAAGTCCCAAATATCTGAGGCTTTACGAGGCCAGATAATTTTATTGCACGAACAAGGATTGTCACAAATAAAAATTGCTAAGACAATAAAATGTTCGCGTTGTGCAGTGCCAAACACAATTAGCCGCTACTAAAGGACTGGAGAGTATCATAATCCACGCAAGAGCGGTAGAAAACGTGTAACGACTGTGCGAGAGGAACGATTGATAGAGCGTATCGCGCTCCGGAATAGGCACAAATCCGCGATAGCGATTTCTGCAGAGCTCCGCGCTCAACGAGACGCACCAATCTCCGTGCATACGGTAAGAAGAAGGTTAACTGCGGCGAATTTACGTGCCCGGAAACCGCGACACAAGCTTTTGCTGACCGAGCTACACCGGAAGCAACGCTTTACGTGGGCAAAGAGGTACCGACATTGGACTGTAGATGACTGGGCCAAAGTAATTTGGTCCGATGAATCTAATATAGACGTAAGTGCTTAAAAATATTTCATAATCCTTGCAATATACATAATTGAACTCAGCGCCACTACTTTTCTCACCAAAATAGAAATATTCAAAAAGTTAACGTCCTCCGTTTAATCTGTGCAGGTGCACAGCGTTTCCGGAGCAAGTTATGTTCGGAGGAGGTCCGGCGAAGCATTTTCCCAGCGTGTATTTTATCTACTGTTAAACACTGCGGTGGAAGCATTATGATTTGGGGGTGTATGTCTGCAGAAGGTGTAGGGGAAGTCCATGTGTGCGAGGGCCGCATGAATGAGGCATGCTACATCGGGTTGTTGGAAGAGGTTCTCGAACCATCAAATGCCACATTTTATGATATGGACTCAGAGGAGTATAACTTTCAGCAAGACAATGCGCCTTTCCACAAGGCTCGACCTGTAATGGAATGGTTTACTGATAACCAAGTGAAGATTTTGGACTGGCCCCCACAATCGCCTGACCTCTCGCCTATTGTAAATCTATGGGATATATTGAAGGACAGGTTTCGTAAATACAACCATGCCTCTAAAGAAGCCCTAAAGCAAACAGTGTTTATGGAATGGACGTCTATCTCCCCAGAAACATGTTACAAACTGGTAGCTGCTATGCCTAAAAAAATTAAAGCTGTAATAAAAGCTAGAGGAGACAGCATTAAATACTGGTTTGTTTAATAAAAGAACCTTATAAACTGAATTATGTTTTTTTTTAGTTTTGAGATTCTCGTCTTATCGTAACGCTAAAAAAGTTACCCTGCCTATAACATTTGCTCGCAGCTGTATATGCTACCAAGCATCTTCAATTTCAAAATTTAATATGTTTTGGAACATCATCAACTCTTGTTATGACTAAGATGTACCATACAAGACAAAATTTATTTGCATTGTGAAACATAAATAATTTCTAAAGAACTAATTGTTCCTATTTGTGTGATATTCAGTAGATTTTAAAAGCGTATTATTATACAGTGAATTTGTAAAATTTAACTTTCAGAATTGCCCAGTTCACACAATGTGGAGTTAACTCGTTATAAGCCACTACCAAAGTTCTTTTCATCACATACCAATAGAAATACACGTAGAAAACATTAAACACGTTTATTTAAATATAAAATGTCTTTAAAACAATGTTTTTACATGTTAATTAGTAGCTTAGCTTAAGAAATCTTAGAAGTAACTTAAATATTACGAATAACTACAATTAAGGACATAAGTCCTAGGCATTCTGTATCATAGAAAACTTTCGACATCTCAATTTGTCTAAAAATAGCTTTACAAGGCTCTTTGTTCGCTTGTTGATATCTGTCCTTGTCCTTTAGACACATCACTAATACATTGCCACGAACCTTCCAAATTTTGCTTCCATAAAGTAATCTTATTATCGCCACCAGAAACAGCCAATATATTTCCATTCAATGACCAGCTAACGTTCCAGACAACATCGTCAAATGTCTGTAACACTGTAGAATTCCAGCTTTGGCAATTATCGCTGGTCCAAATGACAACTCGTCTGTCCTGTGAACAACTCGCTATCACATGACGATTTAATCCCACGGAAGGAGCCCACGCAACGTCTCTTACCCAATCAGAATGTACTTCCAGTTTGTTTTCTTCAATCCATCTATCTCCATCTTCACGCCAGATCTTCACTAAGTTATCGCAACCACCTGAAACCAATCGCTTCACTAACGGCTGAGCTTGGGTATTATTAAATGCCGGTTCCGGAGTTATAGCAGGGCACCAGCTAACAGCATTACACCCTATGGCATGAGCATTCGGTATTTTCTTCGTATCCCAAGTATTAGTTTCATTTTGATACGTGAGTATGGAAATTGATCCATCGCTACTTCCACAAGATAAAATTAATCCGAATTCTGGGGGCGCAAACTGTACAGAATTTACGCTCGAATCGTGATTGCTATATTCGTAATACTTGCTCCATTTACCTTGCATTTCTTTCCAGATGATTACTTTACGATCGTAGGAACATGATGCTAGTAAATTGCTGAACTTTGGATGACTCCATGCCACCTGCCATACCGGTCCGAAATGGCCTTTTAAATCCTCCAAAAGCGTATGGGCTCCATTCTTTATGTCATATATTTTCACCGAATTATCTGAGGAACAAGTAGCTAGCCGTAATCCGTAGTAATCTACTTCGGCGTCATGGATCATATCTTCGTGACCAGTATCGATAGTATTTAAAACAGAAACCATTTTGATAACTTAAGAACAAGAATATTTTAATAACAAGTTATAACCAACAAATTTAGAATGTTAGGTTGACGTGGAAATAACTAAATGTGAGTTACCAACTTTAATGTATTATCAACAGCTAAAACCAAATTCCCCTGTTAATTTAATTAATTTAAAATATTTTTATTCCATTAATTAATTTCTTTTTGATTACTTTGCTCCTTGCCATTATTTTAGTAATACTTAGCAGTTACATTATAAAAGGTTTAAATATTGAATACATTTTAGATACATCACAAAAAATTTTGAGTAACGGTAATATAGCGCTTCGCTGACAAAAAAATCTGCTAAAATGTGCAATTTCCTCGCTGAATTCACTTAAAACTTGTCAACTGCTCTATTGCACTTTTTGCTTTTGCTAGATATGGCGTCTGGTTTAAATCGATTGATTTTTGCATTTCATACTTGAATTCACTTTTTCAACGTTAGTACTGAATTCAAAGCAATAACGGTAAGTAATTGATAAATTCATTCATCGTTTTGTATGTGCCAGTCTAAAATATAGTTAAATGGGTTAATTGAAGCAGTAACAACACTTTGCACCTTTTGAATCTCATTTCTTAACTATTCTAGATGAGCAGCAATAGCACCAGCCACCAATATCAATCACCCACAACCACCAGTACTTCAAGAAGATTAGGTGATATTGAACACTTCTCACAATTATCAGAAAATCTTTCTGCTCTTTATTTAAATCAAGATTACTCGGATGTAACTCTAATCGTGGAAGGGCAGCGTTTACCTGCTCATAAAGTAAGTCTATTAAAGTAATTAGTTTGTATTCCAATACCTGAAATTGTTGTTAGATTATATTAGCGGCGAGAAGTGAGTATTTTCGGGCATTACTATATGGAGGAATGAAAGAATCGAGCCAATCTGAGATCGAATTACCTGATGCACCGTTACGGGCTTTTAAAATCTTATTGAAATACATTTATTCAGGTAAATATGTTAGTTACTTTAATCGTGATATAATAATCGATATTGCTTTTATAGGTCACATGTTCATGATGACTTTAAAAGAAGAGGTAATACTTGATACTTTGGGATTGGCACATTTATATGGATTCCAAGAACTGGAAACCGCAATTTCTGATATTCTCAGGCAATTATTAGCATTGAAAAATGTATGCGCTATTTTAGATGCAGCTCATCTCTACGGCTTGGAGCAACTTGTTAAAGTTTGCCATTCGTTTTTGGATAAACATGCATCAGATATTTTGCAGCACGAGTCGTTTCTGCAGTTGTCGCAGGTATTTCATAAAAGATTCGTTACTTCTATTATAACAGTTACATATAACCTTTATTGAAATTGGATTATATTATTCTTACAATTATTACAACAAATGACAGGACATGGATATTACGAGGAGGTGGAACTCTGTTTGAATAACAATTAATTCTCTTTATTAACTTAGTAACCAACTGATAGATGGCGCTTCATATTTACACGTTTGCTTGCTTAGGACATTCATGGCGGAAGTGTCAATTTTAATTTATTCTTCTAGGCATCATTAGTAGAATTACTACAACGCGATTCGTTTTCTGCACCTGAAGTTGAAATTTTCAAAGGCGTGGCGAGCTGGTGTAAGGTTAATAAAGACGAAGACGATCTCGTTATTAACTGTATTCGATTACCTTTAATAACGGTTACTGATTTACTATCGGTAGTCAGACCGGCTGGACTGATCAAATCTGATACGCTTCTAGATGCCATAGCCGAGCGAAATAATTCACGTCACAGTAATTTGCCGCATCGTGGACAGTTACGTAAGTAAGAAAAGATATTAGAAAAAATCTGGTTTCGATTTCCAGTTTCATATGGTTTTATAGAAGTGGCTAATGTACTGTAACTGTAAACAGCACGCTCTATAAAGCAGCGTATTCTTCTGCTTTACTATATAGTCATCCTTTTTCTGCTTTTCCAAAAATTATTTATAAACTTCTTTAAAGACCTGTTAATGTGCTTGGAATGCTGGGAAATGTTTTTTTGTAATTTTTATTATTTTTTTTACAATTGGATAAATAAGAAAATTCTAGTGTTATAATAATATACGTTTCTTTGTAATTACCAACTTTAAAATTTTGACGAAAAAATGTCGATCCTAAGTAGGATTCGAACCTACGGCCTTTCGCTTACCAAGCGAACGTCTTAACTAATTAGGGGGTCCCATGGTCTAGTTCAGGAGTCTCCAAACTTTCCAGTCTTAGAGCCATATGTACAAAGGCGAAAACCGTTTTAATTTTTAGAATCAAACTAAAATCGCTAATTTAATTACTATTCTGTGTTGTTACAACCGTGACACTTGACATCTGTTGGTTAAAAGCGGAAATGGATCAAGCTAGTACCCTCTATCACTAATAGATGGCGCTAGTAGTACTTTCGAAAGCGCGGTAACAGTTAAATATTCGTGAATAACCTCATTGGTTCGAGAAAGTTCTGGCGTATTCCATTAACTTCGAGATGGCAGTAATTGGAGTAAAAAAAAAACGACTGCGAGTTAATCTGCGCGAAGGCGAAGAAAGTGAAACTGTCTGTTGTGAAATAAAGTAGTTTAACAGACATCTTCGAACCGACTGACCAGTGCCCATACGTAATAGTATTTTGATTTGATTTGTTGTTTCTGTGTGATTTTACTAGTATGGAAGAGAAGCGAAAACAGACTGTGAATACAGAGCATTGAAAGATCAACGGAACTTGCAATATTTCGTGATTGAGTCCAGTATTAAGGCGCTATGCTTGATTTCCAATGAAACCATAGCCGTTTTAAAATACGTTAAACGTCATTACGAAACGAAACATTTTCAAAACCACTCAAAATATACAGGAAGTTTGCTGAGAGAAGAATCTGAAGCACGGATTGAAATCGCAGCAATCTTTGTTTACTAAAGTCAATACTGAACAAGAGTCTCCAACTCGTGCCAACTTTCGTGTGGCTCTTGAAATCGCAAAACGTGGAAAAGCGTTCACCGATGGAGAAATGATCAAAGAATGCGTGATTGCAGTAGATGAAGAAATGCGTTAGTGGGATTCATTTCAATTTTCTGTGTATTATACTTGTCATTAAAGTAAAGTAAAGTCAAGTAAATAAAACCGAGTTATTGTCATTCTGTGTATTTTTATCCAACTTATCACATCAACAATAACAACAATAAACCATTAGCTGTCGCAGGCCGGATTCATGACATTGGTCATTAGCTGTCGCGGGCGGATTGATGACACTGATGAGCCGTAGTTTGGAGACCCTTGGTTTAGTTGACGACCACTAAGTGAGTGAGAGGATGTAGGTTCAAATCTTACCCAAACCGATATTTTTTCGGAAAAATTGGTAATTGCAGAGAAATTATGATTTACCATTATAAAAACCAACAAATGCCTCATATTAACAATATACATTTATTTGCCCAACAGGAAAAACCCAATAACATGACAATGTATTTGTAATAAAGAAGTTATCTTCAGCTACCACCGCAAAAGAATAACAATTATATATAAATACATACAAAATTAAAACGAAAATAATAATAGAAAGTAATTACAGAGAAGAAAAGAAAAAAGCAATAGTATGTAGGTATTATATGTTGCAAAATTATATAAATACATATTCAAAATATTTGTTAACACTTCTACATACAGCAAAAACTGGTGCTCGCAATAGCAGATCTGTGCGAGAAGTAGGAATTAGAAAATTTGAAGCATATCTAGATTCAAAGCGTAGTACATTAAGTGGCACTCGAAATAGTAGAAATTTACAGTCGATTTTGTTGTGAAAGATGTACAATAATATGGCAGTTTTCATCACGTCGTTGAGATAGAGACCATAATTCATCATCCATATATAAAGCTTGTGTCATATAATAACTGAATCTCGGCGCCGTGGTCTAATTGGTTAAGACGTTCTGCCGATAACGGAGAGGTCGCGGGTTCAAATCTTACGGAGACTGATATTTTTGCGGAAATTTAAAATCATTTGTAATTAGCAAGAAAACGTCCGCTTTTGTTTTATATCATCAACAATAGCACAACATAGCACACTACGATATTAAACAGATAGTTAGAGAAATATTTATGTTATAAATATAAAAAGATCAAGTGAAAGTTTTTCCTTACAACATCATGTAAGCTTTGGAACCTATAAATCATGTCTTGCTACACTAAATCCCTTAAAATGAATTTTTTTTTGATAATCCTATTTTTTGTCATTCTGTTGTATTCATACGATATCCCTATTTAGTGATCGACGAAAATGTAGCGAGTACGAACATGGGCGCCAAAGTAATCGCGGGCGAATTGATGGACGCACTCCTCGACGGCGATTATAGTAACTACGATATGGAGAGAGGTTATACGAGACACGCGATTAACGGGCCAGGCGACCAGGGTATCTTGGTCAAGCTTGGTACGCCATCCATCATCAATCATATACATATGTTGTTGTGGGATCGCGATTTGAGGTAAGTCTGCAAATATTTGTCGCTTTCGGGTTAAATGTATCTCTGTTTGTCATATTTAGATCGTATTCCTACTTCATCGAAGTCTCAATGGAACAAAAAGACTGGGTTCGCGTCGTAGATTACAGCCACTACGCTTGCAGATCATGGCAGGATCTCTACTTCGACAGTCGTGTGGTGCAGTTTATCAAGATCACCGGCACTCACAATACAGTAAATAAAGTAACACCTTTCTTTCTGTATTTTTAAAGAAAACGTGATGGTAATGTTCAGGTTCTTCAGGTATTCCATCTAGTCGCCCTAGAAGCGTTATATACTCCTAAAATGCCGAAATTACTTGGTGACATCATTGTACCGAAGTACAACGTCGCAACGTTGAGTAAAAGCGCTTTGGTTATCGAAGGAGTAAGGTAAGTGGTGCCATCTTGCGGTTTCTCGTCGTTAACTTTTGATACTTTCTTTTACTTAATAGTCGATCAAGGCATGCGTTGTTAAATGGCGATACGAAGCATTACGATTGGGATCACGGGTATACTTGTCATCAGCTAGGATCTGGAGCTATATTAATTCAACTAGGTGAGTACTGCAATGTACACTACCGCTCAGTGAAGGTCGGTCATACAATCTGTATACGATTATTAACAAAAATATTAAGCGTACACTCTTTTCTAGGGAATTAAATCCATAAATTATTATGTAAAGCAGAAATTTTGCGACAACCACAATAAAGTCTCTTTTATCATCATTCTAAGAATTTCTCGGAAGTACTGATAATCTTTTAAAACGGAGCGTTTGGAGATTATTAACGAACAATACATTTAGGAAATATACCACAATATCACTCTTATTTATTTATCATAGAGGTAAAGATATAAATTTGCCTCATTTTAGTGTATTAAGCGTGTGTTGCTCGTTTTTGCGCGAAAGTTTTAAGAAAATTTACTTCAAACTGGCACGTGGCAAGCCTGCCAGTGTAGAAAAACGTTCACGCATTATTACACCGAAGAAGGATATTCGGGGTGACAAATTGCTGAAAGAACAAGTTTTAATTCCTTGAGGAACAACACGTTTTGGATATTTCTATGACACTCTTTCCGCACGTGACACATTTACTTCCCATTTTTCATGTATTTCTTATCAAAATATAAAATAACAAAAAGCAAAACTTCTCTTAGCAACTATGATTTTATTATAACAATACCGAAATAAGAATGACGATACAAGACATCCGATGAACAATTTCCTACGATTGCGAGCGAACTTTAACGAAACATCTCAGCTTGTCCCGCCATCTGTAAATGGCCAAAGATAAACTGAAGGTTTTTTTAATGAGGTAAACAGAAATGATTATAGCGGACAACCTTTCCATATCTAGTTGGAGATCTGTAATAGTATGTGACCAAACCTATATGGATCTTAAATTACTTACGAGTTGTACGATTGTTACGCTCTATATTCGGAGATTCCACGCAACTAGATATGTTGGAGCTAGCAACACTGCATTTCTAAACACCACCATCCTTAAGTAGTAAGTTCTAACTGTCAGTTGAGACGCTGCTGTCATTTATCACAGAAACACGGACTTGTCAAGATAAATTATCATAAACGGGAAGTTGATTCTGTTTTATAAACAGAAGTGGTGCAGTCAGTAGGACAAAAGGAGTTGCGCAGGGTTATATGAATTTATATTCGAGAAGGAAATGCGATTTTCCGTCTAGAAGGTTTTAGATAGTTGGGTTCGCTTCCTTTTTCTTTTAAATATACGAGGGTCACTCTATATATTTTAAGATGCCACGAAACTATAGAAGTTAGAGCTGGCAACACTTAGTAGCAGGTTCTGACTCTCAGTTTAGTCGCTACTGTCATAGAGCAAACGTGGTACATAGGATTTGTCATCGAAACATTGACTTATCAAGAGAACAGATGCGCGCAATGATCTGCAACGATTTTACGGTCGGTTCAAGTGAATAGCAAAGTCTTGAACGACTGCAACTTGCATTTGGTCATTAGAGTCCTTCACACGCTAGCTGGCATAGCGAAATGATGAGGCACGTACTGGAATGCCCTGTTCTTCAGTTACGACTGGAAACATTGAGAGAACCAGACGTATGATCGACAAAGATCCAAGAAGCACTTATCAAGCGATTGAGGCAACTCTTGGTGTTTATATGATATTCGACAACGCCATTTTATCTAAAGAAGACGCCACTTTTATGGAGGATGGAGCACCCTGCTACAAAGCAAGAACAACAACCACATGGAAAGAGGAACAGGGGATTCGGAATTTACCATGGCCAGACCAATCACCAGACATGAATCCGATAGGGAATGTTTGGTACATAATCCAGACAAATATAGCGAAACGACCCCGAAAACCCAGCAATAAGGAAGAACTCGTGGCAGCTGTTAAGCTGTTAAGAGTGATTAAATATTCCCGAAGACACCATGAATCATTTAATAGATTCTATGCCGCGACGACTCGCAGCACTTCACGCAAGTAAAGGTGGATCGACAAAATATTAGTCTAATTTAAAAATTTTAAAATATTTTGTATATATAACGAGAATAGAATCTTTTTTTTAATTAGTAGGTGTCTATTTTATTCTGTCACCCTAGTGTATCTCTAAATATATAGCGTGACCCTCGTATTAACACGCAGAATAAGTGCTATCAAGATTATCTCTCTCCACAGGCCAACCGTACATCATCTCGAGCCTACGGCTACTTCTATGGGATTGCGACGATCGCAGCTACAGTTATTACATCGAGTCATCGGTGAATATCTGGGATTGGGAGGTACTGGTCGATAGGACTAGAGAGAATTGTCAATCGTGGCAAGTTGTGAGGTTCGCCCCGAGACCGGTAGTCTTTATTAGGATAGTAGGAACGCGTAATACTGCGAACGAGGTAAGAGAAGCGTACACTAGTATCCGAAATGTGCTTTGATGGTCAACAATGGCTGTGGAAGCTGGGAATTCTATCAAATAAATATTGTTTTCTTGCCTAGGTATTCCATTGCGTACATTTCGAATGCCCTTCGTGTGATAAAGAAGACATAAATCAATGGTCGGCTTCAACTTCGAACGCGTCAACCTCTACTAGATCTGGAAAACAGTGTAATGAAGAGGTAGAAGAGCCTGAACCTGTACAACCGACTGAGACTGCAACAGAAGCAGAAGAAGTACCTGCGGATATCAGTAATTAGGTTTCGTCTTTCTTTTTTCTCTTTTTTTTTATTGTTTTGTTGACATTGTTTTTAACCTTGTAAGATTTTAACTTTATTTTACATAGTAAATAGTATAGTTAATATAAAAAATATATATATAGTATTGTATATTTTATATTTTTTTGAATGTTTTTTTTGTTCCATTGTTCCACTGTCTCTGAGACATCTTACACCAAATTTCAAAGGTGTCCTTTTACTTAATACGTACCTTAATCTTTTTATAATATTACGTATTATATTGACTAAAGTATTAAGTTGGGCCATGCACTTTTGGAATTTGCCTTAAGATATGAATTTTTTTACTGCACTGATTATGTTGTTTAATATAATATGTGTTAAAATTTGATATTGTTGGATATCTGTCACGCAGAAGGAACATATTATGTTCCACATCAAGTCATTCATTGTTATACGGTAAGATTAAACAACGATGTACGTATGTAATCAATGTGGTTAGAAAAAAAGCTTAAAATAAAGTTGTTAAATCTTGAATCAATGTTTTATTCCTACCATTGGTTAAATACTACAATCGGAAAACTACGCGACCTAAATACGAGGGTCATTCGAAAAGTAAAAAAGGTTTTTTTTCTATAGAAATTTTTATTAAATATAATTAAACGAAACTCTATTTTACATAAAATTAGATACCCAAATTATTTTTCTACGTAGTCACTGTTCAAATTTAGGCACTTTTCGAACTGTTTTACAGGTTTTCCTATGCCTTCTTCATACTCAGTTGCCACCAAGTTTTTGAATTATTGATTAATGGCTTCTTTAAGTTCATCATCCTTTCTGTAGCGTTGTCCACTCAAAAAATCTTTGAATTTTGAGAATAAGTGAAAATCACTAGACTGCAAGGCGGATGTTGAAAAATTTCCCACCGAAACTCCTGAAGCAGGTCCTGTGTCACTCCCTTTGTATGCGAACGTGCATTATCGTGTAGTAGGATGACTGAAGTTGAAGTACCTAACAGTAGGCCGCTGCATTTATTGTCTCAGCTCTAGGCATGCAGTTGATGAGCAAGGCACGCTTACGATCGCAACGCATCGTAGCCATAATCTTTCTGATACTCAAAATTTGTTTTGCTTTTGTCGGTTTCGTTGGGGATTGCAGATGATGCAATTGCATTGGTACTGGTGTGAAATGTGACATCCAAGCCTCATCACCAATGACAATGTGATTCAAAATTTCATCACCATTCTTATCAACCGAGAAATGCTACAGATCTGCACTAACAATTCCGCACACAGTTCTTGAAATTTCTGAAAAGAATGAACGTAATTCACTAATTGTGAAACGCCTATTTTCTTGGATTTTTGTTTCAAACCCAGGTTTGTATTTATCAGTCACCACTGAAGGTCGGCCTGAGCAATCTTGATCGTGAACATTCTTCCAACTTGATACACCACACCCAACCAAATTGACGTTTCGTTCATCACATTACCGTAAACCTCAGTCTCATATGTCTATAAATTTCGATGAGTCCGACTTTTTACGCGTTTAAAAAGCGGATAATACTGCACACCTCATACTTGACGGGATCGTCAATTTTGTCACACATTTTAAAGTCGTACAGCTAAAAACAGTAATCAACCGTATTGGATCGTGGCTGCCGCCAAATTAAAGCGGGAGAGTACCAAGGTAGAAGAAGAGAGACGTGGTCACACGCGAAAACAAAACAAATGGCCCTCGTATTTAAGTTGGCGCTATTGGGACCAACTTGATATGGCGAATGTGTACATATAACTTTGACAAACTTTACTTTAAGCTGGGTTAACAGCTCGATATACAATGACCGTAAATATCCCTTCGATATCACATGTTCCTAAAACAAATATAGACTTGCACCCATATAATAAAGTAAACAAATGAAAGAATGCAAATGAAAAATAAAAGTATAACAAAAAGAGTATTTAACAATATAACCTATTTTTTCAGAATAGACATTTCCATCTTGTTAACAGGTTATCTTCCAACGAACGTTTTATGTTAAATTATCGTCAATTTAAACTATATTCTATTTTTTAATACGGAGCAGTGCTTTTAAATTGAAGCGCTAAAAAGTAGGTTAGATATTGGTCAGTTTCCGGCAAAAATTACACTATGGATATTTGATATTCATGGCCGCCATATTGTTGCAAAAAATGATTGATGTTTAAATCGTATATTTAAGTTAAAATGTATATTTTTGATCAATAAATATTATTCTGCAGTGTTTTCTATATTTAATTATTTCTTTATTTTTGTAATCAATATGTAATTAATCACATAACTACGGCTTAAAATGCTAGCTAGTTTTAGAAGTACCGCCAAAAAGTAGCTTTAAAAAATTCCATTGCGTAAACGTTTTTTTTTTCATTTAAGTATAAAAACTTAAAGCGTTCTAACTAGTGATATGTTGGGAAATTACGCTACAACGTTGCCAAAATTACTAAATTTCCAGAGATTTTTTCAAAAATAATGGCTACATTTTTACTTTGTCAAAAAGCATAAAAGAAACAATATTAATAACTAGTGGACAAAATTAAAAACAAAATATCGAATACACAATGTGATCAAAAAATACCGATTAAGTTGGCAATTCGGAAGATGTTTAACTTGTTAAGTTTATAACACTTTATTAGCGAAATTTTTCTAATACTTTATTATTGTCAATTGCATACTGGCGTTTTATAATATATACAGTAGAACCCGGTTATAACGACAGTCACGGGACTGCGAATTTTTTGACGCTACAACAAGGTGGCGCTATAGGCGGAGTTCTTACAAGTTCCACGTTTACATAAAAGATTTGGTGGGAAACAATATTACGGGTGGTAAACAGATACATATGTGAATTTAATGTACTTAACCATATAACCTTACACATGTAGGTACATACTCGCACGCCAAAACTGTTTTTCTATATCCATTTCTAATTCTCTCACTTTATCAATAATTTGAGGTGACGTTTCTCGCTGTCTATAATAAGGTTTTAAAAGTGTTATGGCACTTAAGGCTTCTTCGTTTTCGGTACGGATTCTGCTTCGTCGCATGAATCTTCTTCCTCTTCGATTTCATTATCGTTTTCGTTATCCAGCTGTTTTATGTCCTCCACGATATCAGAATCCGAGCGCATTCCAGACGTAATAAGGCAACTGTCCACGGATGCAAAGTCGTTGAAACAAAACTGGTTTTCGTCACTCTGATTTTGCTGCCACTTTTTAATAAATTCACATAACGGAACGTCACCTTCATTTAAGTTGTCACAAACTGGATTATTCCTTAATCTTTAATGACTAAAGTAGTTTGGTATAGTCTCAGAGGTTATACTACGCCAAGCCTTCTCTAAAAAGTTCAACGCGTCGAGAAGTGAAACTGCACATGGTGCGTTCTTGTCCATACCCGTAATAATTTTCTGCAGAAGAAATTTTCTGTAAAAACATTTTAAGCTTCTTATTACGTCTTAATCCATTGGTTGAAGGATGCTAGGGCAATTTGGGAGCAGAAACACCAAACTAATATTTTTTAAGTGGGCTAATGCTGGATGTGCTGGGCAGTTATCGACTAAAAGCAAGATCTTTTTGCCTTTAACCGCAAGTTGTTTATCCCATTTTCGAATTTCATTTTCAAAGATTTCTGCAGTCATCCATGCTCTTTTGTTTGCGCAGTAATTTGTTGGGAATGCTTTTATGTTTTTGAAGCAGCGTGGCTTTTTTGACTTTCCCATGACAAGAATTTTACGTTTCTCCGTACTGGTCATATTAGCACACAAATGCAGTTAACCGTTCTTTGGCTAGTTTACCGCCTACACATTTTTGGCCTTTAAACCTCAGAGTCTTATCTGGAAGAAGTTTATAATAAATTCCCGTTTCGTCGCCATTGTGAATTTCATTGTCTTCATAATCTTGTCTTAATTTAGGCCATACGTCATTTAGCCACGTCTCTGCTTGTGTCATATTAACACTTTTCGCTTCACCGCTCACTTTTCCGAACGTTATTCCGTTTGAAACGCTCCTGCCACCCATTGCTGCACTTAAAATTTGTGTCTCTAAATAAACTTCCAAATTCTTCGGGCTTTTGCATAAGCAGTGGTCCATTAACGGGTAAATTTGCACTTCTACATTGCTTAAACCACGTAATAAGCGCTTTGTCGATTTCAACCTTTTCGCACGATCGAATTTTTTTTCTTTTCTTTCCTTGTGAAAGGGGTATTCATGATTTTATTCTTATTTTTCACAATTGTACAAATCGTAGAATTAACTAACCCAAATTCGCGACACACGTCCGTTTTCTTCCTTCCACTTTCGACTGCTTTGATTATCGCGACTTTGTCGTTCACGCTTAAACTTTTTCGCTTTAAACCTGACATTTTCGATAAAGAAATCTCGATATTTCACTCACACGATTCAAATGCCGACTGAGGAAATTTCTTACGAACTTTGCCTGGCGCATTGCAAGAAACGGTAATATTCTTGGAATCCCCGAACGGTCGAACGTTGCAGGCTAGGCAAATTGCAAGAAATCTTTTAATTCAGCGAACGGTAATATTCTTGGAATCCCCGAACGGTCGGTTGCAGGCTAGGCAAATGCCGAGAATTGAGCCATAAATGATAATATAGATACATACCTCAAGTGGTAAATATTTGTCGTTATATTGGGGGATATTGACGCTAAAAGGGGACCGCTTAAAATTTGACGCTAAAAAAGGAGTGTCGTTACAACCGAAGTTGTTATAACCGGATTCTACTGTATATATTTTACAATAACCAAAATTTTTAGTTTTTATTTCATACCATCACTACTATTGCGGACAATAACGGTTTTCCTACGTATATTTCAATGAATATGCTCTATCACTCAAAGAATTTCCCATTTGATAGAGACGCCTTTGAAAAATTCAAAATCGCTGGGAACTTCATCAATTTTGAATCCAATTTATGAGATGTACCAATATAACCAGTACTTTTTACCAATATTTTTATAATATAAAATTAAATTCCCCTCCAAAAAAAATGGTTTCATAACAGGAATAGTTACTTGGTATACAATAAAATACTTTAAAATTTTTAAAGAAATATGTCATATGAAAATATTTACTCTTGCTTTTTAATATTAAATGGCGATCACAAAAAATTAAACAAGGGAAAATTTTCTTTTTGTGAAACTAATCTCTTTATACACAAAAAGTTTTAAACGGATTATTTATATCAAAATTTAATTTTTCTGAGACTTGATAAAAAAAAAGTAAAAATCTCAAAGCCACTGCACGATTGGCAGCACTGATTCTCACACTAAATGTCATCTTACGTAACTTCTCAAACTTTTATTCAAAATATGGAATGTGGTGGAATTATGCTAGCATGTATATCATGAATGCATTAATTGATAATTAATTGAGCAACTCAAATAGCAGATCAATTAACCCATATCACAATTACAATAATTAGCAATAACGACGCCAGCGTTCCCAATATTTCTAATGAAATTTCCAGACTGTTAGATAAGTTCGTATTGCTTTTATTGAATTCAAAATTTAACAGTCGAGATACATGTACTAAGTAAGAACATATTCTGATCCTTCATTTACAATTACCTCCAAAAAATCTATCATTCTTGTTCTAAAAATCAAAAACATAAGGAAGTTATGGACACAAGAAAAATTGAACTGGATATCAAATTATTGGATCCTTTTTCTTTCGAGATATACCCATAAAATGTTACAGAGTATCGATAAAAATGAAAATTACGTACAAAATGCCATGTAAACATTTTTAAAGCAGGTTCAATTATTACTGGGTATATATAAATAGCTAATAATAATGAATAGATAATATAAAATGAGGTAAAGCAAATTCCAAATAAGCGCAAGAAATATAAATGTTTGAAAAATAAAACCACTTACCGGTACTCATAAGTAACTGGCGGTAAACGGTGTTTGAATTCTTCAATTATAACTAGCAGTTCCTTCTAGCACTAACGAACACGTTTTTTTAGTCTTTTATTCATTATCATCGTTCCTTCTATTCAGTTTCACGAGTTTAATAAAAAAAATACCGTTACATTTTGCACTAACAACATTAACATTTACTAAAGTTGATAAAAATCGAACCGAACTGAACAAAAATATATAATGGTTGACAGTGATAGTGACAACGCAAGAAAGATAAAAAACTAAGACGACTTTAGTATTTACGAAGCTTGAAGAAGTTATTTAAATTATCCTAGGATTACTATATCAATACGATTAATTAATTAACGGATTTAGACGCGACAACTAGTTCATTTTCTTTGTATTAATATATAAATACAGTAAATTATAGGACTGCCATAGTTATTATACGATTGACAGCACCGAGAAAGCCATTCAAAAAGGACCAATCACATTCGTTCTTTTCGTGCATGCGTATTGTAGACTGTATTACCGACTTATAACTATTAATGCTTTATATTATTGAATTATTCTATTTTAATTACTTATTTTTACGGTGATTTATTAACATTGTATACGTAACGATTAAAAAAATATATAATATTATTAAGGTGTGTTTTACGTTAAACTTATTAGGTAAAAAGAAATGGACCTATTAAATGGAATTCATACATTTGCTGTCCTTTAAAAGGTAAGTGATTCATTATACTTTAAACTTATGCATTGAAATGCACCGATTTTTATTTATATAAGCACGATTTTACATTTAAATCTTTTTTATATAGAAAACAATGGTTAAACGTGTTACCCGCAATTTTGAATCTATATATTATAGTTATTGTTTTTCTGGATCATCATAGGTGTTTAGATTACTAACACTTTTACATGTATGTTAAACCAGACAGCTTCAGGAGAAATTCAAAAGTTTGTTGGCGAAAAAATATTTTTTTATCCAAACAATATCCACGAATAATCAACTACAAACATAAACAAACTTACTCTAGTCTGTATGCTAAATTTTAGCTGGTAAATTATAAATTGATTGCACAGTTCGCTCGAGAGGTAATTTTCTTGACTTGGGTTCGTCAAGCTGAGCATCCCCAAGGTGAACCTGTGTTTTCCTGCAGACTACTGCTCTCCCACACTTTCTACATGAAGTAGAGTTTACTAAGCCCAAGCAATACATGTATTTAGCGAGCTCAGATTTGACAAAACTCTTAATACTGCCGGAAGTACTCCCACATATCGGTTCAGGACGCAACTGTGAAAGTGCTCGTTTCTGTAGCCTTATTACGGACAAATTTATGTAAGCATCACTGTATATGTGTTTGCCGTATATTTCCGTTAATGTCCTTAAACGATCAAGGAGAAATATCAAGAACTGCGTTTCTGATAAAAACTATATCAATTCCGTTTAAGATTTCATATTTAACTTTTATCAACTTTCCCAGAATCTCTAATATTCCGCGAAAGGAAAAGTACATAGACAGTCAAAATATTGAATTCGTTTACGTACGATGATGTAAATGTTTACGTAAACTTGACATATATGTACATATATATATATAGACATACAATTTCTTTTAAAGATTACAATTTTATTCACATCGAACAATTTAACGTGAAGCGATAAATTTAAAGTTGAGAAGAAGTAAAATAAATAAATAAACACATCATATGAGTAATCAAGGACGGCATGAAAATAAAAGAAAACAATTAACCGCAGTATATCCACCTCGTCGAAAACTTTGCGATGAGAAAGGCATGGAAAGCACCGGTCTTCGTAAAACCACGGTATATAGTCATAATTCCTGGAAATCGCCGTGAATACTCGGTTTCGTTTGCAAACCGGTTTCACGTCTTAACAAGTCGATAGTTCCCCCTTACGTAAATGTTTAGGAAGTTTGCAGTCAGTGCTATTTTCGAAAATAACTTAATACTACAATTAGGAGTTTTTAAAAGTAACTAGATGATATAAAAAATAAAAAATCAAATTTTGTCTCAACGATGATAGATACTATTAATACACTATAATGGTGTTAAGACTAACATTTTAGCTGTTATCAACTACTAAATTGTGTTTTTGTGTAATAATTTTTACCAGATAATCTCGTTAACTGACAAGGAAAGGTTCCCAGGTATCAAGTTCAGATCTTATTGAAACTTGGTAGGTAAATTGAGTATGTGGAGACTTGATTTAATTCTTGAACGGAAATAGATAGAACAAAAATTTAAATGCAAATGTTGTACCTTATCGAAAGATCTTTCAGGACACGTGGATGTGGTATAACACATGGGCTGAAAAGTCCCGGGCCTAACAAAGAAAACACGTTTTTCTTTGGTTCAAAATTAGCTTATTCATCAACGTAATCTCCATTAAGAGCAACGCAATCATTCCAGCGCCGCCCTAACATTTCAATACCACTTTTGTAGAACGATTTATCTTTTGCCTCAAAATAGGCCTCAGTTTCAGCGATAACCTCTTCATTCGTGCGAAATTTCTTACCGGTGAGCATTTATTTGAGGTCGGCGAACAGCCAGTAGTCGCTGGGAGTCAAATCTGACGAATACGGTAGATGTGGGAGCAATTCGAAGTTCAATTCATGTAGTTTTGCCATTGTTTTGATTGACTTGTGACACGGTGCGTTGTCTTGATGAAACAAATTTTTTTTCTTTGCCATATGCGATCGTTTCTTCGCAATTTCGGCCTTCAAACGCTCCAATAACGCTATATAGTATTCACTGCTGATGGTATTTCCTTTCTCAAGATAGTCGATGAATATTACACCACGCACATCCCAAAATACCGAGGCCATAACCTTTCCAGCCGATTGTTGTGCTTTCGGCCGCTTTGGACGAGGTTCACCAGTTGCTGTCCACTCAGATGACGATCGTTTTGATTCCGGAGTGAAGTGATGGATCCATGTTTCATCCATTGTCACATATCGATGCAAAAATTCCGGTTTGTTACGTTTAAACATGGCCAAACACTGCTCAGAATCATCAACACGTTCTTGTTTTTGGTCAACAGTGAGCAAACGCGGCACCCACTTTGAACAGAGCTTTATCATAGCCAAATGCTCATGCAATATAAAGCCAATACGTTCTTTTGATATCTTTACGATGTCAGCTAACTCACGCAACTTCACTTTTCGATCATTTAAAACGATTTTGTGGATTTCTTTGATGTTTTCTGGTGTTACCGCCTCATTTGGACGTCCACTGCGTTCTGTATCATCGGTGTCAATACGACCACGTTTGAAGTCAGCAAACCAACGTTTTATTGTTGTTTCTGATGGAACGGAGTCCCCATAACACTTTTCAAGCCATTGCTTCGCTTGAACGGTATTTTTTTCCATCGATAAGCAGTGTAAAATTAAAACACGATATTGTTTTTGATCCATTGTTTTGAAAATAACAAAAGTAGCGTGACTCTTAGCACAATAACTCACAGACTAATGAATAAAATATCATGAAATTTTAACAGCTGTCTTTTGAAGGTTAATACTAACTGAGAGAAAGGTGACTGCAATAAAACTAGCGTCATCTATGTGTGAGGCCCGGGACTTTTCAGCCCATGTGTATAGGGTACAGGATGTTGCATTTAAACGCCACCCTATTATGCTAGAGCTGATTATAGTAATGTGGAGAAACAATTAATGTAAGTTGTTCATCTTTAATATCTTTTATTGTTTTTAAGGCATTTTCAATTATACAGAGTCTGTTTAATTTACTAAACCTACCCAGCAGTTCACCGGCAATCAGTCCAATAAACCAATTGGACGCTAACACAGAGTGTTCCTGTAATGTTTTTGTTTGTTAATTGATTAAAACCGAAAACTAGTCACTAATAAGGCCATCATTTGCGTTTTCCGGCGGTTTTTCCTGGATCTGGTGAGATACTATGTTCTGAAAAAATATGACCAAAAAACATAATAGACTCAGTCTTAGATATTTCTTTTTGTTAACTGCTAATCCTTCCTCTTGTAGTCTTTTAAAAACTTGTGTTAAGCTTTGGTCGTGTTCTGGTTGTGTTTTCCCGTACACCAGTATATCGTCGCTGATGTTTACAACATTTACGGTATCGCTAAGTGTTTGATTATTTCTTGAAACATTTCGGCGACTGTAATTATACCGAAACTGAGTCGTTTATACCGAAAAAGCCCGATGTGAGTGGCAAATGTCGTAATGTGCTGAGATTCTTCGGCAAGCGTCAGCTGATGATATCCTTCCTTTAAACCAATTTTTGAAAATACCTTTGCTCCATTTAGTTGTTGGCGTTACATTCCGTACTCTGCTTATAGCTTTATTTGACGCTCGCATATCGACACATAACCTTATTGCTATTAGATATTGGAACTTTGGAATAATGACTGTAGGAGATATCCAACTAGTTGGTCCCGTTACTTTTTCTATAATTCCTTCCTTTTCTAACCGATTTAATTCATCTTCTACTTTCTTTCTGAAATGAAAAGGAATTCTGCGATTTGTCTGAGCTACAGGTATTACATTATTATCAATATGCAGTTTGATTTCACAATCTTTCAGGTTTCCCACGCCATTAAAAACTTCTGGATATGTTTGTTCTAATCATTTGATGTTAGATATTTGTTGGACGTTTCGACATTTAAAAAAAAAATTTAAAGCCTCACCATCTTCTTCCGCTGCAATTACCTCAGCTTGCGTTTGAGTCGCACCTGTCTTAAGTGTTCCTACAAATTTTCCAATTACTTTGAAAGTGTCTGACGTGTTATATGGGAAAATAGGGTGATCATTTGGTTGCAGGTTGGTAATGTTTTTAACATATTGTGATTGATTATGTTCACTGACGAGGTATATGTTTTTCCCATTTAAATTGACAGTTATGCCAGGAATTGTTTGTTTGGCACTGTTGTTAATTTTAAAAGAAATATCTGAATCATTCTTGTTTGCTTCCTGTTCTGTAGTATAATTGACGTAGTGTTTACGTATTGTTTTTCCGTTACCTGTATTTGTGGTTTGTGATAAACAAACCTGTGCAATATGACCCTGCTTTTTGCATTTGTAACAAATTACGTTGTAAGCTGGACAAGCGTTCCTACCATCTACATGCCACTGGTTGCCACAGTTTTTGCATCGTGAGATTTGTCTTGGTATGCTTCGTGTTATCTTGAGTTGGTCTCGCAATTTCTATTTTTATCGATGTGCTTCTTAAATGTTTTATTTATGCATTGTACAGTTCCTCCTACCGTACTTTCAATTTTCTGTATTTGTGTAGCTGTTGCTTCCAAAGTGCGAGCCTTAACCATATTTTCTTAATTCCTTGTTGTGTATTGTTAATATTACTTGAGACTTAACTTCATTTTCTGTATTGCTAAAATTACAAGTTTTGGTCAATTTTAATAGTCGTGCATGGAACTGGTCAACCGTTTCTGAAGCCTCTTGGGTAGCTTCCCTAAATTTGAAAATTTCGGAATCTGTGTTTGTTTTGGGTTGGAAGAAGGTATTTAATTTTTGTTTTGTTAATTCGTATGAATTTAAGGACGATGTTTGTGGCGCAGGTTCAGGAAGAGATTGATTCAAGTCAAAAGCATCCTCACCAATTGTTACGTTCTCCTGGTTTGAAGAACAACGCCGCTGTAGCCTGCTCGTAATTTCCTAAATTACTTGACCAATACTTAGTTGTAGAGTATGTTCGCTTATTTACTAGAGGAGAGGTTGTACAGTGAAACTCAATGCGCATGCGCAAAAAAAATATATTTAAAAATGAAATGGTTACACGGTTTCCACTCTTGCCTATGTACATGTACGATGTACGTAAGATATATAGATTTGCAATAATTGCAGTTATTCGAGCTCTCTTATACATGTAATGTACATTAGCATTTGTATATGTATTTTCATTGGTATCAACATAAAGTAATGCCTCAGCATGTACGTTGCCACGCTATGTCTTAATTCTGTTTAAAAGGTTAAACTCTTATATGCTTCCGCTGAAGCTTTGTTAGAGGCATGTACTAATGCCTCTATCTGTTTGCATGCACCACTACCTTTTAATAGGGGAGCCAACCCTATTTATTTCTTAAATTTATAAGCGCACCTCGGTGCTATGCTTATTTATATGTCCCTTTCCGGGAGCCTAATATACTTTCCTTGTTTTAAATTTGCCTAAGGGACTTGGCCCTGTATTATTGGCATGTATTTGTACTTGACCAAATACGTTTGTTATATTCACATTTATAGGGGAACCCACCCTATCTCTTAGAGCTTGAACGCCTGGTCGAGGGCGACAGTAGCGATAATTGCCGATCTCAATACAAAAGTAATGTCACAGCTACCCAGGCGTTCTCGTTTGAAATATTACGCTATGTGCAATCTTTAGCTCTTTACTACTGCGCCCCCAAAGAAGGGAAAAAATCCAGTAACCAGCAAATGTGCGAACTGTGCACCGACAAGTAAAACGGAGCGATGATGCCGACATTACATAAGAAAACTGGTCCGTGACACTCGTCCGCTACGACGAGCAACTAAATGAAAAATTTCTAAGTCCCGATACGACAAGGACCGAACAAACGTACAAAAGACAACGGCCGCTGCGGCCGCAACGACCGTCAGCAAGAAGCGGAGTGATCGTACTTGTAGAGGAGGTCTATACATGCGCGCCGACAATCTCACCAAAATAATTTCCGACATAAACTTAACTGAAGACTAAAAATATGTATAGACGACAATGGACACAGTAGCCTCGACGTACGATGATAGAAAATCGAGAATTTATACTTATTAAAAAAATCTATACGTGTGTTCCGACGACGTTAACAAATGACTCCCGCCAGAAATAAATGTATAGACAACGTCCTCGACGATTCCCGCCAAAACTAGAAAATCTTAGAAATCTCTAATAATCTTACGACGACGTTACTGTACACGTTACGACGAGGCACGAAAGGTGACCGAGAGTGCACGATCGCTAATACCTCGACTGTCGCGCGGGAGACGACTGCCTATACTTGTGTACCTTAAATTTCAAGAAAACTCCCATTACATATCCGACGACGTTGCAGTGAATGATTTCTAATTAGGCAGTTTTAGCTAGCGTAATGCAAATGGCTGGCTTGCATACATATACAATGCATAATGTACATACATATTAAAATAAAATTGGATATAAGAGAGCAAAATAAATAAATATAAAAATGAAAATAAAGTAATATTCTAAATGAAAATAATAATGCAAAGAAGATAAAATACATAGTAGTAAAAAAAATATAAAATATAAAAAACAATGTTAAGTCCTTAACACCAATAAGATGGAGTAACATGGCCCGTTTTCTTTCTTCATCCGTTATGTTAACAGCAATTAAAAAGTTTTCGAAGTGGTTTATCCAATTCTTCCACTTCTCTCCAAGTGTTGATTGGTCGCTTTGTATTCCAAGAGGTTGTATATTGGGTGATGATAACATCTTTCTTGCTGTGATTGTGTTGTTCACTTTTTTTGTTGTGTTTCACTTCAGATTGTGTTTTGTTTCCTCGTCGCCACTTTGTAATGTTTTTGTTTGTTGATTGATTAAACCCAAAAATTAGTCACTAATAAGCTGTATTTTACTATCTTATACATCTTATCTCTTAATACTAACTTCTAGATAATAATTAGTCCTTAAAAACAAGAGGGAAATTCAAATCCTACAGTTCCAAAGGCGATATTAACATAAGAACTTATATAATTTCACTTCATACAGTTTTCGTAGTTCAATTTGCTTCTTATTCATTAAATTAAATTAATTGATTAAATTTTATTGAAGTATATAACTGGAATCATACTCTACTTACCTACCAAGTTTGATTAGGACCTGAATTTGACACCTTTCCTTATATATAACAATTATTTTCTTCTACGCTCTTAAACAAAGCTCAAACTTTGTTTAACTGGAAATGAATTGTTAACTAAAAATAGTGCAATTGGCCCTAACCGTAAGATGAATGGATTGCAAGTAACTAATATATTTATGTATGTTTAAAATTCTCTTCATTCGTAATTTACATTTACATAATTTTTTAAGGGTAAACATTATAAGCAATACTGCTACGATGAAAACATCACAAATTACGTTTAACGTAACAATTCAATAATGAATTTAGCCATACGTTTTTAGTCAAAAAAGGGTTTGTTGCTACTAATTACATCGCGGAAACTTAAAATAAAAATGCGTAAATGTCTAATTTAAATTTGGCGCTTGGACCTTTTAGGCAATTTCACCGCGCAGACTCCTATGCGATATTTCAATTCAGCAGCTAGTTTTCACTCAGCTTCTTAATGTGAAATTTACATTTAGCTTTGTACATAAATAAATTACAACCACTGATTTGTTTTATGCAGAAATAACATTGTTTTTCTCTGTAGTTAGCCAAATAAGGGTATTGGTTATTAAAAAAGAGTTTTATTAGAAAGAAAGTGAGTTTAGTATTGGGTTCATTGAATAATTCTTACAGTTACACTGAGCTTTTCAACAAATACATTTAAAAGTATGAAAACATAAACATAAATATTGGCTGTTAAAAGTATTATTTGACCTTACATGCTACGAAGAATGCGGAGAAGATTCAAAATCACCTACTGCAAGCTAATTATTTACAAAAATATGTTTTCGAAATCCGGTTGCAAGGTCTCACGTATCCTCCATCCACATAATAATCAATGTTCGTGCTCGGATTTTATAATAAGTGCAATCTATAAGATCGTGATTCACTTTTTTCACGCAAAAAAAAACGTCGCAAAGACGGTAGCTAACTACGCCTGTAGAAAGTAAGAGTGTTGCATGAGTAATATTCTGTTAAAGAAATTGTTATGAATTCCATAACGTGAGTAACGCGCCCAATGCGCTAAGTACATATGTGTAATATATGGATTAGCGTTGCATATTTTACGTTAGAAAATGTTACGTTAATTTGTGGAGCTATCGATAATTGCAAATGCTAGAAATCGCGACTATTTAGCGTTGATACTGAATGGTGGTTAGGAGAATGTAGAAATGTAACATTTCTTGTATTATTGTTGCCTAGCAAACTAGAAAAGATAAATATTCGAATCTAAGGCAAATTGTTCTTCAGTTGACAGCAATGTATGTGTCTTATTTGTTTATTTTTATTATTTTATTTTATTAAAGCGAAATATCGTAATTGACTAACTGACGAACATATAATAACTAGAGTTGTTGTTTGGGCTGTTTTCGTCGTCCGTTGAACTTGTATAGTCCGACGTTTCGACAGTCTGTCTACTGTCGTCTTCAGGGTAGCCACGAGAAGGGCTGTTGCTAACAAAAACTAGGGAAGACAAATACGTCAGACAAACATCATCGAAGTATGATTGTTCTGGCAACCAGGGCTACTCTGAAGACGGCAGTAGAAAGACTGCCGAAACGTCGGACTATACAAGTTCAACGAACGATGGAAATAGCGTAAACAACAACTCTAGTTATTATTAGAATCCATCGTCAACAGTATCACACCAAGAGTGACGAACATATGACCTACCTGCGCCATGATACACCCTCCACTAGAATCCTGTATCACACATACTTGCGTTAGAGTCGATCGCTTGTAGTATAACAATTTTGAGGTAGATCGCCCCCTGATTTAACTCGTACTCGTAAATTATGGTTATTAAGCTGCGTTAAGTCGTTAATAAATGTTGGCTTGGCTACTAATAAAAAGAAGAAAACAAAATGAAACAAAAAAGTTTAGAGAAAATGATGAATTCATCTTTGTTCTTGCAATTTGCTTGTATAATTGAAAATGTCCTCCAAGTTGCTGAAATCACAAGAGAAAATCTAGAATATTATCGTAACAATTATGCATTATGTAAGGAAAAACCTGTAAGACTGGCACGTTAATATAAATTTCGAAGGAAAACGTCAACACAACATTCTGAACCGCACCTTAAGTTCTTTGTTAGTTGTTAGCTCACTTCAATCAGTTGTTCTTGTAGTATCATATCCGATTCTCCAATGTGACCTTATGGATTCATAACCTACGAGGGGAGGTCCAGAAGTTCGTGGAATGGAGGGGATGAAGTGGGGATAGGGGCACTCGCTAGGTGTCATTCTGATTGGCGACTCATCATTAGTATATAAGTTAAGTTGCAGCCCTATAGCGTCAGTCGCTTACGAATAGTTGCCTGTTAAACAAGTCAATCCGAAAGAAAACTGAAACTGTGGAGGAAATTGAAAACCGTGCTGTGATAAAGTTCCTTACAAAGCAAGGAAAGAACGCTCAGACCATATTGAATGAAATGGAAACAGTTTATGGGGAATAGTGCCCTAGTAAATCAATGATTTATAAGTGGCATGGTCTTTTTAAACATGGTCGGGAGTCGATTGAAGACGACCCCCGCTCAGGGATGCCAGTTGAAGCCACCACATCAGACATCGTCGAAGAAGTGCGAAAATTTGTACTGCAGGATGCCCGTTTGAAGAAAAAACAATTATCTACATTAGTTTGAGTATCAGATACCACCATTTTGCGTATCCTACATGACCACCTGCGTATGACAAAAGTCAGTGCAAGATGGGTACCGAGAATGCTCACGCCGCTGCAGAAACAGCAGCGCCTCTGCGCGTCCAAACAATTTTTGGAGCTGTGTGGAGACAAACCTGCACCGATTTTGGAGCGGATTATTACCAGAGATGAAACATGGGTTCATCACTTTGAGCCTGAGTCCAAACAGGAGTCCATGCAATGGCATAAAAAGGGAACGCCACAGCCAAAGAATTTCATGTCAGAATCGGCTGGAAAGTTGATGGCTACTGTTTTTTGGGATTTTGAAGGGATATTATTGATTGATTACAAAGAAAAAGGTAGGAGCATAACCGGAGAATATTACGCAGCGAAAATAGAAAAATTAAAGGAGGCCATCAAGGAAAATTAACCAAGGGTGTATTGCTCTTGTAAGACAATGCGCCGGTTCACAAGAGCAAAGTTGCAATGGCTGCTCTGCACAAGCATGGCTTTCAATCAATAGTCCATCCACCCTACAGTCCAGACCTGGCACCTAGTGATTTTTATTTGTTCCCCAATTTAAAAAAAAAGACTTACGTGGAAGAAAGTTTTCCGACGACAATGAGGTAAAGGAGGCAGCTTTGGCCCATTTTGAAGCGAATGATAAAAAATATTTTTATGATGGTTTAGAAAAATTAATTCATAGATCTAATAAATGTATTGTGCTTAAGGGTGATTATATTGAAAAGGAAAAATAGATTTATTGATTTATTTTATTTAAAACCCTTTCATTCCACGAACTTCTGGAGTGAACTTCGTAGTGTGATATTTCCATAGACAAAACATCCTTAAACTCGGCTTTGTTAATGGCAAGTTGAGGAATTGGGAGATTTCATGTCTTTCACTGTTTAGATTTATTCAGTAATTAAAACTCATCAATCTTCATTTCATACTTTGGACATTATACGAGGGCAGGCTTAAAAAATCGATAACTAACTATGAGATGGCGCTGTGTGAAAGCAATCGTTAACGCTATTATATAGCTTGATGTTTCAGTGACGTACGTGTTAAACTTCATGTCTATCTGTTAAGTAGTTTGTCGTGTACAGTTGCTCAAAGCAGAGTACCTCTGGTGCTGCGATTGAATAAATACATGTGAAGAAAGTATTTTTCGCCCAAAGAAATTCATGCTGATATGGTAAATGTGTTAGGCGAGGATGTTTCTTCTTTTAAGACTGCTAGCAAATGAATGAATGAATTTAAAAAAGGTCGCACCAGCGTAAATGACGATCCCCGTTTTGAGTGCAAAAATTTTTGAAATTTGTGGAAGCTGATCGCCTATCAACATTGAAAGATATTGCTAAGGCATTTTACACAGGCATTTAGACATTTTAAATGTTAAATTAGACATGTCAGTAGGTAAACTACGGGGCGACTGGGCCACTTCATGCTCAGAGGTATCCGAGAACTTCATTTATGTTCTCCAGGTCCGGCCTCCACGGAGGGTGACATTCGTGACCTCCACGATGCTCGCGGCTTAATTCGCAGTTTAATGACATCCAGTGAAATGTCGAGAGCTTTTGCTTGGGGAGTGAGGGATGGAGCTGTTCCACCAAGTCAGTGAGAAGCTTTCATCTCTTTCAGTGGTTCAGCAATAGATTTAAACACGTTCTGGAATAGGTTATCAGTCTCTACCTGGCCTAGCTTTAATTAATTTAATGTTTCTTCCGAATCGCTCTACTGGCCTCCATTATTTTCAATTTCAAGTCGCGGTCTTTTTTCTTCACTTTCTCCATTATTAGCGACTACCTAGTGCCTATTATATTTGATCGTCTACCAGATATAACGGAACAGCTACCCGATATAGAGAAACGGCTATCTGTTATAATCGAACAGGTATTGAAACAGGTGCGAGCAGATCAAACCGGTATTAAAACGGCTATCTGTTATATTCGAACAGGTCTGAACAGGTCAATTAGGAATTACAACGGCTATCTGTTGTAAGCCACCCCTCACCCTCCAAAGGAAAGCTACCCACATTTTGCTGGATGTCATCGCCGCCGCTAAAGCTTATCACGGACCTGGTGGAACAGTTCCACTCCTCAAACCCCCCAACAAAAGCTCTCCACATTTCACTAGATGTCATTAAACTTTCAACTTATATTCGTAGTTAGCAAAAATTTATCAATGTTTGCATTTCCCTTAAAAATGTAGAAACATAAATTTAAAAAAGCCCTCTCATAAAGGAAGAATAACTCAAAGGAGAAATTAATATACAAAAACTTCATCTAATTTATTTACCAAACGCAAGGTCAAGTCGTGAGAACTTCTAAATCAGCAGTTTAAATTAAATTAATTGTCATTTGTGTATTACACAGGAAGAAATCTTTACAAAGCCTGTAGTAGATATTCGACAGCTCCGTGTACCTTCGGTTATCTCAACAATCTCATTCAACGGTTTCGTAACAGCAAAACTAAAATAAACTCCCGATAGATCGATTTCCTAGCCGCTATTTACGATGAAAATATCTCCTATTGAAGTGGAAATCACGTAGCTACGTCGTAGCTAACGTTTCGATTACAACGGAAACAACTGTGTCCAGTCACTGCCTAATAGACGTAACACCGTATTTACCACGTTCACGGCTTTTGCTGCGCACCTTGTGCGTGCGTGTAATTGTACTTATGTACGTGTAATCGCTAATTAATAAATTGTTGTAGTATGGTTTTGCTTACGGTGATGTCATTTCTTGGAATCCACCGGCAATTGCGTTTGTTGATGAATCATTTGAACCAATCTTCCTGATGTAAGCGTTTTTTTATACTATGACGGCTGCAATTTTTTTACGTCCGCCGAAAACACTTAATTCACCGCACTCGACTTGTTTTACCGATTTGTACAGCAAGGAGCAGTCATAACATGAGTTGAGGAATGTGGAAAAGATTGTTTTCAGGTTACATTCGTCTAATTTCAATGCTGTGCTTTAATTAAGATAGCTTAGACGTTCGACTCAGTTCAATGCAGGGATAGTACAGCGTTGTATTTAGTTGCAATAAAGATTCTATCAATGCACGTTAAAGATAGTTGTCAATAGGAACAATTCCACTAAGAAATCGGAAAAAATTAAAATAGCGACAACTGAATAACATTTGAAATGATTCATATCATACATCAACATGGAACAGAATTCCTAGAGAGACAAGGTAATAGAGTAGAACAGAAGAAGCACCAAAATTATACCGTAACTTGAGAGATAACTTCAGTTATAACTTATAATTGTTTTTATTTAAGTTGTTTTACATCATTGGGTAATTTATTGTATACAGTCTTTGTTCAATTTATTAAGCTCACTTGCTGAAATAGAAATTTTGTTAAAATATATAATAAAAAAACGTTTGCAAAAGTCTTAGTTTATTCATAACTGTTTATAGATACCGTCACAACTACGTAATTAATATTCTGTAATGCCCCCTTTGCTTTTTATAATTGCTCTTATTCTTTTTGACATACTGTTTGCGCATGCAAGCGTTAATGCCATGTCTAACTGTAGCATCATTTTGCCAGACATCCCCAATATTACAAAATTGCTCTTTCGTAGTATTCCTTCTCGAATACACGCGTGATTTTAGAACATTCCACACGTTCTCAATTGCATTGAGGTGGGGAGAATTTCGATGGATTTGGCCATGTGGCATGGTGCCTTCTCGTGAATATGTAACTGCCTTCATTCGGAACTAAATCATTGATATGTGGCATCAAGACATCCTCCAATACACGCTTATATTGGTGTTGATTCATGGTGCCTTGGCGAAAATACAGTGATCCAGGACCTACGACTGATATACAGGACCATACCATAACTGACGGAGAATTCACTCCTACACCCAAGAATGCCTCAATACGAAATTTTTTCCCATTTGGTATCTCCTTTTTTTTCCATGACGAAAAAATATAAAATGCACACAAGCAATAAATTAAAATGCAACACTAACACGTAAAGAGGGAGAAAACGTTACATAAACTAATAGATATTCTTTCTACGAATTACTGTGTCCTTTAATCTTGTTTCTATCCATCTTATATACAGTACAGAATGATTCATGAGAAGAATAATAATAGGGAAGAGGCCATTAAGTGGCACTTTCTCAATTTCTTAGAATGATATTTAGGGAACGTATTTAGATAGATATTGTAACTCCTATTCATGAATTTTATACTTGTATTTGTAAATTACCGCGTTGGAAATATACAAAGCCTTACATTTATAAAGTGACCCTCATAAAATGGACAGATGATATTGGACAAAATAGCTTACCACATTATACTGCAGTACGTTGGCTAAGTTGTGGAAAAATTTTAACGAAATGTTTTTAAGCTCCAATCAATAACCGAAATTTCATTCATCAAATTTTATCATCATCTTCGATATAAATGAGACAAAACTAAGTGGAAGGATCAAAGTACCTCAAGTGAGGAAGGAGAAGAAGACGTTTTAATACGTGGGTATCAGTCGAAATGATTATCTCTATGTTGTACGATAAAATAAATTCTCCATATAATTATAAAGTTATTTCTTCACACTGTTGTACAATAAAGCACAAACACTGTCTACGTCTTCATCGCCATCGCCGTGGTTTCATCATATTGTAAATATTTGAGCAAGGAATCTACCTGAATTGACACCTTCGCGGCTATTTATTCTAAGGAGATGAAAGTGTTACGAAATAGATACCTTAGAATTAAAATAGATACCCGCGTAAATGTACGTATGTACATACATGTCGATACATCTGTGCACATACACATATGCGTATTATTTATACAAAATCCTATCGCGACGTGTAAATAGATTCCTAAAAAATTTGCCGTGCAATGCGTTGGCTATGGAAGGAAGATCTTCGAGAATTTGACAGGTTGTTTTCTCATTCTTCTGCGATTGGCGGTGCCTTGTTTACACATATCTTCACAAAGGAGCATTCGGCAAACGTGTCCGTCGTAGTTACATCTTGTTTTTGTGGGAAGGAAAAATTCCTTACTGTTCAGGATTACTTTGAGAAGTAGGTATTTGGAAGGTGGGAATTTTTGATTGTTCGAGATGAAATCTCGACGAAAGCAAAAAGTTCTGGGAAGTCTTGAGTGCAGAAATCTACATGCACTTGTACGTATACGCACACAGATGGAAAAAAATAATTTACCAGTTGACAGTAGCTTTGCTAAAGTGGGAAGAATGTGGCGTCAAGTTTTTTATGCGGTATTATTTGTCAAAAGGAAGCTCATTCACTGCACAGCAAAGATTTAACCCTCGTTCTTTTGGACCATAAGACGTACATACAGTGGAACTCCCCCAACTCGAACTCCCCTAACTCGAAAATTTCCCTAACTCGAATATTTTTTTATCCCGTGCGTTATCTATTAAATCTATATGCGTATGACTGTCCTCGAATTTATCCCTAACTCGAAAAAAATTTAACCAAATTTAAGACGTAGAATCTCTGTAACTCGAAATTTTCACTAAAGGTACGCGATACGCCGTCTGTTAGCGGACATACCGTAATATCTATCGAAAGAATTCGGGGAAGTACCAATGACAACGGGTTTTATCATTCTTATTCATGTGCGTGTTGCCATCAAATTGCAATATTTGCCACCAAACGGAACTTCCAAACTGCAACCTTTAGATCAAGGCATCATTAAAAGTTTCAAAGATCATTACAAAGGAAGAATCCTTAAAAAAACTTTATATGCATTAGAGAATAACGGTTCTCCTAGCATATCACTTCTCGACTGTGTGAGAGAGGTTGCCATGACATGGCATGTGGATCTTAAACAATAAACCATTCAAAACTGTTTTAAAAAGCCTGGTTTTGGTAACGAAGACGAGGACGAAGACGAAATTCCCCTTGCTCAACTAAAAGAACGACTGCAAAATTTAGAAAATAAAGAATTTCCTGTTGAAGTAAGGAAAGATTTTGAAAACTGTTGAGTTGCTAAATGTCGAGAATGTATCTCTTGACACTTATCTTGAAATTCATAGTAACCTCTTAACTACTGACTATCCGACAGACGAAGACATTCTAAGGAGTATATCAAGCATTACAGATGAAGAAACTTCCGAAGAAAGCGATGAAGAAATTGTGGAGCAACCATCACACAAACAAGTTTTACATGCATTCGAGATACTAGAGAATTATTTTATGTCTCATGAACAAACATCCGATAAGACATATATGTTCATTAATAAAATTCAAAAATCGTATGAACACATCCGAGCGGCCAATGTTCGGCAACAGTTGATAACGGATTTCTTTAAAAAAACAATTTAATTATGCAATTGTTTTATGTTCCATGTACAAGTACACATTTAATACCTATGTATATAGGATAATTTTTGTTTAATTTCATACATATACATATAGTACATATATATATCCTAATGCATGTAGTTTGTATTTTCAGTTTGTTTTTAAATCATTTTTTTATCTATTTTATATAATATTGTTATTACATATTATGCTTTATAAATATATACATATAATGAAAAGTAAATTGTGAATTTTCTGTAACTCAAATTTTCTCTATCTCGAATTTTATTTGGGGATTTAAGTGGTTCGAGTTAGGGGAGCTCTTTTTGTTCATTAACTTTTCCTTGAACGGTTGCACTAGTTGTGATGGTGCCGATAATTCTTCACAAGATGTCGACAGCAGTTGAATTCCATACCTCCTTTTAAATCTTTTTAGCCAACCATCGCTGGCTACAAAATTTTCGGCCTCGTTTAGGTTTTCATTCAATAATTTTGCTGTCTTTAATTAATTCACCGCTAATTGTAACATGATTATCCCTCATTTATTACACTGAGGTAATGCCTTATTTCGTAAGATGCCTATCTAACTCTGTGTAATTATAGAAATTTCGCTCAGTAGCAGCAGAATCTCAGAAAACTGGAATCCTGGTGTGTCAATAATGGTATTAGAATGAACATCGAAAAGTGTAATGTTATATTTCACGAAAATTTCTTTGCTTGTGTACAATTATTAATATAACGGTGTTACTATCTTAAAGGTTTTAAGTGTTCTGTTTGACATCAAGTTAAGTTTCAACAACCACATCAATAGTACCGCATCCCCTGCCTTATAGTTACAATTCATTATTAATTCTTCTTTAACTTCTTGTGTTATTATGTATTTGTATATGATACTTAATTGCATTAATTATCCTGTAATTAGATTAGTCTGTATTATTATCATAAAACTATTTAAGAAATGCAGTTTTGGAACGGAGTGACAACAATAGCCTAACAGAATATTGCCAACACGAATTATTTTAACATGTGAGGGAATGGTACTAATTCAAGTACCAGGAACTGTACACCCAGTAGCACTTTGTTTATATTACACGTATTTTTGCATTCAAATTTCCTTAATACAATATGCTGAAACGCAATCGCGATTAATGAATGGGAATTCTCATTCAGAAAAAAGAAACCATCGATATATGAATGTACAACTTCTTCTTCCGTCACCTTTTTCGATTTCGCTTGCGTATGCGTCGCGCTAGCTGCACCCATTCGCAAACAATCTGGTAGGCAGACGGTAAGACAAGAAAAGTGCGGTGTCGACAGGTTTTTTCCGTTTTTTCCTTCGTTTAATTATTCGACGGGGCATTGTTTTCGTAAGCTGTATTGCGAAAGCCGCGGCGTAGCCCCGAGATACCGCAACCTGAATCGGGGGGAACCGTTGGGGGGGAACGGAGTGAGGCTGGTTGTGTGACTGCAGTGCGACCCACGTCTATGGTTGAGCGCATACTGAATTACTGAATGTAACGAAACGTTAACCCATAAAACGTTTGATTAAATGTTAACATCTGTAGTGATTTAAGGTTATTGTATTCCGATCAATTTGGCAGCTGTGGTTGCAATCCATACGAAAGAATTAAAAATATTACACGGAGGAAAATAATGTATTAAGATTTTCGGGGTTGAATTAACCAAAATTTTGTTGAATGAACAACTTTTTTGTGATTTAAATAGGTAGAAATAATTAAATGAATGAGATATTGCAACATTTGGATCAGATTCAGTATACTGCGTGTCATTGTCTGCCGAATCTTGAAGGAGTTGAACTTGCCACCATAAAGTTTCTATTAATTTACGTAACAAAATACTACTTCTTCTTCTCATATCCTTATACCTTTTTTTGTTATTGGATAAGTTGAGTTCGGTTCTTTTTGTACCCATTTTTTCCACACTCTTCTATTTCTTACCATTTGCTTTCATTTCTTCTAAGCTTTTTCCTTTTCTCCTACCCATTTCTTTTATCTGGTCCATCCATTTCCTCCTTGGTCTTCTATCTGTCTTCATCTTACTATAACACATGGGCTGAAAAGTCCTGGGCCTAACACATACATGACGCTAGTTTTATTGCAGTCACCTTTCTCTCAGTTAGTACTAACCTTCAAAAGACAGCTGTTAAAATTTCATGATATTCTATTCATTAGTTTGTGAGTTATTGTGCTAAGAGTCACGCTACTTTTGTTATTTTCAAAACAATGGATCAAAAACAATTTCGTGTATTAATTTTACACTGCTTCTTGATGGGAAAAAATACCGTTCAAGCGAAGCAATGGCTTGAAAAGTGTTATGGGGACTCCGCTCCATCAGAAACAACAATAAAACGTTGGTTTGCTGACTTCAAACGTGGTCGTAGAGACACCGATGATGCATGAACGCAGTCGACGTCCAAATGAGGCGGTAACACCAGAAAACATCAAAATAATCCACAAAATCGTTTTGAATTATCGAAAAGTGAAGTTGCGTGAGTTAGCTGACATCGTAAAGATATCAAAAGAACGAATTGGTTTTATATTGCATGAGCATTTGACTATGAGAAAGCTCTGTTCAAAGTGGGTGCCGCGTTTGCTCACTGTTGACCAAAAACAAGAACGTGTTGATGATTTTGAGCAGTGTTTGGCCATGTTTAAATGTAACAAACCGGAATTTTAGCGTCGATATGTGACAATGGATGAAACATGGATCCATCACTTCACTCCGGAATCAAAACGATCGTCATCTGAGTGGACAGCAACTGGTGAACCTCGTCCAAAGCGCCCGAAAGCACAACAATCGGCTGGAAAGGTTATGGCCTCAGTATTTTGGGATGCGCGTGGTGTAATATTCATCGACTATCTTTAGAAAGGAAATACCATCAACAGTGAATATTATATAGCGTTATTGGAGCGTTTGAAGGCCGAAATTGCAAAGAAATGAGTTGTTTCATCAAGACAACGCACCGTGTCACAAGTCAATCAAAACAATGGCAAAACTACATGAATTGAACTTCGAATTGTTCCCACATCCACCGTATTCGCCAGATTTGGCTCCCAGCGACTACTGGCTGTTCGCAGACCTCAAAAAAATGCTCGCCGGTAAGAAATTTCGCACGAATGAAGAGGTTATCGCTGAAACTGGGGCCTATTTTGAGGCAAAAGATAAATCGTTCTACAAAAGTGGTATTGAAATGTTAGAGCGGCGCTGGAATGATTGCGTTGCTCTTGATGGAGATTACGTTGATGAATAAAGCTAATTTTGAACCAAAAAAACCGTGTTTTCTTTGTTAGGCCCGGGACTTTTCAGCCCATGTGTTATATCCGTACCAATTTAATTGCTTGCTCCTTATTTTTATATTATTAGTTTTCGTTTTGTTATTTTTCTAGTATCTTCATTCATGATCCTTTTCCAGTTTGTTTCCCCCGCTATTCTTCTCAGATGGATCATTTTCATTGCATTTATCTTTACTTCATCTTTCTTCCGCAATGTCCAGTTTTACATACTTACGTTGTTACTAAGATTGTTATAGCATTATATATTTTTATTTTCGTCTCCATAGCAACATATCTGTTTCCTAGAATTGTCTTATTTAAAGAGTATTATATTCTTGTTGATTTACTGGCTCTGTTCGTGCTTCCCAAATAGTCATATCTGATTACCCTCTTCAATGTATTACCTTTACACTTAATTCCTTTGTTGACTCTATTGTCCCGGTTTTCTATTACTTTCTTCTTTTCTTGTAAATCGGGATTCTTAGATTATTTTCCCATTTTCTTGGTATTTTCTCTTCCTTTCATATTGCCTCTAACATCTCCCATATCCATTTTTCCCTTCCTGTCCTCTGCCTGCTTTTCCTATCTTGATCTTTTACATGGCTTCCTCCTTCTGGCTTCTGTTACTTCTTGTTGGTGGTTCACTTCTTCTTGGAGAGTCATTTACCGCTAAATATTGCCAAGTGAATGCAAAACGATGATGTTTGTCCTTAGAATTGATACAGTAAGGTATGCAGACAATGTTGACGGTGAATTTTTAACGGGTTGTGAGGAGTATAGAGATCTACTAACTTAACATTTAATAAGCATATTAAAACACCAAGCATTGTGTTTCGCAATACTTGAGTAGTGATGCCTTTGTTGCTGCATATAATGCATTCGTTCGAGCGAGATTAGAATATGGTTCTATTGTGTGGAATATGAATTTGGTTTCAAAAATTTACGCTGTGCCATGTAAATTTTTGAAAACATATTTCCGTTAAACACCACGTTTTCTTGCAACATATGTAGTTATCTGTATACTAATCTTCTAAAAGAATTTACATTTATTTCTCAGACAGATCGTCGTGTTGCATCAAAACATTTTTGCATATAAAATTGTAAACGGTGATCTACAAGTTCCGGATTTGCTGTCCCTTTTGAATTTTTACGTACCGAGGCTTAACAGTAGGAATAGATTAAATTTTTATTTGCTCGTGGCTAACACGCGCCACCATGCTCAGTCACCAATTATGTCAATCTATAACAGTGTTAATGTACAGTGAAATCTCCCTTCAACGGACACCAACGGTACCAACTGAAGATGTCCGTTCAGAAGGGGTGTCCGCATAAAAGAAATATCTAGTAGATACAACAAAAATCGTGTTTTAACGAAAAATGAATATATTAAAGAAACTGGGACATTTAAATCGTATATGTATATAAATGTTTTTAAAATAAATACGAAACTTTAAACTTAAGAAAAAAAGTTTATTTCCTTTACATATATACATACAAAGTATAATATATGTACATAGATACATATATGTAGTATGTAATACAAAACAATGAAATGAATAAATAGTATCTCAGACTTTCACGGCCGTTTGCCATATTTGTAACGGTTATCGGGTTTCGCCGTGTCACTAGGTAGCAGTTCCTTTGAAAATGCGAAAAGCAGTTATTTGCGTAACGTCAGGGACAAAAACCTAGTGACACGGGGGAACCCGACAACCGTTACATATATAATTGAAATGAATAGTCACTTTAAGGACGTAAAATTTCATATATTGTTGTTTGTCTTTAAAATGGCGTCTTTTGAACTGTCTCTTTGGTTACTTGGTCCCAAGCAGTTTTTGCGAAATTAACTGCATCCAGTGGTGTAATTTTCTTTATTAACTCAAAAGCTGTACCAGCAGTTTCAATGTTTACTAGCAAATGTTTTAGTATTAGACTTCGGTAATAAGTTTTAAAATTCTTTATAATCCTCTGGTCATGTGGTTGACAAGCTGATGTATAATTAGAGGGTAAAAATAATATTTTTATATTATTTAAGCAAACGTCTTTCGGATGAGATCCCGCATTGTCTAAAAATAACAAAATGTTTCTTTTTTCTTTAGACATTTTCCTATCTCGGACTTGCAATCACTCTGTCATAATTTGTCCTGCCATTCAAGCTTTCTTGTTGTATTTCCCAGTTACAGGCAGGTTATTTATATTAATGTTTTTAAAAGTTTAGGGTTTAGCTGCTCTACCAATGACTAGGAGTTTTTCTTTTTCACCCGCCATATTTGCACAATGCAAAATTGTAAACCTCTCTTTGGGATACTTACCCCCAACATATTTTTCTTTCTTTAATGTGAGTGTTTTGTCGGGTAGAGCCCTAAAATACAGGCCTGTCTCATCGGCGTTATAGATGTCTCTCGGTGAATATCCCTTAATCAAACGAAGACATTTTTTTAAAAACGATGAAACATCTTCAGCATTAACCGAAGCTCCTTCTCCTGAAATCGCTTTAAAACTTATATTGTGGCGGATTCTAAATTTATTGAGCCAACCAGAAGAAGCACTGAATGTAGAATGTCCCAAAGAAGCGGCTATTTCTCTTACTTTACATCGTATTAGCGGACCTAAAAAAAAAGAAGTTTTTTGCGTTTTTGTCACAACAAACTTATTGGTAATCTCTCTGTTTTTATCTATTTTAGAATTTAATATAAAAAGGAAATCAACGCATTAATACAAGAAAACCTTATCTAAAAAAATCATATGCATACCTGTTAAAGGAATCCCCTTATGCCGAGCTGCTCTAAACCAGTCATAACACAATTTGTCAATTTTGGTACCATCACCTGTCAAAAAGCTTCTTTTTTCATTCAAATTGCTGCTCGACATCTATTTGTTTAGAAGGATTTCTTTATGTTTAATTATATCTGCAACTTGTGTTTTTCCAATATTAAAACGCTTGGATAAGTTCCTTACACTTAATTTCTGTTTATTGTAAACATCAACAATCTCAATTTTTTGTTTAAGTGTGAGAATTTTTCTATTTGGAGCCATTTCTACAATGAATGTATCGCCCACTGTGTCTTTTCCGCATAGACATCAGACTAATATTGAAAGCAGATTCAATTGAAAGCGTACACCCAAAGAATAAGAATAGTAAATCCCCGACCAACTTGGGGAAGTCCCTAATTCACGCCAGGCAGAAATTCGCGACATAGGCTGCGTTTGTACCGAAAGATTAAAGTCGGTAAATCTCCGGTTTACGTGAGGATGTGCCAGCAAAATTGGCGCGCGGCGCAATTGAGAAATGCAATAGCAATACTCTCGTGTCCGCGTCCGTTCAAGAGAATGTCCGTCCAAGAAAGAGTTAATACAATGGAAATTATATGAGAGCCGGTCGGGACCATGAGAAACTGTCCGTTTGAGCGAGGTGTCCGTGTAAGCGGGGTGTTCGCGAAGGGGAATTTCACTGTATATACATCTAGACTTGTTTAACATTACTGTCGACGCTTTAAGGTAACTTTTGTTTGAGTAGTTTACTGTTGCTTAAGGAATTTTTGCATTTTCGTTTGTTATTGTTTTCTTTTGGTACTACACACTTATTCTTGTTTCATAATGGTTATCATGGTACCATTATCCTGTAATAAGCTGTATGCTGTTGGCTAATAAATAATAATAATTATTATGAATTCATTAATTCAGATAACCGGTATTCTGCAGCAACGTACCGATAGTTTTCGCGCTCCCTGTACGAACGGCGATTTACTGTGTCTCTATTACGCGGCCTGCTAGCTGCCCGCATACGGCCAGCGCATACAAAATTCACACACATCTAGGCACTTGTCCTTGTTTTACATAACAGGTTATAGCCGTTGGTTTTCTCGCTCGCGATGGAATCTCCTGTTTCGTCCTTGTCGCGGGGGCTGCCTTGTTGCTGCCTCTCCCCGTTCTTCATCGCCTTTCGAGCAATGAATGGAACCAATCGTGACTCGGCGTAGATATGGCAACAACGTTCAGAGCGAGAACGCTAGAACCAGCGGAGAGCGCGTAGGCTGACTACGTACCACAGCACTGTACTTTAAAAGCAACGAAGGCGCTTTGTCGGAATACACATTTGTTCGAGGTTGTTGTTTTTTATACGGAATTTTATGTACACTGATAGAACGAAGAAAGATGACTACGAAAACTGTAATTTTTCGACAATTTCAGGCGTGGATTTGCGGAAGTGCCAAAGACGTTAACGAGAGGGGAATCTTCTTCTTAAGATACCGTGAAGCGTTAGTGATAGGAATCGCTTCCTGGTAGAAAGGTTTTGAGGCATAAACATCATTTACAATGCCATGCATGAGGGTTGCCTTTTAAGTTTCCCATATAGAGATGGAATAAAACAGTAGCTGACTTTTAACAGTCATGAGGAAACGTCGTGCAATTTTCATGTAACGCACTTTATCTAGTCTAGTTCTTTACTTGTTATGCGTTAGTAATCTTCCACAATATTCTCTATATCATCTTCACTCCTGCCTTACTCCGCTTATTAAGTGTATACTTTCATTATTCTCTGAAGAAGACACTACTCCCACCTTCGTTTGTTTATGGAATCTTCAATTATAGTTTGTTTTCCTCTTGCATGTGGTTTCTGTGCTTCTTTTCTGGAACTTCTGCTACTTGTTCTTTGTCCTTTGTTCTTTTTGCTTTTTTTGTAGTGCAGTTCTTTCCGTTTTGTTATGGGGTCTGGTGAAGTAACATATCGTGGCAAACACTTTTGAGCGGTAGTGTATGTTCTACCGTGTCAATCCCATTACAGTAGATGCATTCGTCTGTTTCGGTTATACCAAACCTGAGAAGGTATGCCTGGTAGGAACCATGTCCTGTCAGAAACTGTGTGAGGAAGTAGCTCACCTGATCATGCTTTCTGTCTACTCACAACCTTAGGTTCCATATTAGTATTTTGGTCCATGCAGCACGCCCAGTATCGCTGCTCCATCTATTCTGCCATCTATCGAGCATGATATTAGGGATGTTTTCTCTGCTCGAGTCACTTCTCTACTCAATTTCTCTTTTGCACCAGCAAGACTATAAGTGGTGTCCGAGCTCGCACAAAGAGAGCCTCAGATACAAATTATTACACTATATTATATTAAAATAATATCTACGAAATTAGAAACTTATTTCCTTTTTTATTTTTTTAAACAGTGCCTTTTTTACATTTTTCATTTCATTTGTTCATATGCCTTTGTCGTTTTGACATGCCTTTTATTCATATTTTTGATGCGTATATACCCAGATTCGGGCAATTACTTTTAGTACACCTTGTATACGCAGATTCGTATAAAAACCAACCTACGCGTACATTTCACGCAACCGTACACAAATACAGACTCGGAGCCGAGGAGATTCCGATACTACAGCACGGGTAAGCCCACACTTGTGTAGCTTAGAGTGAGAGGTACGGCAATAGGAAATTCCGGTAACCGTGGAACGACGGGGAGGTAAAGAGGGTCGCTTTGAAATAGTCGCTTACGTAGTACGTCGTATCGCAACTTGCAAAATAATACGCAGATATTAGAGAAGTTGAGCGTCGATTAAGGAAATCGGTACATAAATGTGTATTGCGGCTACAGCCAAGCATAACGAGCGTAAGATTTGATCATATCGAAATGGGATTATGAAATATTATGTACATATGTCCTTCTACGCGGAAAGAATTGTGCAATTGGTATTCTATTAAAAGCAATTTAATTGAGTGCGCTTGGTGGCTTTCAGTAGAATGAAATGTAAATGTACCGAGCTACACAAAAGAAATTAAATAGGGTTAGTTGCGAGTACGTTACGAGGATTAATTATCTGTTTTAATCTGAACTCTGAACAACTTCCTTTTGCCTTCTCATCCGGAATCTTTAGGAGTGATCGTCGATGTGTTCCTTTGTGCATCTCATAATTTTTTGAATTTGGTTCTTAATACACGCGAGGTATTGGGAGAATCTTTTCCATGACATTGAGATGTGTAGGCACTGCACAGCCTCTTCGATCTAACATCTAGTTTGCTGTTTTTCTTTAATGCGTTCCATATCAAGCACAAAACCCAGATTTTTTATTTAATTTATTGTTTATGATGCAAATTGTCCAATGACGACAGCGCCTTCTTTGCGAATCAAATGGACTGTAACTGTAAGTATCTAACGTTTACATCAGCCGGAGATATCGTCAGCAGCCTTCGTGATCTGCAACATGCCATATTTCTTATTTGGGACTGGTAGCGCAGTGCCTTGTGGGCTTGAACATCAATATTGAGGTCCTGGGTTCGTACCCTGGAACTGTTTCTCATGATTAAGGTTTTCCGTGGTTTTCTTCACTCCTTGATGAATACTGAGAACGAATATCTTAGCGCAGGCGTAATAATAACTTGTGGCCGGCCTATGCCCCCTGCAATTGGCGGAAGCTATTAAGGAATATGGAAACATGGATTATTATTATTTCAACGCGTTGCATACATCATTATATCGTCTGCAGAGGCTGTGATCTTAACACAATGTAAGTCTGGAACGCTAGGAATGGGAATGTCAAAAGGAGTTTGACCCAATAGCGGTCCCTGAACAGCACAGTGCCACCGGCCCTAACCGAAGGGTTTCAACCTTCAAAAAATATGTTTGAAAAATCGCAGTGAGGGTGAGGGTTACTTTGGGAGGTGGTTATCGATAGCGTATTTGGGTCTTCCAGAATGGTTGTCTTCATGGTTACATGTCGGGATCAAAATTTGGCGAACTAATTCTGCGTGGTACGAACATTAGTCTATTTCTCGTCAAATACTTGCTGTGTTTTTTTTTGCGCCGATTTAACTGTCGTTACGTCTAAGCCGAAGTCACGAAGTGACATTGCCTTAACATGGTTCATTTGCATGGTTACTTTAAGCGCCGTAAAAAAATAACCAGTTACCATTTTGCAATTAGTTCTTTTTCATACGGCGTGATGCAACATTAGCTTTAAAACAAACAGAAACGAGAAGGCGTTTGGGACAAGCTAATATTTTGTAACTCATTCAGTTATAATACGGGAGAAGTCTTTTAAGTTTTGCATACGCGGACATAGAAGGCGCCACTAATCAAATGTCATTACTAAAAATTAACCACTATCTTTAGTTAACCTAAATCCGAAGTTTCAGTGCGACATGTGTAGTGTCGTAACGAACTATTAAAGTTGACATGTTAAATGAAGCACCATATCAGTCAACAATTTCTCATTGGTATGGGGAATTGAAACTTGGACGCATTAGTCTTAGCGATGATCCAAGAGCAAATTCACCGAAAACGGCAGTCACTCAGGAAAACGTTGATGCTGTCCACAAGATCATGAATGAAGATCGACACATATCGCGTGATTGAGGCATCATTGGGGATTTCAAAGACCTCAATTCAAACAATTTTGCATGAAGAATTGTGCGAAAAATTAGTTTCCCGTTGAATTGGTGTAAAAGACTCTAAAAACATCTACAATATCGTTAGGAAGAAAATCCGATAAGTCATCGGTTTGCGAAGTGTCTCCAAAAGATAGCGCATACAGCGCCTAAAAAAATTGACTTTTTAACGCAACAAAACGTCGAATTGTTAGACCATTCTCCGTTGAGTTCGGATCTAAGCCACCGATTTACTTACCATTCCAAAAATCAAGAACAGATTGCGTAGTCAAAGGTTCCAGTCGCCAAAAGGAGCAGGCGATGCCTTCTAAAACGCAATTTTAACTGTGGCAACAAACGAGTTGAATAACTGTTTCCTGAGTTGGTTCGAGCACAAACAATAAAGTCCCAGCTCTACCAGGGGAGGTCCAGAAGTTCGTGGAATGAAGGGGTTTTAAATAAAATAAAACAATAAATGTATTTTTCCTTTTCAATATAATCACCCTTAAGCACAATACATTTATTAGATCTATGAATTAATTTTTCTAAACCATCATAAAAATATTTTTTATCTTTCGCCTCAAAATGTGCCAAAATTGCCTCCTTTAACTCATTGCCGTCGGAAAACTTGCTTCCACGTAAGTCTTTTTTTTAAATTGGGGAACAAATAAAAATCACTAGGTGCCAGGTCTGGACTGTAGGGTGGATGGACTATTAATTGAAAGCCATGCTTGTGTAGAGCAGCCATTGCAACTTTGCTCTTGTGAACCGGCGCATTGTCTTGCAAGAGCAACACACCCTTGGTCAATTTTCCTCGACGTTTTTCCTAGATGGCCTCCTTTAATTTTTCTAATATCGCTGCGTAATATTCTCCGGTTATGCTCCTACTTTTTTCTTTGTAATCAATCAATAATATCCCCTCACAATCCCAAAAAACAGTAGCCATCAACTTTCCAGCCGATTCTGACATTTTGAATTTCTTTGACGGTGGTGTCCCCTTTTTATGCCATTGCATGGACTCCTGTTTGGACTCAGACTCAAAGTGATGAACCCATGTTTCATCTCCGGTAACAATTCGCTCCAAAATCTGTGCAGGTTAGTCTCCACGCAGCTCCAAAAATTGTTTGGACGCACAGACGCGCTGCTGTTTCTGCAGCGGCGTGAGCATTCTCGGTACCCATCTTGCACTAACTTTTGCCATACCCTGGTAGTCATGTAGGACACGCAAAATGGAGGTATCTGATACTCCAACTAATGCAGATAATTGTTTTTTCTTCAAACGGGCATCTTGCAGTAGAAATTTTTGCACTTTTTCGACGATGTCTGATGTGGTGGCCTCAACTGGCCGTCCTGAGTGAGGGTCGTCTTCAATCGACTCTCGACCATGTTTAAAAAGATCATGCCACTTATAAATCATTGATTTACTAGGGCACTGTTCCCCATAAACGGTTTCCATTTCATTCAATATGGTTTGAGCGTTCTTTCCTTGCTTTGTAAGGAACTTTATCACAGCACGGTTTTCAATTTCCTCCATAGTTTCAGTTTTCTTCCGGATTGACTTGTTTAGCAGGCAACTATTCGTAAACGACTGACGCTATAGGGCTGCAACTTAACTTATATACTAATGATGAGTCGCCAATCAGAATGACACCTAGCGAGCGCTTCTATCCCCACTCCATCCCCTCCATTCCATAAATTTCTTGACCTCCCCTCGTATGTGTAAAACTTAAAAGACAATCCTTGTAATACAATTCTGCATGATGAGCCAGAACTGCAGCGGCTGCATGACGTACGGCCGCTTTACTGACAAATAGATTGAGTTTAATTTATTTTCCTTCAATATCTGAGGAAATCAGCATATCTCGAAAATATTTTTATACTGCAAAAACTATTTTATCAAAAGAATTTGTTCTTGCAGAGATTATATGGTTAAATAGCAATCCATTGGTACACTTGTATTTGTATCAAAATAAAATGTGATGAGAATTCTGAAGAGCATCTCGAAAGAGGACTTCCCACGGACATTTCAAAGACTGAACCGCTGTCAACTCCTTTGACCGATTATCGGCAAGCAATGGAGTTTAAGAGGTTGAAGAAAAAGAATCTGTGTCGCGCATGATAAACATCCAACGCTGTGTGGTATGTGTACTCAAGTACGCTTGTGTTACATATGTGTACGTACATGTAAAGAGAATTTAACACGTTCGTCTATATTTAGACAGCGATAGCGTAGCCTATCTCTCTTATATATGTATGCACAAATCGTATAGATATCGCCTCTTGTATTATACGCTTACTGAAAGAGAAAACGGACCTCGATAGTTCTCGATATCTAAATCGCTCCCCAACAACAACAACAAAAAATTCATCAACTGTCATCATCATCATCATCTGGCGTAAGCAGCAACGTCGCGAGCAAGTCTCCGCTACCATTCGAGAGATTTCCAGTTCACAAAAACAGTTCGGTTCGGGAACGTCAAGTATTCATACGCGACACAATCCGCTTCGATTTCGGAGCGTTTTTTTATTAGATCCTGACATATGCGAAACTAAGAGATCCTCCCGAACTGGACGGCACGGAACCGCTCGATCTTCGACGAGAGACGCGGAGAAAATAAAGGAAAGGAACGACTAGCAAAAGCAAAAAAGAAGAAAGAAAAAAAAAACGTACGCCCGTGGACTTTGAACTCCGTTCGTCGCAACTTTTCGTGCGATCGAAAAGGACGGAAATATCGGGATTCGTATACGATAAACACGCAAATACCCGCACACGTACGAACCGAGAAGAAAAACGGCTAAGGTGAATCCAACGTCAGACAAAGACGGTCCGAAACGGACGACGTCGAACAGGTTTGAAAGTTTTCTCGGAAAAAGGAGGTGGAATAGAATAGGCGAGAGAGATCGACGTATACGCGATCCGGGTACGGTAGAAAGGAATGGGGCGTGACGTATTACGGGTATACGCCGTGAGTGGCGCGCTAGCGAGACTGTCCTCTTGAGTCATTCGCTTTGAGCGAGCGAGACGCAGCAAACATGGCGCCGTATTAACCCAGCCAGCATATCATATTATTATTATTGTTATTGCACGCATACGCGGATGGTTATTTTAGAAAGAGAACTCACGATCGTGTCCGTGTGTCGCCTGTCTATATCGCGCAGAGACAGTTGGTAATACGCGAGTTTAACGTACCGTCGGATCTTGTCGAGAGAAGAAGAAAAAAACTAAACAACAACAGTGCGAACAGATCGAATTGTGATCGTCCTCCGCGATGAGTGTATGAGAGAAATCAAGTGGAATCCCTTCATGTTCGCGCTAGTAAAAAGTGCCAATAATATCGTTTACCATTACCAAACGGATCAGTGTGTTTGAAAAAGAAGAGGTTAAAAAGTTATATTTATAGAAACACCTCGAGCTTGTACAGCGTGAATTCCACTTTTACTATCGGATTAGTTTTTTTTTTATACTTACATATACACCAACCTGTTTATAAATAATTTACTATACAAATAGTGTGTTAAATTTGTTGTGCGGTATGTTGATTATCATCAACATCGTCTAGCAACAACAGCATCGTGTAAAACGCGTCATCCGCGGATTTTGCGAGAATCAGTGCCAACGTCTCTATCTTCTTTTCTTCGTGTCCTTTTTTTTTACATAATGTAAACAACGATGCGTAAACAGGCACCGTGGAATCGTGGATAAGTCCTCGCTTCCTGCGTGAAATCGTAAGTACTTTTTATTATTTCTAATCTAGTTTCCTGGACGAAATCGTATACATTCCCAAAAAATTCCTTTATTAACCCTAATCTTTCCAGATCGCAGCAAACGACCAACCATCCCTCGAATAGTTTCCATTCCAATTTACCCGATTTATCCCGCATGTTGGCGTATTCTTAAACGTATTTATACGAAAAATGTTTGAAGATAGTTGTTCGCCCACTTGATTCCTAATTGCGTCCGAATCATTTGACAGTTTATCATGCCACCATATGTTTATAGATGCGATAACTATGGTGAGTCACACCAGTTATTTTTTCTGGTAAAAGTTATCCATTGACTTCCTATTTGTTCATCGTTGTAAAGTTTCCTTTCGGAAAGATAACAATTCCAAGGGATATTGACCAGTTTTCTTCATAATAGGCCGTCGAAGTATTTTAACCGTAGGTCTTACAAGACAACCTTGTAGTACGCCGGAATTCAATCAATAAACAACCGTATTTATTTGCATGATTCTTACTCGAAATGTTTTAATGTTTCACAATGTGTTTATAAACAGTTTTTTGTTATTAAATTCCTTCCAAAGATGTGCTCGAATATGACAGCATTGTAATTAGCTCTTACTAGCTTTATTGTAATAATAATAATAGCGGAATTAATTAAAACTTGTTTTATTTATATTATTATATAATCGTATTCTTTATTTCGAACATTTTTGGTATCATTGAGGAAACGTTGTGATGACAAACACCTGCTGAATTCGGTTAGGTAAATACACATGTTGCTTTCTGCATATAGGATTACATTAATAACAATAACAATAATAATTTATTCCAATTGAGAACAACTAGGTATCTGAAGGATTCTGGATTTTGAAGGATTTGCATCATCCCCCTTCCTGGGTAACTAATTTTCCAATTATTGGTGTAATTTCCAACGAATTGATGGCCCAATTTATGTACTGAATTGGAATTTTCGGTTATATTCTTTATAATCATTTATTATTGCACAACAGAGAATAATCCAAATTACATGACAATATAATAGTAATATATACCGTGTAATAAAAATAAGAAATGATTAAAACAGTTAACAGCTCATTTATACTAAAAATGCAAGAACAAAATGGAACCACAATATAAACCATGTAAGACAACAACAAAAACCGTCTCCTCATTAATCTATTGGCGTTCCATCTGCGTCATATTCCGGTATCCCAAAAGTGGGGAAGGACAAAATGAATTTTGATAGGGCATCAATGGTGTAGTTACCAGTTTAAATAGAAAATGGCTGTTAAATTCCTTTCTTCGATCACATAAAGATACAAAGTCATGTCTTATTCGCGCATAATAGACATCGCGTCCAGGATAACTGCTATCGATTTTGAAACAGAAATGTTTTAGAGATCGTTTTTGGATTCTTTCTAGTAATACCTGTTGATGTAAATGGTGAGGGTACCAGATTAAGGTCTGCTTAAACAAAATACACAATCTAGGTGTCAGAATTACCAAAAACAAGTGGAAATTGATTCCGTAATGATACTATGGGCATTCTGAAATTTTATAAATAGTATAGATAACATCGCAATTCTTAAAACACTCATTTTTTAAGATAATGAGGACTTTTTGCACAAGAGTAAGATATAGTATTGCTTATACAGCTTTGCGGATCATTTTACTAAGCTATTCCAATCAAGACAATTTACTATTTCTAGTGAATTTATCTGGCAGTTTCACTGAGGGTAAGAAGAGTTATCTAGTGCTTTGGTGCAGGAGTGCGCTTCTTTTGTACGTTCTCTAGCATTGGTGTATGACTTAATCGTCAAGACATCGAGTTTTCCTCTTAAATGCAAAATCCTCCACATATCTGTGATTGTAACCCTATAAGCACTTTGTTAAATTTACCAATGGTGTTTGAGTATATTTTGTATTGTAATATTTATACAGTAGTAACTTATCAGCATCGGTTTACATCACAAATGATTTAATTTATACAGGTTTCCCCAATGGTTTTCGATAGTATAAACCACGAAATACTCCCTGATAAACTGAATGGTTTTGGTTTTTCCCCTTCCTTCCTTCCTTTTACCTGGGCAACAGAAATGGGTGTGTTTTACAATGGTTTCTCATCAGAACAATTCTTGACGTCATTTGGAATACCGCAGCGGTCAAATCTTGGTCCTCTGTTGTTTGATCTGCGCATTAATGATTTGCTAAATAGATTGAATTGTGGATTTCTTTATGGAATCTGCTGATGACCTTAAAATGTACAATTTAATTGACTTGCAAGTTCACTATAGTACTTTACAGACTACATTGACGCTCACTGAGCTTTAAATATTCAATAGTATTTGTCTTATTTGCTCATGGGGGAGAGTAGACCTTCGTTCAATTAGATTACTCCTCTCTCATAGCTGTTTGACTCTCTCAAGTTACTGTGGATTGTTATTTATTATCAGGTTCATATGAATAAATCCAAGCTTTGTAGAGTAAGTTTGAACGACCTCGTTTGAATTTCTTGGGCATTTCTTTTCACTATTTCATACAACTTTTTGTTGAGCTTCTGTCAAATTGCACGAATTCCAACGACTTCAGGGCTTCCGTGTATTCATGTAAAATCGTGTATGTATATTGTTTTTATGCTGACGCCCAAGGATACTTCAATAATCATTCTGTTATTATACACATAGCATTGCACAACAGACGTTTTGTCAATCAACGTCCTTCACAAAATTGTTTCTGAGACTAGTACGTTCACCCTGGAATTCTGCAAACGAACTGTAAACATCTTTGTTGGATGGTGATTGATTCCCAAAACCCAATTAGAATAGATCGATGCATTTGAATTCGGAAAAAATGATGGTTTGAAAATTGTCACGAAATTACTTTCTTTTAAAAGCTATATAAAGAAAACTAGCTTACGTAAGTGTGAACTTTCAACAGAATTATAGATTATGAAGACTACTAGATTCCATCACAATTTCAATGTGACGCAAAGTGACCACATTCCAATCTGATGAATGCTTGGAGTGTTCAAGATATCTAGAATTTAATTAGGGCAAATTATGTTGATATCTAATCTGTTAGTTTGCACATAATTATCTAAAACATTTTATGCTGTGTGACATTTTGCTTGGAGAGTGACTAATCGGGACGGTTACAATTGGCTGAGTTGCATCTATAGATCGTCCCAACCTCCGTATTCAGTATGGGATAGAATAGCAACTTTTATCTCTTACTATCCTTGGTTGCTGTCATTAGCGCTATCTCTACAACCGGTTGCTATGTTGCAACTTATTTACATATGCTGTCGGCGTCGACAACAGTTGTATACTATCTGTCTATTAGCATCAACTGTCAATCGTCATCGTCCTTGTTTTGAAATATTTCGTTAAATTGTTAATTTGCTTATATAGTTGTACAAATTGTTCTTTTCAGAACACTTCTATCTTTTTCAAGCGTGCACAGGGGTAATATGGGTATTTTTATTTATTTTTATAAATGTTATAACAGAATATAAATGTAATTACAGTTTCCACTACATTAATGGAGCCTATAGGAAGAAAACGGCGCAGAGGAGACAAATTTAACCGTAAGGAGAAGTGTATGATTGCAAATGTTTTCAATTATTTCAATAAATCAATGAATGTGAGTGCTGCCGTTCGAGAAGCAAGTAAAGCTTTGGGCATCTCAGACCGTGCAATATATCATGTAAAACAGGCGCAACAAAATGGTTAATTATCAAGTCCAAAAAACCTAAAAAAGGAAGGAAGGCATACAAGTAAATGATCGACTGCATACATATGGTGAGAACACGCAAGCAGCTATTCGACGTAAAGTGCATGGATTTTTATACAGAATATGCCACCTACTTTAAATACAATTCTTACTACTGTCAATGCTGACGATGATCTCCCTAAATTCATTCGTACATCTTTTCATAGATTGTTTCACGATTTTGGCTTCGTTTTTATAATAGTAGGACGAAAAAGTATACTCATTGAACGAGATGAGATTATTAGATGGAGGCACAAATACTTTGCGAGAGATCAAGAAATTTAGAGAAGAAGGTAAATTTACCTCTTGCTATTTGACATGGCTGTAATTTTATATTTCAGGTCGAACTATTATATACACTGATGAGTCATGGGTGAATACAGGACATACGGTAAATAAAACTTGGACAGATACTGCTATTCAAAGTAGTCGACAAGCTCTTATTCAAGGACTAAGCACTGGTTTGAAATCACCACCCGGGCTAGGACCTCGTTTTTTCATTAGTTCATGCAGGCAGTTATATTGGGTTTGTTCCTGGTGCTGAATATACATTTCTTTGCAAGTAATACACTGCCGATGTTCATCATGAGATGGATTCAGAAACGTATGAGGATTGGTTTATAAATAAATTACTTCCAAATATACCACAGAAGTCAGTCATTGTTCTTGATAATGCTTCCTACCACTGCAGAAAATTGGAGAAAATTCCAACAACAGCATGGAGGAAAAACGAGATCATTGATTGGCTCAATGAAAACAAATACAAATCAGTACCGATATGCTAAAAAGGGACTTACTGTATTGCGTGTCACAAATTAAACCGCAATATGATAAAAGTAGGATTGACGAATTTGCAAAGAAAAAGGTCATGAAGTTCTTCGATTACCACCTTACCATTGCGAGTTAAATCCCATTGAAATGGTATAGGCACAACTTAAAAACTACGTAAGAATGAATAATACCACATTTAAGGTAAAAGATATGGAGCAATTAATTCGACGAGCGTATAAGCACTGTAACAACTAATAATTGGCAAAACTACATCAAACATGTAAACAATATTGAAAAAGGAAATGTGGATAGTGGATAATTTGCAAGACGACATCGAAGAATTTATTATTCACGTAAGATATTCGTCATCATCTGAAGATCAAAGTGATTCTTCGACTGACTAGAAAATTAACGTAAGACATAGATATATGTGTGTAATTGCTATTCCTTTCTTAAATATTATTGTATTATACATATACGTATTTCTATGACTCCAGTTCTTTTTGTTACAAAAGTGGAAACTATTATTTGTATATATATAAGGATCATCTTCTTTTTAATTTAATAAATTGCATAGCACCCCAATATCGAAGCACATATTCACTGTACATTGCATAGATATCGTTCATATGTATATTTGTTTATAGATGTGTGTATAGTATTGTTAATAAATATTGAGATATAACTATTTTATCTGTAGTATTTTTTCCTATAATTTTACGTGCAGCGAAGTCGCTATGCACTCTGTTAAAAGTTAGTTACTTTAATAAAATAATAAGCAAAATGTCATATGAATGTCAATAATTTTGCACCTTCAACGTCAATAAACGTTAATAAAGGTTATGAATTGATCGGGTGAAATTGCAAATAATTAACCGGAAATAGTAATGTACAGCCGATCGGATGATTTGGCAACCATGAAACAAATTCCCATAAGACGTATACTGAATACGGAGGTTGGGACGGACTATAGTAGAAACATTGCAGTCTTCTAAAAGTGCCAACATTTGATTTTGATCATTTTTTAATATACGAAGATTTTTTAGAACAAGTATTTTAAAATCTCATCACAGCGAATAGAACTCATTTACATTTGTGTTAATATTAACAGTAAAATATTAAAATCTCTAGTTGCTATTTTGTAATTTCTGTAATTTTGATATGCCGCTCATGCTTACTGGCAGGCAGTAGCATAACATTCAGGATATGAGGGCTGTAGTTAGTTTGATTTGGGACTTCCCCTACTAAAATTTGAATTGATAGGATATTAAGACGACATCTACCTTGTTCAATTAGAGTTAGCTCCTTAAACTACTACTTATCACCGTTTCAGAATTATTTAGCTAAAGAACCCAGCGATGTTATTGTTACATGTTCTTCAATCTGAAACTGAGTTTTGTAAGGGTATTAAGAAATTTGTCTTGAGATTTCAGAATTTTCATGTTTTAATGTATATCAGATAAGTGTGGCATCTGTTTCGGAATCTATATTTTCAGAAACAAGACTGCACTTACAATTTTGAGAGAAATCTTTACTACGCCAATTGGGAGGAGATAGAATAAATATGTGGATATACACTATCGGTTAAGTGTAATAAAGAACTGTAACAGTTATAAAAATGTGTGCATCAATTTGTTAATAAAGATAACACAATCTTGGCATTGTCTCTAGCAGCTTTGGCTCTATTTTTTTCCACGTATCCTGTTAGTTTTGCCCAAAATACTCGATTGGATTGAGATCTGGAGCGACTACTTTATAACACCAATTTTTTCTCTGTTCTCCAGCTGCTTCAAATACTCATGGCATATCTTTGCAGCGTGTTTTGGATCACTATCCTGTTGGAATAAGAAGTTTTTACTGCTTAATTCTTCCAGATGTGATTCCTCTCTGAAATCTCCTTGTAAGCTTATTTTCTATTTTGACCAAATAACCCACAGAAGTACCACCAAAACAACTCCAAATCATAACTGGTCCTCCTCTACGTTTTATTTCTGGTGTAATACAGGATCGAAGTGCTGGTTCTCCTTTCAATCTACGGACAAATGTTTTGTTTGAAGCAAGAGTGAAATATTTAGATTCGTTGGCCCAGGAAATTTTATTCTAATCTTCCAGTCTTTATGTTCTCGCGCCAACACCCAAATCAGCTTGGTGATGGTAACTGGTTTTGGGCGCGAAATATTGACTTCGGTGATATTTCCTCGTGCTGTTTTTCGTTCATGTCGTTTGCTCGTGATTACAATTGCGCGATCTCCTGCTGATGTTAGTTTTCAGTTATTTTTATCGATGTTGTGATATGCCACTATTTGAGCACGCGTTTCCGTAGATCATTCCTTCATTTCCACTTTTTAATCTGTTTAGTTAGCAACGGTTTTGCGGTGCGGCAATCTCGTATATGTTGTATAGTACACGTACAGTAAAGTTTACAAAGAGATTATCCGGTATCCACAAGGTAAAAAATAACTATCCCTAGTGCTTCCAGTGCCCGTTACAACGTGAACCGACGACGACGCTAGTTCATTGTCGGGTCGTCGAGGGAGAGAAAAAAATAAATACAAAATATTTTGTATCATCTTACAAAGCGATGTTGATGATTTCAAAATAGCGCAGGTTGTAGCAGGTTGGACGCTTACCATGACCAAACAACAAAAGTTCATTGTCGGGTCGTCAAAGGGGCGCAAAAAAATAAAATAAGTGCAAAATATTTTTTCTCCCTCTTATAAAGCGATGTCATTGATTTCTAAATAGCTAGAATTATAGTAGGTGGGATGCTTTACATCACTAAATGACGAAAGTTCATTGGCGGATCGTCAAAGGGGCGCAAAAAATAAAATAAATACAAAATATTTTTCACCATCTTACACAGCGATGTCAATGATTTCTAAATAACCAGAATTGCAGTAGGCGAGATGCTTTACATCACCAGACAACAAAAGTTCATTGTCGGGTCGTCAAAGGGGTGCAAAAAAATAAAACAAGTGCAAAATATTTTTTTTCCCTCTTATAAAGCGATGTCATTAATTTCTAAATAGCTAAAATTATAGTAGGTGGGATGCTTTACATCACTAAATGACGAAAGTTCATTGGCGGATCGTCAAAGAGGTGCAAAAAATAAAATAAATACAAAATATTTTTTCACCGTCTTACACAGCGATGTCAATGATTTCTAAATAACCAGAATTGTAGTAGGCGGGATGCTTTACATCACCACACAACAAAAGTTCATTGTCGGGTCGTCAAAGGGGCGCAAAAAAATAAAATAAGTGCAAAATATTTTTTCTCCCTCTTATAAAGCGATGTTATTGATTTCTAAATAGCTAGAATTATAGTAGGTGGGATGTTTTACATCACTAAATGACGAAAGTTCATTGGCGGATCATCAAAGGGGTGCAAAAAATAAAATAAATACAAAATATTTTTTCACCATCTTACACAGCGATGTCAATGATTTCTAAATAACCAGAATTGTAGTAGGCGGGATGCTTTACATCACCACACAACAAAAGTTCATTGTCGGGTCGTCAAAGGGGTGCAAAAAAATAAAACAAGTGCAAAATATTTTTCCTCCCTCTTATAAAGCGATGTCATTGATTTCTAAATAGCTAGAATTATAATAGGTGGGATGCTTTACATCACTAAATGACGAAAGTTCATTGGCGGATCGTCAAAGAGGTGCAAAAAATAAAATAAATACAAAATATTTTTTCACCATCTTACACAGCGATGTCAATGATTTCTAAATAACCAGAATTGCAGTAGGCGAGATGCTTTACATCACCACACAACAAAAGTTCATTGTCGGCTCGTCAAAGGGGTGCAAAGAAAAAGTAGGGAAATTAATCGAAAGTAATGTCAAGCAAGGCACGTAAAATGTATAAATATGCGCTGAAAAGCAAGGAAAACCGGGAGAAACTTATATTTCAATAATACATCTTTAGGCCTAGGAAAAAGAGGTAAATTTAAATATTGTTCCATCCAAAACATCTAATTCCGTGGTCAGGGAATTATTGGATATAAATCCAATTCGTCAAATATGTTTACACATATTTTATCGTCCAGTAGTGCATTTATAGGCTACTGTACAGCGTTCATAAACAATTCGCTAAGATTTAAATCGCTATTCACGTTGCTAATTCCTAATTTTATAGTCGCGTTCACGCCTTCCACTCTAACGCTTAAAAATTAATGGTTATTTCCTCCAGATTAAAACGTTTCTACCCGTTTTCCCCCCGCCTCTCCACCGCCCTCGGTGTTTCGACGATTCTGCAAGCATCTATAATAACGTGTGTGTGACATTTAACTCTGAACGCGGCGTATTAATTGAAATTTTTGTGAAATTCCGCTAGGCCGGTTTTTTGCACGGTATTGTACTTTGGCGCCGCGTTGACTATCACTTTGGCGTCATACGCTGTCTGTCTCGCAGTTGCTCGGCCCCCCTTCCGTCGCCCCACCTCTCGTCCTTCACCATCGCAACCGTCTCTCCTTGCTTCTCCGCGCCTCTCGCGGATCCTTAACTCTTAACTTGTACTCACATGCTACTGTCGGTATATCTACTACTACTATTACTCGTGCAGACACTCATTGCCAGACATTCGTCCAGTTCTATAGACTTTCGTGTTTTGTACGCTGCGAAATGTACAGTTTTGGTCGTAATTATCGGACGCTTTTCGGGAAATTTTATGGTTCTTGGGAATTTAGCTATAATTTTTTTTATTTTGTCAATTTTCGTCAATGTTATAATGTAGTTTTTCAACATAATCGCCATGCCATTAAATTCATTTATCCGAACGATAAACTAGTTTTTTATACCGTCCTTATAGAACTTTTTCGGTGTCTCCTCAAGCTACACATTTATAGCACATTTTACGTCATTCAAACTCTCAAATCGAACACCCCCCAAAAGGTTTTTTCTAATCTGAGAACTGAAGGTAATCACTAAGTGCGAGATCCGGTGAGTAAGCTAGATGCGGAAGCAATTCCCAGCGTAAATCGTCAAAACATCCTTCGTTTTTGTTGCGATGTGCGGTCTTGCATTATCCTGTTGCAATACACGGACTTTTATACAACTTTCCAGGATGTTTTCTGATTTTAGAACCTTGTTTTGGCAAAAATCAAAAAAAGAAAATACAAAATTAGTCGAAATTTTTATCTTAATTTTGCACGTATATCGATTTTTCTCATCTTTCTGAAATCTTCCAAAATTATTAAGGATGTTGCTGTTTCTGCAAATAGAATTCGTGATATAATGAATGCTTCACTCGATATAGGTATATTTTCGGAAAACTGGAAGACATCGTACGTTCTTCCAACTCCTAAAGTGGCAGGGACCAAAGTATGTGAGGAATTCAGGCCTATTGATACTGTACCAAGTTACAAAAAAGTTCTGGAACTGTGCGTAAAAGACCAACTACATGATTTTTATGAACGAAACAATGTGATTCATCATAATCAATCAGGATTTACAAAAGGTTATTCATATGAAACTGTTATAAGTGGATATATGTCACAAGTGGTTGCAAGAAATGGATGAGGGAAATGTTGTGGTAGCTGTGTTTTTGGACCTCCGTAGGGCTTTTGAAACTATCGATAGAAAACTATTAATAAAGAAATTAGAAGTGTATGGTATTTATGACAAAGTTAAGGACTGGCTTGATTCATATTTAAATAATAGAACTCAAAAAGTGAAATATAACAATTGGATATCTGATAGTTTAAATACAAACAATGGTGCTCCTGAAGGGACGGTGTTAGGTTCCTTATTGTTTAGCTTATATGTTAATGATTTATTGTTGACAATGGAAGGCTGTAGTATGTATATGTTTGCGGATGATACCATGTTGTACATAAGTGGTAGTAGTGTTGGCAATATGACGATGACTATGAATAATCGAGTCACTATATTATATCAGTAGCTGTGTGTAAATAAACTAAGCATTAATGTCATTAAATCAAAATATATGGTTGTAGGTAGCATGCATAAGTTGAACAATATAGATATAACTGGCATTAGGATAAAATGTGATAATAGTGATTTAGAAAGCGTAGACAACATTAAATACTTGGGAGTTATTTTAGATAGAAATTTGCTAGTCAAAGAACATGCAAAAAATATTACGAGCAAAATATCGAAAAAAGTACATTTATAATTGTATGCATAATTACTTATTTATAAATCTATAGTTGCACTTCAGATAGACTTTTGTTCCACGGCACTTTTTAATCTAAACAAGAATGAGCAAAATTCAAAATAGAGTAATGAGAATAATTTAAAAATGTCACAAATTTACCCCAGTTAAAGATATGTTAATTGCACTTAATTTAATGAAGGTCTGTCAAAGAATTTTATTTAAGACTACTCTTTATACATAAAATGAAAAATAATCTTAGTGAAAGACTGAAAACTATTCATGATACTCATGCTTACAACGCTAGATATATAGTGATATTCTACCACTTTTAAAATAGTCGATCCACTCCTTGCAGATGTTGAATAATTTCTAGAGTTTTCACACCTTCTTTGAACAAAAAGAAAATTATTGCTCTCTAAAATTTAGCCGCGACATCCATGGTCACACAAACAGCGCTGCGAAAATGCACCTATATGGGTCGGCGCTGCAGAATTTTCTAGGAAAATCTGAAGGTTACGAGGAAATATTTAACAACTGATTTTAAAACTTTGTTAAAAATTGTTAGATCAAGTCGAGGTATAAAGTGATTCGTTTTTACAATCAATCAATGTCGATCGAATAGGAGCTCTGGGTTCGAATCTTACCGGTTGCCGTCAAATTTCTGAATAATTTAGACTTCGGTGAAACCAAAGTAATTCAAATTTATTATTCCGAGGGAATTGATATTGTATATATTAATTTAATCAGTTGTACAGTTAGCACAAAAGATATTGTATCTGTCCATATGTATATCTGCGGACATTGTTAGATCGAAGTATTATAAAAAATTATTCTCGTTCCTTCGGTTTCCGTGGAGTAATTGGTTAACTCATCCGTCTAACGAGCAGAAGCTGCGAGTTCGAATCTTACCGCTTTCATTAAACATTTTTAATTTGACCCATTAACTGATTTAAACCTTGGAACAAGAAAATTATGAATTTGTTTCTTGAATGTTTTTGTAAGATTTTACTGTACTAATTTTTTATCTGTTGCTTGGGGTTCCCATATAACAGTTTCAATCCAAAAGAAAACACATTAGTTGATTAAATTATGCAAAATTATAATTAATATTTGTACGTATTATATTACATATATTATTTTATAACATATTGTAAAAGTACTTGTACAAATATTAATATTATAATTAATATTTGTACACTACGAGTTGCACACAAGCCAGTCTTCATTATACGGGCCATTTATTTCTGCGGAGCAAATTTTTGCGCACTGCTCTATTGCAAACGTAAAAGAGAATCTTTTTTAGCAATAAAGATGGATATCCCATTCGTTAGCCCAACAGTTATTTCTATAGTCTTGCAAACTTTTTAGCTGCAGTTTGAGCACATTACACCATAGCAAATATCAAACAAAATCTGCTAGAAAAGTTTCAAAATATAAATACGTTTGGACAAACTTTTATGAACAATTAAAGTTGAGGATGACACTCACCAGCGCAATGAATAATAGTTAACTATATCTGCAGTGTTCGACCACCTTTGAACTACGATTTGCATTGAAGGGAACCGGTCGGAGAAGCTTTAAAATGCAAATATCGTTGTAACAACTTTATAGGTAATTAAAGCTGAATATTCGACTTGTTAGCAGAGTAGATAAAGAGTCATTCCAATTTGTTGCGTTCGGTCAAAGGGAAAATGTATTCGTAAAGTTTTAAAAATGTTGACATTCAAGTTAGGGAGTTCATTCGCCAGGATACTATTTGTTCACCATTCGTCACTTTCCACCGTCGATTTCTGTAAGCTGAGTACATTTTTCCAATCATTTATACTCCAATTTGCGTGAGATTTTACCGAATTTAGCCTTTTCCGTTTGTGTATAGAACTTAACCATGGTTTTCTTACTCATATACGACCTCTCAGATTGGCTTTTATTAGTCTATGTTTTACTGCTAAAACACTTACAGCCTTATTCATAGTCAGAAAGTTGGTAGGGTATTAGAACGCTATTAGTTAGTAGCCACTAAGATCCTACTAAGATGGCGCTATCTTATCATATTAATAAACGTATATTTAGTGCACATTAGTTAATATGATGTTAACAGGTAAAACGACCTGGCAACATGGAAAGGGGCATGCGTAGTGTATAGAAATGTTTGAGTTCAAACAGATTCGGTTAGAATTATCTTTGACGCGCTTTTTTTAAGACGGAATATGTTATAGGTATAAAATGGAAACGTCTTTCAACAATAGTAATTTATAAGAAAAAGATTAATTAAAATAATTTTAACGTTCTAATTTATAAGTTAATCAGGTTATCATGTGATAATAATGTATTGGTAATAGTAATCTGTGCTTTTGTATCCTAGAGTAGCTTCCAACGAAGATAGGTTGCATCAGTATGAAATTCATAAATGAAACAACGACAAAAGATTGCATAGCTAAGAACACCTGAGATCATTTGCATTTTATATATAATTTCATGCTTACACTAACTTTGTTTTTTTTTGCAATTTTTGGTGCAGGCTGTATCACATCCATTTATGATTTGGTCCGAAATATGAATATAAACCTAAAGGTAATTGTTTTAATTCACTTTTTACTGTGTACTGCATTGCTATCCAAGCTGTATGCTCCCATGCTCTAATTTTACCTTTATTTAATACACTAATATTCTTTTTGTTTTCAATTATACGGATTCTAAAGAAGCTCTAATTAATGTGCCCTTCTCTAAATCATCCGTTTTGGGAGCGCGGTTTTTTCGAATGCATCTATGAATTCGAATCTCCTTAGTAGAATCTTAGCAACCACTAAGTCTGACTATTAATAAGGCCATTACTGGATAACGCGATAGTGAATTGTACTGCATTGCTATAATTTGAATTAACCTATTCGCTGACGTAAAGAGAGAAAAAGGAATCCTTCATTAATGTGTTTCTAATTTCAATCTATTCGAAGTGACGAAATATGATTTTTTTTGACGTTTAAAACGTCAAATAGATTGTGCCAGAGTTGTATATCATACACCACGGCACAATACCGATATACTTTCTGACGCGACGTTCGAATAACGTTAGCGAATTCCTTCCTGACGATTTCCGACTAACCTCTCTCGATTTATATCGAATTTTCGAGTTAGAACGAAGCGGACGATCCTTTCGAGGAAAGCGGCCGCTTTTTCCACAACGTTCGCTTGTCATTTCCTCTTACCGTCGCTCGTTCGGGTTGCCGCTGCCTGGCCTCTCTTCCGATCCGAGCGTACCCCGGACTGTTTACCTCTCCGCCGCGTAACGAGCTCGCGGCTCAGATCCTTCTGGGAATTTTGGGAGGTTAGGTATTCGGGTTTCGGGAATTTTCATTATGTCAATGTCTATTTTCGTATTTTCGGGGATCGCTTCGTGAACTTCAAGCGATTTATTTTTAAGGCGTACGGCGTCCGACATCACGAATGCCGGATCTATCTCGATATGAACGTTTGTACCTGTTATATGGGCTTTCTGCTCCAGATTGTGCGCTTAAAATTGGAATGCGAACGCTGTTTGTTGTTTCGTCGGGCGCTAGAAAGACACGGCGCGGTACGCAGCTATATAGTTGCCTTATTTTGGACGTTTATGTTTGTCATTTGTTTTGTTTCATTATTTATTAGTTGGTAATTCTATTATAATATTAATAACATGCGTTCAACTAAATTTTATATCTTTTTATTGTATAAATTGATCCAACATTGATAGTTAATGTTTTTGCCACATTATTCCCTGGTGTTTTTCTACCTGAGCCTTTGCACTCCCAGATTTTCCAGATATTGATTCCAGCATACCATCGTTGTGTTTGCAGTCTGTTTCGATAGAGGAAGTAACACATGGGCTGAAAAGTCTCGGGCCTAACAAAGAAAACACGGTTTTTTTTGGTTCAAAATTAGCTTTATTCATCAACGTAATCCCCATCAAGAGCAACGCAATCATTCCAGCGCCGCTCTAACATCTCAATACCACTTTTGTAGAACGATTTATCTTTTGCCTCAAAATAGGCCTCAGTTTCAGCGATAACCTCTTCATTTGTGCGAAATTTCTTACCGGCGAGCATTTTTTTGAGGTCTGCGAACAGCCAGTAGTCGCTGGGAGCCAAATCTGGCGAATACGGTGGATGTGGGAGCAATTCGAAGTTCAATTCATGTAGTTTTTCCATTGTTTTGATTGACTTGCGACACGGTGCGTTGTCTTGATGAAAAAAAAAATTTTTCTTTGCCATATGCGGTCGTTTCTTTGCAATTTCGGCCTTCAAACGCTCCAATAACGCTATATAACATTCACTGTTGATGGTATTTCCTTTCTCAAGATAGTCGATGAATATTACACCACGCACATCCCAAAATACCGAGGCCATAACCTTTCCAGCCGTTTGTTGTGCTTTCGGGCGCTTTGGACGAGGTTCACCAGTTGCTGTCCACTCAGATGACGATCGTTTTGATTCCGGAGTGAAGTGATGGATCCATGTTTCATCGATTGTCACATATCGACGCAAAAATTCCGGTTTGTTACGTTTAAACATGGCCAAACACTGCTCAGAAACATCAACACGTTCTTGTTTTTGGTCAACAGTGAGCAAACGCGGCACCCACTTTGAACAGAGCTTTCTCATAGTCAAATGCTCATGCAATATAAAGCCAATACGTTCTTTTGATATCTTTACGATGTCAGCTAACTCACGCAACTTCACTTTTCGATCATTCAAAACGATTTTGTAGATTTTTTTGATGTTTTCTGGTGTTACCGCCTCATTTGGACGTCCACTGCGTTCTGCATCATCGGTGTCTCTACGATCACGTTTGAAGTCAGCAAACCAACGTTTTATTGTTGTTTCTGATGGAGCGGAGTCCCCATAACACTTTTCAAGCCATTGCTTCACTTGAACGGTATTTTTTTCCCATCAAGAAGCAGTGTAAAATTAAAACACGTAATTGTTTTTGATCCAGTGTTTTGAAAATAACAAAAGTAGCGTGAGTCTTAGCACAATAACTCACAAACTAATGAATAGAATATCTTGAAATTTCAACAGCTGTCTTTTGAAGGTTGGTGTTAACTGAGAGAAAGGTGACTGCAATAAAACTAGCGTCATCTATGTGTTAGGCCCGGGACTTTTCAGCCCATGTGTTAATACAACGCATCAAGACTTTAAAGAACAAATTTACAGCTGGTAATGATAACATTCCTTGCTTTTTTTGTGAAGGATAGTGCTACTATCTTTGCCACTTCTCTATGTATAATCTTTAATCTAGCGCTACACACGTGTACGTTTCCTGATATATGGAAAGTAGCCAGAATTTCGCCAATCTTGATAAAGGATGATAGTTCCAATATCGGCAGTTACAGACCTGTGGCTATAATTTCTTCTTTGGCGAAGGTTTTTGAACTCTTAATTTATAAACGTCTTTCTTGTTATATTAAATCATATCTCTCTGGATCTCAGCATGGTTTCTTGGGAAATAGATCTACTGCAACTACCTTGGCTCAGATTTCTCAAACAACTGCTGAAACCGTGGATGGGGGTGGTCAACTGGATATTATTTATACTGATTTTTTGATAAGTTGTTGGAGAAGCTGATTTTTTTCGGTGTCAGCAGGAATTTCCTAAGATTAATTCGATCATATCTTCTAAACAGAATTAATTAGGTTTATTTTAATGGATTTAAATCTCGAACTGTTTACTCCACCTCTGGAGTACCTCAAGGATCGAACCTTGGCCCACTTCTCTTTAATATATATATCGACGATCTTTTAAAGTCCATCAACTGCCCTCTATTAGCCTATGCTGATGATATTAAAATCTACCACGGCGTTAACTCCTTCAATCATGTTGACCTTCTGCAACATAATTTGGATATGGTTTATACCTGGTGTCTGCATAATAATTTAAAATTAAAAGTAGATAAGTGTTTCTTCATGTCTTTTACAAAAAGGGTGTGCAGAATCGATTCTCTGTATTGTATTAACAATATTAATATTGCTCGTCAATCTTCGATTAAAGATTTAGGTGTGATATATGATGAAATGTTTACCTTTCCTAACCATGTCTCAGATGTTGCGACAACCGCTTCTAAATTATTAGGATTTATTTTTCGCACTAGGCAGGATTTTACTAGCCTTGATGCAATAGAGACCCTTTCCTTTGCATACGTGCTTTCCAAGCTCGAATATACATCCGTGACTTGGTATCCGTTCTACAACATCCAACTCAATCTTCTTGAGCGGATTCAACGCAAATTTTTGAAATATCTATCGTATAGAACGATGGACGATATCCTGCGCGAGGTATACCCTACGACTAGCTAAGTCAGAGGCATGACTTTGTAACGCTTGTGGAAGGAAGAAACCGTATTAGTGCTTCATTTATGCAAACCATTCTCACCGAGAGAATTTACTCTTCTGGTTTATTGTCTGGAGTTGATCTCATTGTACCACGCCTGGAATCGAGGTCGCATCATCTGCTGCTTTTTGGTTTTTATGTATACTATTCACGACAAAAAAGTCTGCGGAAAATCACGAGATGATGGAATCATCATATTTTCTTAGTTAATGCTCCGTTTGAAAGACCTGCCTCTTTATAACGATGTATTTTTGTTTTTGCCTCCTCGGATAGCAATTTACCCTCGGCATTTTTATTATCTGATATGTATACATCGATAATATATATATTTAAAAATAAATAAACTTCTAAAGATCTTTAGAGGCGTTTTTCCACTGAAAGGTAAGCCTGATTTCGTAGGATGTCTGTTTAACTCTGTAGAATTATAGAAATATCACTCGTGTTTATACGTTTATACGACAGGTAGTTCGCCCACATATCTAACAGTTGTAATATTGACAAAATAATGCCTCCGCTATTTCTTTACGTTACAAAAATGTAATTCTAGGTAATTCCTAACTCATACCGTTGCTAAATATTTATAGAGAAACTCGAAAATTATACGGAAACATAGAAATTCCACTGGGTGTATATCTATTACATGTTTGTACAACACGTTTCAGTAAGAAAGGTGTCCTTGAATTAAATGTTCATAAATTGGATCATAAATTTTGAACATCCTGTATGCGATAAACTAAATGTTGCATTATTACTGGAAAGGTACCAAGTTTCTATTCTCTCGGGTATAAATACGATATAAATTCATTCGATTTTACTTTCGATATGTAATTTTAAAAAATACATTGCAAAAGAAAAAGGAACTCAAAATTCAATATAACCCAAAACCATTTGATTTTAGAGATAGAGCACCTGAATACAAATCATTTCATAACAATCCAGGGGATCTAAAAGAGCAATAAAAATTATTTCATTTCGTTAAAAATATCAAAAGTTTAAAATAATCTCTTATAATACAGCAAACGTGCTTATTGCCTGGTGTAAATTTTCAAAACAAGGCTAAGATGTTAACTACTAAAACTATTAATGAATGCGTTGTATGGAAAACCCTGTATGCATCACCTGTTTCTAAAGAAAAGAATTCAAAACTGACACGAAGACAGTAGTCATCAATATTGCGGTTAAGCTTCTCTGGTAATGTAACCGCACAACTAATACACTCCGATTGAAGTTTACTAGTAAAGAAAAGACGGACACAACCGTTTCCGATAGGCATACGAATTTTTTAAAACCCCCGCTGAATGGGGAAGCACAATCGAGCAAGAGTGAAGTTTTCGCAAGGTTATACAAGATGAGATCATCAATGGACGAAATTTAATTTAGATGACCCTGAATGTTCGGGGGTATTATTTTGAAGTAGGATTCCTATTTCAGCATTGACCAAATTGGTGGCCAATATGAAAAAACGGATTGTTTTTCTGTTTATTTTGAATAGATCCAAGTTATATTATAGTAAATTTTATTCATTTGTTTTGTATTAATGGACCCATAGAAACTAAGAATTATTCCAAATATTTTCTGTAATAAAAGTAATAAATATTGTCAATGTTATTTGGCGTTAACTGTAATACATAAGTTTTTGGGAGGATAAGAGAGAAACAATAAAATCTTTACAAAATGTCTTTACGAAATATTCCCACCAGCCTTTGTATTCTTACTAAGCCTACAGAAACGAGTGCGCCCTTATTGGTGGGGATGATATATTTCGAAAACGGTCGGATATACCTGAAGTCGGAATTTATATGTGTATGAATACCGGATTAGGTTGATGAGATTGGTGACAACAGGTTAATTACAGTACAATATTCATCGGGTGTAAAACAAGATTACGGATCAAGTAGAGGCAGAGTTAAAAGATCAAAAAATATTTCTGACGGTAGATGAAACAACGGATGCAAGAAAGAATTTCATTTTAAATATATTAGAGCGCACTTTAAAAATTGGTGAGGTATCCTTGTCTCTCCTGTTACGTAGTAGTATATTACAGAAGACAAATGCGAAAAGGATAGTAAAAGCTATAGAAAGTACCTTTGGGAAGTTGAATATTTCGGCAACCCAACTTGTAATATTGGTTGCAAATGGGGGTTCAAACATGGTTCAAACTGGACAGTTACTAAAACAATTGCTTCATGTAACCCGATGCATGTCATCCTGTAGCTGAATTTGTTAGAAAATAGTTATCCAAGAGTAGATCAATTTGTTGTTTCTACCAAAAACGCTTCCATCAAACCTCCAGAATGCATTTGTGAATTTAAACAAGCTTGCCAGTGGCTTAAAGCTGTTTTTATATTATGATAAATGTTTACAATTACTCAAATTTATATCTTAAATTCAAATCCACAAGAAGCCCAAGGAATTTCAGTAAGCCAGCAGCTTTATTATTCAATTCTTTTCGATACTGTTTTGAAATTAGAGAACACCAAGCTGTCACTGCATGAATCGCTATATATAGTAGATTACCTCAAAGCCTCGTTAGGAAGTTCAACAGATGGTATAAGAAGATTGGCAACCGATAAATTGTGTGCGATTATAAATAAAATCCCGATTTACGTAGAAACAAGAGTTTAACTGAAAATCAAGAGCACGACTATCATGCGAGTGATCTTTTTAAATTCGCGAACACCACATCATTAGATGTAGAACGGTCCTTTTCCAAATACCCCAATATATTTTCACCTCGCTGTAGGAGTATAACTGAGTCAGCATTGGGAGGCATGTTAATGACACAATACTACAGCGAATTTTAGCGTCACTCTACATTAACAACACAATCAAACTAAACTAGTAAATAATAGCCGCACGCTACTGCGAAAGAACTCGTCTCTGCAGCTTTAATTCTTACCTAAATAAGTGTAAACTTTACCACAGAAATCCAGTAAATACTCGGAACTACACCTCCTCAAGTATTATTGACATGTAACTGACATAATCTTATTTAAGAACTACCTGGAAAACGAGATTATTTCGCCATAAGCTTTTTCTTGCGAATTTAAGCTAAGTTTGTCGTAATCTATAACGTTAATGAGGTGTATATTTAAACTGACCGTGAATCATTGCTTGAATACATACATAATTAAACACAATAGGTTAATGGATCGCAAGCAGATTTATTAATAGCAATTTCCTTGTAAAATCATTTGTAAGGCATCATTCTATTTTAGTGCCGGCTGAATTTGGATCGTATCTGGAAATATTATTTACATTGGGTTCGGTATTTATTTGCTTAGTTTTGGAATTTCTTATGCAATGTTTAATTACACAGAACAGACTTATAATTAATGGCTTCTCCTGACCAATAAGTGAATAATAATTATTTGCAGGATTTTACATATATCGCGATATTATTAGAATGTTTGTTTTTTATGACAAAAGATCGTGTCGTTGTATTAGTTGGTTGTGTTCGGATTTTGGTGCTAATTAGGAATAGCCAAATTCTTCTGTTAGTGGAATCCACTAATATTGCTATCTGAAATTCCAACAAGGTGAGATTCTGAATGGTATGAATCTTTAATGCATTCTCTTCTTTGTTGAAATTTATTATACCATTCAAGTCTTACTGTGATAAATGATAGCAATTCGTGGTCTATTCACATAAATTGTACAGAATATGCAACTTTTGTTCTCGTATACACTTCCATTAGCTAACGCTTAATTATAACGCCGAGAAAAAAAGAAGCACCTAAAGATTATATTTACAAAACCCACTCTTTAATTGCAACATGTTAATTAATAACACTAAAAACTTTTTTATTGGTTGTCTCCAGATTCTTTGAAATACAGTGTATATACACGGTTTATAATATGTCCTTGCGTGAACAGGTATTTCTCTATTATGATGCATGCGCAGGCCAAAAATAGTGATTTACCGGGTTTCCTGGAACACCTACGGTTCCAAGAACTCGTTATTTTCATATCGCGCTTCTATTAATAGCGGGAATTCTCTGTTTATTATAGCATAAAACTTATTTACCTGTTTAGAAAGCGGCCGCTATCGCAACCGGCATTCGTTCGTTTCTTGTCTTCGGCAGCTGTTGGAAGGGGAAGTTTTTTGTCGGCTAATTACGCTTCGAATATTTAACGAGAATTAGCAGCGTGCCGCTTAATAGGATTGGCGTTGTTGTTTCATCGACGCGAAGGTTTTTTGCGACTTTATTTTGGTATTTTGTTAATCGTTTCGTTGTGAGAATTGTATACAGTAATTTCCAAATAAAGTGAACGAATAAAATGTTTATACATACACTACCGCTCAAAAGTGTTTAGGCACTCTCACTGACAGCAAAAATGTATAAAGACTCTTTATTTTTTATGTACAGATACACGTACATGAATAAAAATATATTAAATAAATGTGAAAATTAAAACGTTTAATTTAAATTTTGCTTTCATCTATGTATGAAACTTAATAATTGCAGCACACAATCGAGGCATTCTCGCAATAAGTTTTGCCAGAGTTTCTTGTGTTATTGAGGTCTAACTCGATTGCAATTTGTTCCACACGTCAGTAGCTGATGTCGGAGCCGATTTCCGTACTTCCCGATCTAGTTCTTCCCATAGTAACTCGATTGGATTCAAGTCGGGGCTCTGGGGAGGCCATTCCATAATTTTGAGAGTTCCTTCCTCTTCTAAATGGCGTAAATAGTCTTTACATAATTTAGAGGAATCTTTTGGGTCATTATCTTGCTGGAAGATAAAATTTTGACCCAAAAGTCGAATTCCGGAAGGTATTGCGTGGTTCTCCAAAATTTCGCGGTAGCCTTCTTTTTTTAATATACCGTCAATTTTCACAATGTCCCCTACGCTAGTGCCAGCAAAACAGCCCCAAATGATGATAGAACCTCCACCATGCTTCACGGTAACAGCAATACACTCTTCTCTGGCACATTCACCCACGGATCTTCTTACGAATATGCGTCTTCGGGTTCCGAACAGCTCAAATTTGGACTCATCCGTCCATAGGACGTTGTTCCACTCTTCTATGGTCCAGTGTTGGTGTTCACGAGCCCATTTAAGTCGCTTTTGCCTGTTTTGTTTGCGTAGTAATGGCTTTTTCATCGCAATACGTCCATAGAGCCCGGCTTTCTGTAGGCGACATTTGACTGTAGAAACACTGACTAGTTTTTGGAGCCCAATGGTGATTTCTGGTGCTGTTTTGCGTCTATTTAACTTGCTGGTAACCACTATTCTGCGATCATTTGCAGATGTTGTCGCTTTTGGCCTTCCACTCCGTCTTTTATTAAGAAAACTGGCAGTTTCCCGATATTTGTTTACGTTATAGTCAACCGTAGCGTGGTGTATTTTCATTTTTTGGCAATTTGTCGATTACTTATGCCACTTTTATGGTAAGCTGTTATAAGCGCACGTATTTCCGTACTAATTTCTCTTCGCGGAGGCATTTTAAAAAATTGTCACACGATATTTCGCTCACGACGTGAATAGAGTAAATACCACACTGCAACTGAGCATAGGTTACAGATTTCACTATAATCTTCTACGAAGGTAATTTAAATATTATTACATACAATCTAGCAGATGACTAAATTTGCCCAGTAAATTCAGAGGGATTGTTATTGTAATTGCACCGCAATAAACAGTTTATGGTAATCCGAGAAGTGCAGGTAAATGATAGTAAACCTTATGCGATATAATGGGTGTGTATCTTAGTGAACTACATTTTAAATACGTATTTCATTTTATTATAATGTTTTTTTGGTAAACATAATACTATATGAATAATCCATGAAAACAGGGGTGCCTAAACACTTTTGAGCGGTAGTGTATATGGTACGATGCAGGTGTTAATGATAACACGGCAGAAAAGCAATACAGGTCCGGGATAGAAAAATGTTTTGGCGTTTATAAATTTTTGGGTTCTGATTTTTTAAGAAATTAGCTCACATAGTAGAATTTGGAACCGTTCGTGTAATGACCAGATGATTAATTATTTCTGGGAAGATACACTGTACTATAGTGCAACTATTTCAGTGCGGCCGATCAAGCAACACCATCGTTTTGAAAGGTACACCCGGAGAAAAAAATTTATGGCGCTTAATTAAAAGATTTGGTGTTTATAGTTATAATGTAGACAATTGTGAAAGGGAGGTTATGACTATTGCTTATTATATTTTACATATATCGCGATATTATTAGCATGTTAGTTTTTTTATGACAACACCTCGTGTCATATTAGTTGGTTGTATTCGGATTTTGGTGGAAATTGTGAATAGCCAAATTCTTCTATTAGTGGAATCCACTAATATTTCTATCTGAAATTCCAACATGGTGACATCCTGAATGGTATGAATCTTCGATGGATTCTCTTCTTTGTTGAAATTTATTATACCATTCAAGTCTTACTGTATAAGAATAATTGCAGTCACCATATGCGGTCCCCAGCGATTGAATTAAAGTTAATGTTTTGGCTTTTCGATAGGTTCCAAATTTGGTGAACATGCTTAGGTTTTAACAATTGCCTTAATCTCTTTTGGGGTGCTGTGAATACATCTTTTACCTTCTCATGTAGTTTTTACATTCTCCTAATTTCTGCTACTTGCATGTAAAATTCCATTTGTTTGGAATTCGGAGATATATAGGTGAAGTATTGAACATTCCATATATTTTCAATTACGTTTGGTTCCGGTGGATTTTCGGGCCAAAACATAAAAAAAATTATGGCGCTTAATTAAAAGATTTGGCATTTATAGTTATAATGTAGACAATTGTGAAAGGGAGGTTATGACTGTAGCTTATTAGATTATAAAATACAGGCTGTTTGTTTAGTTATTAATATTTGATTTTATATATCTTCGAATATGTCGATGCATATCTGTTGTCTACATACACAAAACTAATAACCATTATGGAGATTAAAAGCAAAATATTAAAAGTGACAATACTCTATTTATACTTTTATTGATTACATTACAATAGAATCTAAAATCTTTTAACATATATAACTTTTTACAACCTATTAGGTGGTCCCGGATATCTTATATCTTTTCTAGAACTGTATCTTTAACAGGGCATTATGGTAATAAATCAATCAGATTGGAGTGTCTAGTTGAAAGTAGTTCTTTATTGAAATTTCGAATTTACATTTTTAACTAGCTTAAGATGCTTTAATTCTTTATTATGTCCGGATTCTGCCATATGCTTTGCCATGGTAGAATCTAGTTCTCGCTTATCGAAACAATAGTGCCTAATATATTCTTTAAACGTCATCTCGATACTCGGTTTTGTATGTCCAATATAAACTTTATCACAATTATTGCATGCGATTTGGTAAATTAGAGACCTTTTCATCGTATCCGGTTTATCTTTGGGATTGCGTAAGAGATTCTTTAAGCTGTTTTTTGATACAAAAGACACATTCCTATTTTGTTGGCGGAAAATTTTCCTTCACCCTTTTGTTATTGAACGGAAAGATAGTGTTATAAATTTCTCATCCCTGGCGTCAAGGTCGTGGAATTTCTGATGTGTTGTTTATATTGGATTTTCCTTAAAATACAACATCCGGAGAAGAGAAACCAATTACTGGTTTACTGTCGTAATTTTCTCATCAAATCTTGATGATATTATGTTATTGCATATCACCTGTTGTGCTCGTGCTACTATAAAAACCTACTTTCCATACTATATCTTGAAACAGACTATATCTCCGTACATCTTTGATGTATTTTTGTTTTCGTATTTACTTTTATTTAACGGATATTTGAGTGTATTAACAAGCAAATTGATCGCGAACATTTTTTGTTGTTCGCAATAATATGGTATCTAGAAAAGGAAACTGATTGTTTATTTCTTCAATTGTAAACTTGATCATAGTAAATTTTGAATTTAGTTTCGCTAAGAAATCTTGGGTGTTCCACTGTTGATAAAAAATGGTTTGGGTGTTCCCTTTATTTTAGTATCAAACAAAGCGAAATGTCATCTACGAACTTTAGCCAAATTCTAGAGAAATATTTGGTCTCTCTTTTTTGTGTATCGATGTGTCTTCGTTGAAAGTAATTTTGAGACGCACAATTTTGTTAGTCTTTTATATTCCACGGTTTTCACGTCATCTACGTTGTTTAGTTTCAAAAACTCAACCAAATACACCATACCTTCTGGCATTGGCCACGTATTGGAGAAATGACCAAACGTCGAACGATACTAGGTTTTCCCCTTCTGCTAGTTCAATATTTTCAATTTTATTTTTTTCCAAAGGAATTTTCCACACTTAGCCAATCTACTTTGTGGAGGAAATTCTTGTATTCATTCGACAATTTATGCGTTGAGGAATCAATGCCGGAAATTATTGGTCTGTCTCATGGAATTACCTGGTTTGTGAATTTTAACTAAGCAATATAATTTTGGAATGGTGGGATTTGGACTTGGTTCTTTAAATTTCAGCTTAGTATTAATTAAATTGGCGTAGTTCTTAATAGTCTAATTACAATATTAGTCAGTTTTCCTAGTTTTTTATTTTTCTTGAAATTTTCTTTATGCAATTCTGTTCCCAATATTCCTTCAATTTATTCCAAATTTCCTATACCATTCTCGAAAGACGACATCTTTAATACCACCATCCAAGTATCTTTGAGTATTCCAAATAGCTTCTGGCAACATTTTTTTTGATAGATGTCCGAACAGAAATTTGTAGTTTATTATCTAATCATCTACCCATTTTTTCTTGATCCAATTGCTATTGAATTTACTAATTTATCCGGGTAAATAAAAATTTAAGTTAAAGGACACGCAAGTAAATTGCCTGTGAATATAATTCAGACCAAGAATAGCATCTTCGTGATCTTCGTAGAATTTCACATCATAAAATAGAATTCATTTTTGCGAAAGATATTTTTCCGTTTACAGCGTCACCAAAATTACGTAAAAAAACCACAGTTACCCATTAAGAACGAACAATCCAACTGACGACAAGAAAAACTTGAAATTCTGGTTTTTTTAACATTGTTAAAGAAAATACGGTTTGGCAGCTTCGTTTTCAATAAATACGCACACTACTGAATAAATACGTTTATTTGCGCATTTCGTTAACAGTAAATCTTAAAGAATCTACATACTGCCTACTTATTTTACCTCTATACCTTACCCATGTACCTACGTCAACACTTTTACGTACGTCTTGAGCAAACAAGTAATTTTTTTTCTCTTGCGTATAAAGAGTGAATTGAAGTGAATCATGGTAGAACACGTAGTACTTGTATGGCTTGTATTTCTGGAATTTGATTATGTGAATGAATTAAGGAGTAATAAAATTTGAATATGAATTCTTACGGAATTACGTCTGTAATTAGTTTTGAGAATTGCTATAAATAGGATGACTTCTGTGAAATTTCCATAGATTTCTATAAGATGCATTACTCATAAATTTATGGAACTATGGTCAATTTTCCTCGACGTTTTTCCTTGATGGCCTCCTTTAATTTTTCTAATATCGCTGCATAATATTCTCCGGTTATGCTCCTACCCTTTTCTTTGTAATCAATCAATAATATCCCCTCACAATCCCAAAAGACAGTAGCCATCAACTTTCCAGCCGATTCTGACACTTTCAATTTCTTTGGCGGTGGTGTCCCCTTTTTATGCCATTGCATGGACTCCTGTTTGGACTCAGGTTCAAAGTGATGAACCCAGGTTTCATCTCCGGTAACAATCCGCTCCAAAATCTGTGCAGGTTTGTCTCCATACAGCTCCAAAAATTGTTTGGACGCACAGACGCTGCGGCGTGAGCATTCTCGGTACCCATCTTGCACTGGCTTTTGTCATACTCAGGTGGTCATGTAGGATACGCAAAATGGTGGTATCTGATACTCCAACTAATGCAGACAATTGTTTTTTCTTCAAACGGGCATCTTGCAGTAGACATTTTTGCACTTTTTCGACAATGTCTGATGTGGTGACCTCAACTGGCCGTCCTGAGCGGGAGTCGTCTTCAATCGACTCCCGACCATGTTTAGAAAGACCATGCTACTTATAAATCATTGATTTACTAGGGCACTGTTCCCCATAAACGGTTTCCATTTCATTCAATATGGCTTGAGTGTTCTTTCCTTGCTTTGTAAGGAACTTTATCACAGCACGGTGTTCAATTTCCTCCATAGTTTAAGTTTTCTTCCGGATTGACTTGTTTAGCAGGCAACTATTCGTAAACGACTGACGCGTTGTTTAGGAATTCATTTATTTTATTTATATTTTGCCATTCACCCTTATTTAACTGATTTTTATTCTTACAGGCTTTCCAATAATTTTTAATTCCACTTATTAATCCTCGCATTCTTATAAAGTGAATGTTAAAAAAATGATCATTTGATTTTGTTAAAAATATTCCGACGCAGATATTTTAATGAATTTTCAGGCATTAACTTTTTGATATAATAATGCTGCTATATATGGAATCATTCACTGGAAAGACAGTGTGAGAAGAGAAGAAACACAAGAACATGTTTCTGCTTACTAAGCGTTATCTTTCTAGCGATTCCCTTTCGGCTAATATAGCCATATCTAAACTCACAGCGAAACAAGAGGGTACAGTTTCCCAACCCTTCTCCGGAGCAGCTCATGGACTGCTAAAGCAGAGAGGGCGCGCACCAACAGCGCTTAGAGCAACTGCACTTATCCCTTACCATGATGCATTAAAACACATCGAAACCTACCTCCACGAGTAGCACTATTTAGCAGCATTATTAGGTCAGCTATTATTTCCTAGGCCTTTTTCAATTTGTTTATTATTAACTTTCTCGATAATTTATTCGAAGCATTCTTAGTCTAAACAATATCAACCATCGCATTTTGATTAATTCTACATTTTAATCCATAATTTAGAAAGAACACAGATATGTATATTCCTTTGAATACGTACGGTGGCGTCATACTTGCTTCCTTTTTTTTATTAATAGCAACTTATCGTGCATGCCATTAGCATCTCCCGAAAACGGAACCAATTCGTTCAAGGCAATCCGAATCGAAATAAACAAATATCATACGAGATGATAAATTCCGAAAAAAAAAGCGGTTAATGGAGTCAATTAGATATTAATTTTGTAAATATGCAACATTTATCCTATACAGGAGCACGGATAACGTACCGATAACCTTTTGGCACGATGATTTGTACTAAATCAAAATACGAAAGCTAATCCTGGAATTCGTTTATTGCTTTATCATTAGTGTTGAGGTTTACGGATGGGATGGTCGTTTTTCGTTAATAGAGCGTTTGACAAGAAAATCTTGAAAGTTGGCAGCGCAAGACGTGGAAGAGTAACATTTTTTTTATAATATAAACAAATTGGTGCAATAAAAAAGTGGATACTCTCAAAGTTGTACAAGATATGAGTAAGTCAAAATTGATATCGCGATACTTTTCTTTTTTGTCAGATATACAATACTGTTCATAAGTTTAATCCGATTATATAAAATAACAAAATAAACTAAATAGATGATGTTTGCGAGAAATTATTAAAGAAACAAATTTTACTCGTTAGCTTAGAATGTTTTATTGACAAAATAATACATTCTCATAAAATATTTACTGTTATAATGATTCACCAAAGTAACCCCCTTTTGCTTTAATAATTGCCTGACAGATACGTGGTATCCTAAGAACTAATTACTCCAAATTCGTCTATAGCATTCCACACTTCCTGCATAGCATTCTAAAATGCTCCTTTGCCAGTCGGGGATTTTTTGTGGAGTTCACGATGCAAGTGATCCTATGAGAGCTCAATGGGGTTGCAATTAGGACTCTGTGGCAACCACTGCATCCGTTTCTAGGATTCTCAAATACACATCTTTTGTCATTCTATCATCTATTTTAACTAATTTTCCAATTTTTATGCCATCAAAGCAACTCAACATTATAATAATTCAAATTTCGATTCGTCGGTTCATAACATATTTCCTTGTCTTTTCCGTTTGTGTATAGAACGCAACCGTGGTTTTCTTACTGCTATACAACTCCTTAGACCGGCTTCCATTAGTCTTCGTTTGCGTCAATTCCTTAGGGAAGTCACTAGAATGTATTGGTATTAAAATTAGTTTATTACTCCGCTGAGCCGCTCATCACCACAAAAAGAATCCGTCTGGTTTATTTGATGCGACTCGTCAGTCAGGATTCGTTTGGTTCCTTTCTCGACCCTTGAAGTTACCTGGTAAGTTCTCCTTAGGATCCAAAGTCCATGAGTCTAGTTGGATTGGTATGAAAATATTCGTAGTATTGTGCATCATAGGTCTTATAATTGAAGGATGGTTTAGATATTTCGCTTTAGTTTTTGACTTACTTGATCCACCAATGACTTTAGTTGTACAAAAGTAGTAATCTTTACAGAGCAGCGAAAGTTAGATTATGTAGAACAGTAATAAGGTCGACTGTAGTATGTAACACATGGGCTGAAAACGCAATCATTCCAGCGCCGCTCTAACATTTCAATACCACTTTCGTAGAACGATTTATCTTTTGCCTCAAAATAGGCCTCAGTTTCAGCGATAACCTCTTCATTTGTGCGAAATTTCTTACCGGCGAGCATTTTTTTGAGTCGCTGGGAGCCAAATCTGGCGGATACGGTGGATGTGGGAGCAATTCAAAGTTCAATTCATGTAGTTTTGCCATTGTTTTGATTGACTTGTGACACGGTGCGTTGTCTTGATGAAACAACATTTTTTTCTTTGCCATATGCGGTCGTTTCTTTGCAATTTCGGCCTTCAAACGCTCCAATAACGCTATATAATATTCACTGTTGATGGTATTTCCTTTCTCAAGATAGTCGATGAATATTACACCACGCACATCCCAAAATACCGAGGCCATAACCTTTCCAGCCGATTGTTGTGCTTTCGGACGCTTTGGACGAGGTTCACCAGTTGCTGTCCACTCAGATGACGATCGTTTCGATTCCGGAGTGAAGTGATGGATCCATGTTTCATCCATTGTCACATATCGACGCAAAAATTCCGGTTTGTTACGTTTAAACATGGCCAAACACTGCTCAGAATCATCAACACGTTCTTGTTTTTGGTCAACAGTGAGCAAACGCGGCACCCACTTTGAATAGAGCTTTCTCATAGTCAAATGCTCATGCAATATAAAGCCAATACGTTCTTTTGATATCTTTACGATGTCAGCTAACTCACGCAACTTCACTTTTCGATCATTCAAAACGATTTCGTGGATTCTTTTGATGTTTTCTGGTGTTACCGCCTCATTTGGACGTCCACTGCGTTCTGCATCATCGGTATCTCTACGACCACGTTTGAAGTCGGCAAACCAACGTTTTATTGCTGTTTCGGATGAAGCGGTGTTCCCATAACACTTTTCAAGCCATTGCTTCACTTGAACGGTATTTTTTCCCATCAAGAAGCAGTCTAAAATTAAAACACGTAGTTGTTTTTGATCCATTGTTTTGAAAATAACAAAAGTAGTGTGACTCTTAGCACAATAACTCACAAACTAATGAATAGAATATCATGAAATTTTAACAGCTGTCTTTTAAAGGTTAGTACTAACTGAGAGAAAGGTGACTGCAATAAAACTAGCGTCATATATATATGTTAGGTACTTTTCAGCCCATGTGTTATATGGTTGTGGTGCGTGGTTGTTGACGAAAAAGAATGAAATTGTAATAGAGCTATGAGAAGAATATTAAGAAGTATATTTGGGGGAACGAAGGCAGAAGAAGGTATATGGAGGCGGAAAATGTATCTGGAGATAAAAGAACTAAATGGACACAGGACCATAGTCCAGTATATTCAGGCACAGATGTTGAGATGGCTGGAACACATTAGCAGAATGCCAGAATACAGACATAGCGGGAGAGTACTGTGCGAAGGAAAAATGGTTAGATGTAGTGACAAAGCACAGGGTATAACGGGCTGGAAAAGAGCAACGCAGAATAGAGTTTGGTGGAAGAGAATTCTGAAGGAAATGGAAAAATAGTATTAGTCGAAATTTAATAAGGCATAGTCCTTAATGGCCTGTAGAACCAACTTGTAATGTGTATAAAAGTAGCAATCAAAAGAATGGTGTTTGGTTCTCCCCATATCATTAAAACTGTAAACGGTTTGTGACGAGATTGTACATTCGGCCAGCCAGCCTTAAATCATATGTTAAGTAGCAGCTATGTGAGGTCTAAGCCATATCCTGATCTCCAACTTTAATTTATTGCTGAATGGAATTCTATTTATTTTTTAAGGCCGTAAACGTTAATCACAAAATTCCAAGGCGTTAATACCGTTAAAAAAGAAATTGCACAAAGCTTCAGCGGTTTAAAAATGTGGTTAGTTAAAATCTGATACGGATAATAACTTCGAAATCGTTATTAAAAAATAAACCACAAATGGCTAGCACAAAAAAAATTATAAGGTTTTTCCCCACTCCGGAAATCTAAATTGCACCACCCTGTACATGATCATTTCTCAATGTATCATCGGACAGGTAGCGTAGGAAAAGCCGTTTCATAACGTGTTCGTGGAAGATGAAGCGTATATCGGATCGAGACAGGTTGTAGTAATTTCGATTCGGTATTAAGACGACCTGCCTATCGTTGTCTCTCTCTATTTCAGCGGCAGGTGTAATGAACCTGCTGGTAAGCTGCTGGTTGTTATAACATAACCCGTGCGACTCGTAAATAAAATTCTAAGAACAATTGTCGCTTCTTCGAACTGAAACTTATTGTATAAGGGGAAATAAACCGGCGGGCAAAAACGAAATAAGAGAAATTAATGAAATCTGTATTAAATTATACACCGAGCCCCGTAAAAGTCCGGAAGATTCTGAGTACTTGCTGTAGGTTGGAGGAGAAAATAGTAAGAACGAAAATACGAAAAAGAAAACTATTTAATAACGAGAGTAATTTACATAAGATGAATAATCGATTACGTTGCATAGCAACGAGGATTGTTTATGAATCTGACGTCATAGGAGACAATTTGATGTTTTTTATTCTGGCTAATCATGTAGTATTGGTGTTGCGTTCGTTTTTTCGTTATATTTTTGAAATATAAAAAAATGTATAGATCACGAACTTGTATATTTCCATTTCGCACTTAAATACTTTCATCACATTTACCAAACATACAGTGGACGTAAAAATTATAGGACAAAATGCATATTCTCCTAAAAATTTATTTTTATTTTCTCTTAACAATTTGTTTTTGTGAAAAATTCTCGAACAGGTTATTAATTTGTGTGTATCATTTGGTACTTTTCTCACATTAAAATGGGTTCCTTCATCCATCGCTGTCGAAGTAATGACGTCACCATCAACTTGTTTCAATGGAACCCCCATATTTTGGAATCAACGATAAAGTCTATTGTCTTAGGAATTCGGCTATGCACCACATCAGAAGCCTAAAGTAAATTGTTTGTATGCTATCGGACTTTAAGGTTCCAAAATGATTATTAATATGGAAGAAAAAAAAAACAAGTCATAAAGTTATCAAGTGTTCACTGAAGTAGATGCTGAAATTGCTACTCATTCAATTTCTACCAAAAACAAAGATGATTATAAATTCTTCTCAAAATAGTAAAAGTTATGGTACGTGGCACGCTTTACATCATCCAACGGCCAAAGTTGAATGGACTTTTGTCGTTGAGAAGAAATATTTGGAATTTATTTTATTTTTTGCGCCCCTTTGACGGTCCAATAATGAACTTTAGCCATTGCCTGCTTAAACTCCGGGGTGTAATGGTGCAATATCGTGACACGATATCGTTCCAAAACTGTTCCACATACGGCAAGACGGCTTGCTTTCTGATCTGTTAAGGGTCGGAGAACTAGGGATAATCAGGGATCCGCACTAAGGGATGCGTCAATTCCAGGGACGGATCGAGGAGTAAACAATAAATCAGCCCGCTACACAGAAATTCGTGTAATATGTGTTTTATGCCGGCGGAGCTAAAACCAACGATGTGCGTATTGTATTGGACTGATTATTCCAGCACTAGTGTCTTTTAATAATGAGATTACGAAGGTCCAGAAGAATAACTCTACTACGCTACTAATGGCTTCGTTTTAACACTTTTTATTTCTCAAGTACTGAATTGACAAGCATTTATTTTGTGTATTTCTCAATTAAGTGATTTGCGTTGCACGCAATCTCAATTACTTTTCTAGAATTCGATAAGTTGTTTTATACAACCGCAGAAGGTAGTAAATGATATGCTAATTACATTGAGGTAATAAATTTACTTTTAAGGATAATTAAAGACTTTAGAAATGTGCATAGAACTAAGATTCACTGGGGCGTGCCAGGTCCGGACTCCCACGCACGCACGACCGATACGAAAATTGACCGTATGGAAGAACATTTATATTATAGTTTATCTTAAATAAATTGTACAATATCGGGTACAATTTAATTAAGTTACTGTTGTGTAGATATTTTTGTATGGAAGAAAGAGTGTATTTTTCTTTAATAGCATTAAGGCATTAAATAAATACTAGTAATGCAGTCCTATTTTAATTGCTGGAAAACACTTGTAAATTAATAATTTTAAATTGTAGAGATTTGAAATTTAAAGTAAATTACATGAATACAATCGTTGCAAAGTAATGAAAGAGGATTCATATTACCTTCATACTATTGTAAGTATTTAAATATAATTAAGGTTAGATAAAATATATTTATCTGGTAAATTTGAATGTCCTAAAACTAATTTATACGATATTACTGAAATCCTTTCGTTAAAGACGAAACAATATGTACATAATGTGAAGCTTGTTACGTATTATTGTATTATTCTATGTCCAGTTTCATCCAAGTCCGGTCCTGGAATATCCCGCTTAATACCGATCCCTATTTATAACTTTAGATATTTTGAAGTTACCGACATGGTTTTATAAAATCGAGAACATATGTTGTATTTGTTTAATTTCTGCACACATTTGACAGCCCGACAATGAACTTTACCCATTCGTTGATGTAAAACGTTCAAAGACTTTCATTCTAGGTGTTTTAAAATGTATTAAAAAATGAGTTCAGACGAAAATATCTGGTATTTTTTAATTTTTTTGCACTCCTTTAACGTTCTGATAATGAACTTTCATCGTCGTCAGTTATCGTTATAATAGGCACCATAAGTATTAAGGATAGTAATTATTAACCCTATGGATACTGTAATATTATTTCATAAGCTTTGCTGTACTTCTAATATACTTAAAACATGGGCTGAAAAGTCCCGGGCCTAACAAAGAAAACACGTTTTTTTTTGTTCAAAATTAGCTTTATTCATCAACGTAATCTCCATCAAGAGCAAGGCAATCATTCCAGCGCCGCTCTAACATTTCAATACCACTTTTGTAGAACGATTTATATTTTGCCTTAAAATAGGCCTCAGTTTCAGCGATAACCTCTTCATTCGTGCGAAATTTCTTACCGGCGAGCATTTTTTTGAGGTCTGCGAACAGCCAGTAGTCGCTGGGAGCCAAATCTGGCGAATACGGTGGATGTGAGAGCAATTCGAAGTTCAATTCATGTAGTTTTACCATTGTTTTGATTGACTTGTGACACGGTGCGTTGTCTTGATGAAACAAAATTTTTTTCTTTGCCATATGCGGTCGTTTCTTTGCAATTTCGGCCTTCAAATGCTCCAATAACGCTATATAATATTCACTGTTGATGGTATTTCCTTTCTCAAGAGAGTCGATGAATACTACACCACGCCTATCCCAAAATACCGAGGCCATAACCTTTCCAGCCGATTGTTGTGCTTTCGGGCGCTTTGGACGAGGTTCACCAGTTGCTGTCCACTCAGATGACGATCGTTTTGATTCCGGAGTGAAGTGATGGATCCATGTTTCATCCATTGTCACATATCGACGCAAAAATTCCGGTTTGTTGCGTTTAAACATGGCCAAACACTACTCAGAATCATCAACACGTTCTTGTTTTTTGATCAACAGTGAGCAAACGCGGCATCCACTTTGAACAGAGCTTTCTCATAGTCAAATGCTCATGCAATATAAAGCCAATACGTTCTTTTGATATCTTTACGATGTCAGCTAACTCACGCAACTTCACCGCCTCATTTGGACGTCCACTGCGTTCTGCATCATCGGTGTCTCTACGACCACGTTTGAAGTCAGCAAACCAACGTTTTATTGTTGTTTCTGATGAAGCGGTGTCCCCATAACACTTTTCAAGCCATTGCTTCGCTTGAACTGTATTTTTTCCCATCAAGAAGCAGTGTAAAATTAAAACACGTAATTGTTTTTGATCCATTGTTTTGAAAATAACAAAAGTAGCGTGACCCTTAGCACAATAACTCACAAACTAATGAATAGAATATCATGAAATTTTAACAGCCGTCTTTTGAAGGTTAGTACTAACTGAGAGAAAGGTGACTGCAATAAAACTAGCATCATCTATGTGTTAGGCCCGGGACTTTTCAGCCCATGTGTTATATCAGGTTATTATTATTACTGATTTTAGTATTTCACGATTAGTCACAAGACAAACAAAAGGTAGGTCATCGGAATAAAAGGAATACCCACACAGGTTAACAATGGAACTCATCTAAAAACTAATGTGAATAACATATGTATCTATGTAATCCAAGATTAACATCTGGCCTTTCCTGGGCTAATAAAAAGATTACATTCTCTGGAAGCTGTATATTCATCCTGATGAGGTCTTGTAGTATTAGACTATCGACGCCATTTTTGCTATTGCTGCATCCCAGGATGATGCGCTTGATGTCACCGTGTTCACCTTTGCAGATCTTGGTCAGCAGGAAATCTTTCGTGATTCAGGTTAGCCACATCATAAAACCGTTGCTAACTTCACGCCCGTCAATTTTCTAGATATTTATTAAAGATATATAGGTTTTACGCTTACCGATTTAGCGAGAACAACCATCTTGCACTTTTATTTTTCTTTTAACCATTACTTCCTTTTCTTTAAGGCATTAAGATCTCGATTAACGCGAGTCGTACGTGTTTCTTTTTTCGCTTATCACCCCGTGCAATACCCGTTATTCAAGCTATTTCGTTGGGTGTCCACGGCCTCCTGCGATCTCCGATTTCTTTTCCTTTTTTTTTACGATTCGCTTTCGAATCAGCTCTGCTCTCGCCGCATGCGTGTACGCCAAGATTGGTACCAGGAAGGTAGATGCCGCCGATGATCGGGTAGCAGCGTCCATCTGCTTCTCACTAAACATAAATAAGTCTGAATTTCCTAGAAAGGCCAGGTAAGCCGAGCTCGTTGGCTTTTCCGAGAATCAACGCTTCTTCATCGTACACGAGTGTACGATCGGTGTATGCGTACAACGTGCATAGGAACGCCGTCTTGTTATACACCGGCCGACTTCGATTCAGCGCATCGGTCTTTTAATTTCTTACCTGCCGCCTGCACCTGACAGTTATTTACGTTGAAGTCATCGTACCGTCTCTTGCTAGCGTAGCTGTCTGTTTCTATCTCTTGTTCTGGTCGCGTAAAGTCTTATTCCGATTTTTACGAGGGTTCCACGGTAAGATCGAGGCTTAAGGAGTAAACACCGCAAAATTTGTTTGAAAAATGGAAATTATATACGGAGTTGGGGAAAGATACATAAGCGACTTACCTGTTAATGTTTCGATTGCTGGGATGTGCACGGACAATTCTTCACTGATTGTATGTGCAGCCACCTTAGAACATTTGAAGAGAATACAAGTTAAAAATGCAAAAAGAAGACACGTAAAATCTATTACTTATCACGAAAAATCACGTGAACTGCAACGTTCCAAAGTTCCTCCGATTGAAGGTAAATTCGAAATGCTTGGGTGCAAATTGATCTCAGAATTATATGCATTAAAATGGATGAAGATAGTAACCACTCATGATGCTACCAAAGTGACATATTTTACCACATTCCATTCCCTGTTGAATCATGGTATACTGTTCTGGGGATTGTCTAGAATATTCCTTTTGCAAAAGAAAGCAGTTCGATTGCAATGTAACCTATATTTGTAGAGACAATTTTACAGGGAGAAGAATACTTATTATTAGAAGGTAGAAAAGGTAGATCAACCACAGACGGAATATTCGCTCTACAACAAATGATAGAAAAGCACATGGAATATAACAAGGCTTTCGATAATATAAACAGATGTAAATTACGCGATACCATGAAAGAACAGGTCCTTTGTATTTCATCTGGATTTGCAACTTCTTGTTCTGAATCTGGATCTTCAACATACAATTCTTCATCTACGTTCAAAAAATCATTAAGGTTTTCATTATCCGTCAATTTTAATAAATTCTTATTTTTGAGGATATTTGAAAGTACACCAAGAGGCAAATCATCTTCTAGGTCAGATGTATCAGCCTCAGTTAACTGGTCTTCACTTTGCATATTCACATGATTAAATCCTGCTTTGCGGAAGCAATTTTGAACTGTCTCTTTGGTTACTTGGTCCCAAGCGGTTCTTGCCAAATAAACTGCATCCAGTGGTGTAATTTTCTTTATTAACTCAAAAGCTGTACCAGCAGTTTCAATGTTTACTAGCAGATGTTTGAGTATTAGACTTCGGTAATAAGTTTTAAAATTCTTTATAATCCCCTGGTCAAGTGGTTGACAAGCTGATGTACAATTAGGGGGTAAAAATAATATTTTTATATTATTTAAGCGAACGTCTTTCGGATGAGATCCCGCATTGTCTAAAAATAACAAAATGTTTCTTTTTTCTTTAGCCATTTTCCAATCTAGGTCTTGCAACCACTCTGTCATAATTTGTCCTGTCATCCAAGCTCTCTTATTGTATTTCCAAGTTACAGGCAGGTTATTTATATTATTGTTTTTAAAAGTTCTGGGTTTAGCTGCCCTACCAATGACTAGGAGTTTTTCTTTTTCACCCGCCATATTTGCACAATGCAAAATTGTAAACCTCTCTTTGGCATACGTCGGCATTATAGATGTCTCTCGGTGAATATCCCTTAATCAAAGAAGGACATTTTTTTAAAAACGATGAAACATCTTCAGCATTAACCGAAGCTCCTTCTCTCGAAATCGCTTTAAAACTTATATTGTGGCGGATTCTAAATTTATTGAGCCAACCAGAAGAAGCACTGAATGTAGAATGTCCCAAAGAAGCGGCTATTTCTCTTGCTTTACATCCTATTAGCGGACCTAAAAAAAAATAAGTTTTTGTCACGACAAACCTATTGGTAATCTCACTGTTTTTATCTATTTTAGAATTTAATATGAAAAGAAAATCAACGCATTAATACACGAAAACCTTATCTAAAGAAATCATATGCATACCTGTTAATGCCAAGCTGCTGTAAACCAGTCATAACACAATTCGTCAATTTTAGTACCATCACCCGTCAAAAAGCTTCTTTCTTCATTCAAATTGCTGTTCGACATCCATTTATTTAGAAGGATTCCTTTATGTTTAATTATATCTGCAGCTTGTGTTTTTCCAATATTAAAACGCTTGGATAAGTTCCTTACACTTAATTTCTCTTTATTCTAAACTACAACAATCTAAATTTTTTATTCATGCGTGAGAATTTTTCTATTTGGAGCCATTTCTACAATGAATGTGTCGCCCACTGTGTCTTTTCCGCATAGACATCAGACTAATATTCAAAGCAAATTTAATCGAAAGCGTACACCCAAAGAATAAGAACGCTAAATCCCCGACCAACTTGGGGAAGTCCCTAATTCACGCCAGGCCATTCATGACATAGGCTGCGTTTGTACCGAAAGATTAAAGTCGGCAGATCTCCGGTTTACTCGGGGAAGTCCCAGCGAAATTGGCGCGCAGCGCGATTGGGAAATGCAATAGCAATTATTTTATTTTTTGTCCGGTTAAGAGAACATCTTCTTGTGTCCGCGTGCGTTCAAGAGAATGTCCGTCCAAGAAAGAGTTAATACAATGGAAATTATACGAGAGCCGGTCGGGACCATGAGAAACTGTCCGTTTAAGGGAGGTGTCCGTGTAAGAAGGGTGTCCGCAAAGGACACTGTAGTAACTTCCGTTGATTTGTTTAATATCGTTGGTGTATTACTAACACTAAATTGTCATTTAATTAGGTTGACTAAATGAAAAATTTCATGGTTCTTGTAAGATTTGAACCTACAGCTTCTGCTCACAAGACATTGAGACCAAATGAGTAAATTGCTATTTAAATCGCCGAATTTTAAATGGCTACTTCAAACACCTTGATGTTGTTCATCATCTTAAAATCCTCAGTCAGAAGTCAGCACTTTCCAAATCAAAAACTCAATTTCACATGAAAATGCTTAATGTAAAATATCGTTTTTCTTTACGAATTGTCGACTTCTGCCTGTCTACTTTCAAATATAAAACAATTAACAATTTACATATCCCGCCAATTTATTCGAAAAAATAATTTAAATTTCGCGCTAATCTCGGTTAAACTGTTCACAGCGCCACCTGAGAATGGCTGTATTATAGAAATAAAACATCTAGCTATCTCGTGCATATGTTCTTTTATATTGATTACCATCAAGAAAACTCGACCCGTTTATCTTGTCGCTGCGATAAAGTGGCAGGGGATGGATCGAGAGTTCTAGAAAGTCCTCAGATATACTAAATTTAGAAAATTCACTTTGAACGAGGATCTAACATTCCAGACTCAGACTGAATTTTCTAATTCTCTTCGCGTAATACTAGTTACAATGCGGTTAATTACAGAAAAAAAAAATTATAAATTGCGCAACACACCGGTTGAGAGCCGCTGTTTTAAACTACATACATTAAACTGTATCCATCGTCCCTTTCTACGAAAACGGAAAGCCATCGGCTCCGCGTATTCTCGCAAGAATAAAAAGAACGACGATAAAAGGAGTGCAAGAAAACAACCGAAACGGCTAGCGATCGAGCGCTGCAATCAAGTTTCGTAACACGTGCGGATGTCGACCGATGTCGATGATGATGATTACTACGGCTGCGATCGTCGTTGAGAAGCGGCAACCGTCTCTTAAGAATAGGTAACTTTAATACTACGTAGGGGTACCGAAATTGCAGTCGGGCGTACGAACGTCACGTCTCCTCGATGCTCGTCGTTCGGTTGCGGACGGCAACAAGTGGTTCATTGTTCGAGAGTCGTCTCGTCCTTTTTCTTTCCCGATATGTCGAGAAGCCGCCCGCTGACTTCGAATGTCAGACTCTTAGACGGGTCGCCGTCGGCGAAGAGTGCTGCGTGGAAAGTTGCGAGAGACCGGCAGACGACCGATTGCAGCGCTCGTATATGGACCGGCTGTCTCTGCCGCATACATCGGGTGCCACAAAAAAAAGGAGAATCGCTCCGACGATTGTGGAGAATTAAGAGGAAATACGAGGGTTGTATTGAAAACGTTTAGGAAGTATCGTATAGCAGATTTTCTCAAGTTCCGTTGTACACTACCGTCCATATTAGTTCGGACACGCAAATAAATTAAAAAAAAACGAAAAAATACTCAAACTCACTTATCCAAGAACTTAAACTTTTAGCACCCTTTTCCAATCATCCACTGTCCAATTTCTATGTGTTTCTACCCACTGTAGCCGTTTTTCTCTGTTTCCCCATCGAAGTAGGTTTTTTTTTGTTGCAATGCGGCCGTCAAGATTTGCAGCTTTCTTGCACTGTAGTAACAGAAATTTCTCTTGCACAGTCGCGATTCATTTCGGCGGCGATTTTTGGTGCCCCCATTTCGCTTATTCAGGAATTTTATACGCTCATCGTCAGCGTGAGTTGTTATTGTAAATTTACTACCTGCAATATTGTCCCAAAACTAATCCTATTTGTAGCGATAAGAATTATTCTGAAAATTACTATATTGTGTCATAAAATATAATAGGCTTTTAACCATTCTCTAATCGATATTCTCGAGAGATTGCGTCTACAATTAATAAACAATAAATTTCATACAGGACCTGATATAAAAGCAATTACAGTCTGTAAAACAAGAGAAGATGGAGTGTGAGAACATCAAAACAATATAAAACTTAAAATAGGTGTATTTAGTAGGAATGTACATTGTAATACCTAATGCGCACTTCACTCAATATGGGGTCCAGTCTCCATCGTTGTCTAAAATCGCCTGGCAACGACGCCTCATGCTCCCAACCAAGCTTTTGGCATAAGAAGCTGATAACGATCGCCATATCTGTCGAAGGTTCCTCGATAATTGCTCTAGTGTGTAGGCACATTTACGTTGAAGTTTGTGCTTCATTATTGCCCACAAATTTTCAATTGGATTTGCATCCGAGCTCTGGGAGGGCCATTCCAACGTCGAAATATGATTTTCTAACCTCCACTCCGTACAACATTTACCTCGATGCTGTGGATCATTGTCCTCTTGCAGAATCCACTGATTACTATTCTGTCCAAACCACTTCCTCACAGATGGAATGAGAACCTTCTTGTACAGTTTCACCATTCTTTCTGCATTCAGGTTCTCTGTGAATACGCACAATGATCCAAAGCCGCGCACATTAAAGCATCCCCACACATGGACCTTAACTGGTTGCTTTACTGTGCGTTGTACACCTCGGTGGTGTTGCGTAGACCAAGCTCTTTTTGTCTGTGGCCATGCGTAAAAAGAAGCCTCATCTGTGAAAACAACATCAGACCAATCTCGATGACTGTTGTTACTCGCCCAATATCCCCCCAATTATCGTACTGCGGTATGCTAAGCTGTCTTCACGTGGGCGATTTCTAATCATCTTTATGGTTACTTTAATTTGTTTTTTTTTTTTTTTGTAACTGATACTACCCCTGTCGCAACGTGTATTCCGGGTTTCTTTTAAACAAATTAATTATCGCTTTGTCCTGCTTTGTTGTGGTTTTTCGTCTTTTTACCGCGACGAGGGAGATCATCTAGTGTTTTGTTCGCTTTATATCGGTCCACCCACATTTTTACAAACCCCTCCGACTTTGACATATACACTATCGCTCAAAAGTGTTTAGGCACCTCTGTTTTCATGGATTATTCATATAGTATTATGTTTACCAAAAAAACATAATAAAATGAAATACGTATTTAAAATGTAGTACAGTAAGATAAACACCCATTATATCGCATAAGCTTTACTATCATTTACCTGCACTTGGTCGGATTACCATAAACTGTTTATTGCAGTGCAATTACAATAAGAATCCCTCTGAATTTACTGGGTAAATTTAGTCATCTGTTAGATTGTAGATAATAAGGTTTAAATTACCTTCCTAGAAGATTATAGTGAAATCTGTAACCTATGCTCCGTTGCAGTGTGGTATTTACTCTATTCACGTCGTGAGCGAAATATCGTGTGACAATTTTTTAAAATGCCTCCGCGAAGAGAAATTAGTACAGAAACACGTGCGCTTATAATAGCTTACCATAAAAGTGGCATAAGTAATCGACAAATTGCCAAAAAAATGAAAATACACCACGCTACGGTTGACTATAACGTAAAAAAATATCGGGAAACTGGCAGTTTTCTTAATAAAAGACGCAGTGGAAGGCCAAAAGCGACAACATCTGCAGATGATCGCAGAATAGTGGTTACCAACAAGTTAAATAGACGCAAAACAGCCCCGGAAATCACCGCAGAATTAAATGTTGGTCGCCAAAAACTAGTCAGCGTTTTTACAGTCAAACGTCGCCTACAGAAAGTCGGGCTCCATTACTACGCAAACAAAACAAGCAAAAGCGACTTAAATGGGCTCGTGAACACCAACACTGGACCATAGAAGAGTCGAACAACGTCCTATGGATGGATGAGTCCAAATTTGAGCTCTTCGGAACCCGAAGACGCATATTCGTAAGAAGATCTGTGGGTGAATGTGCCAGAGAAGAGTATATTGCTGTTACCGTGAAGCATGGTGGAGGTTCTATCATCATTTGGGGCTGTTTTGCAGGCACTAGTGTAGGGGACATTGTGAAAATTGACGGTATATTAAAAAAATTTTTGAGAACCACGCAATACCTTCCGGAATTCGACTTTTGGGTGAAAATTTTATCTTCCAGCAAGATAATGACTCAAAACATTCCTCTAAATTATGTAAAGACTATTTACGCCATTTAGGAGGGGAAGGAACTCTCAAAATTATGGAATGGCCTCCCCAGTGCCCCGACTTGAATCCAATGGAGTTACTATGGGAAGAACTAGATCGGGAAGTACGGAAATTGGCTCCGACATCAGCTACTGACGTGTGGAACAAATTGCAATCGAGTTGGACCTCAATAACACAAGAAACTCTGGCAAGACTTATTGCGAGAATGCCTCGATTATGTGCTGCAATTATTAAATCAAGAGGAGGTCACATAGATGAAAGCAAAGTTTAAATTAAACGTTTTAATTTTCACATTTATTTAATATATTTTTATTCATGTACGTGTATCTGTACATAAAAAATTAATATTATAAACATTTTTGCTGTCAGTGGGAGTGCCTAAACACTTTTGAGCGGTTGTGTATATTGATGCGGCCGCTATCGACATTTTGGGTCCTTTGGAGTGAATGCAAAGAAACAGATCTTCGTACCGTTTTAAATACACAGCGCTCATAACTACACTGACTCTGTTTTCTTCGGCTGACAAAGTGAAACTGCTATGAAATGAGTAATGCGTATTAGACCTAAGTACGCCTCATTCCAAGGTCACATTAATGACGTCCGCTATTTTACCATAAGCAGGTAACGACCCCTTTTCTGTTATTTTACATACTGTATGTTATCTTTTAGTAGAGTTTACATTTTACTTCTTGTCCGAACTAATATGGACGATAGTGTACATTAAATATCCCTTTTTCGCATCGGTTTCCCATATCTATGACTGACAGATAGCCTTCTAATCGATTCCGATCCCCAAGAGCGCTAGCAGACGTAGTTAACGTAAAAGATCGATATTTCGCAAGAATACCGATTGCTCTCATTCTTCAACTTTCAACAAAGCGTATCAAAGCGCCCATAACGCAATAGGTGTATGCTTTCACTCGATAACTCGTTCGCAATTTATTCGGCAGGTGAAACCGTGATTTATGCACGCCGATCACCTCGGTTCTGCACCTTGCCAAATACTCGCCGCGTAGACGTCAAAAATTACTAACCGCTAACGCAGCTCCCCAGCTCTCCGTCTTTCTGGCGTCCGTACGTATGTGTGAGTGTATGCATATGTATATAGTTACAAAAAATATCAAAAGTAGTAAAACGTATTTATAGACTTGGCCGATGTCTTAGATTCGGTGACGTATCGGAAATTCTCGACATAAATTCCTTACTCTGCTCCCGCAACCATGTTTTTCGAAATCAACGAAGAATTGTACGTTTCAGTTCTTTGCTGAACAAAACTGTAATGTAGGACTTCTCTTAACACGGTAATAGGGACAATAACAAGAATGCTAAACTTTTATTAACTTTATTAAGATTATTTGAACAACAGGAGTAATTTTATGATAAACGGGAACGGTATCTGATGTATTTATATACATACTTTGCAGTTCGTTCCACTGATTATCAAGGGAATCCCGTATGTATAGAAATAGTGCTGCTCGATGTACCAGGGAATGCGGTCACGTTAATAGGGACAGTGGTGAGTTATGCGCGCAATAACATTTTTTTTCCTTAAGAAATTCATACTGTTATTACTAGTAAGCACCAATAATACGACTCTACTTATATTTAATGTACACTACCGCTCAAAAGTGTTTAGGCAACCCTGTTTTCATAGATTATTAATATAGTATTATGTTTACCAAAAAAACATTATAATAAAATGAAATACGTATTTAAAATGTAGTTCAGTAAAATAAACACCCATTATATCGCATGAGGTAATTTAAATATTATTACCTACAATCTGATAGATGACTAAATTTACCCAGTAAATTCAGAGGGATTGTTATTGTAATTGCACCCCAATAAACAGTTTATGGTAATCCGACCAAGTGCAGGTAAATGATAGTAAGCCTTATGCGATATAATGGGTGTTTATCTTACTGAACTACATTTTAAATACGTATTTCATTTTATTATAATGTTTTTTTGGTAAACGCAATACTATATGAATAATCCATGAAAACAAGGGCGCCTAAACACTTTTGAGTGGTAGTGTATTACATGTATTATCTTTCATTATTTTATCCGTTTTTGGATATTTTTCTGTTGGGTATTTTATAAATTGTAATTATTATTATTATTATATTGCAAAGTATAACGTAATTACATTTATGCATGATTATTGTTATTAGTATTATTATCATTGTAACTATTATTATATTTAATGTATCAGTGCATACGCACTAAGAACAACCGATTTCTCATTCACTTCGATTCGGAGATAAAAGTAATATTTACTTCCTTTAACAAATAGTCGAGATGTTAGTATATCCACTAATACGATATTTCTATATAAACAGCACTCGGTGGAAGTTTAAGCTATGCGAGATAAGCAATCGACAACTTTCCACATGTCAACAAGGACAGTTCGTCATTCTCGCTCATGGGAGATAATTATTGCGCAGGCCCCGCTATTCGTAAATATCTATTATTATAAAAGAATTATGAATAAACGTTCGGCTAAATTTCGTTTTATTTATTCTAATATCTCATTATCACAACAAACGATTGGAACACTTAAAACGACCTAAAAACTGCCAAAAATCAAAGTCCTTACCCACAAATACACGCGGAGAAGATCGTGAACAATAAAACATCACACAATTAAGCTAATGATTCATCATATTCATTGTTCATATGCATATGTACTACGTACAATTCATATCATCAACCCATTCTTTATACATGTATCGTTCATCGTTTCTTGAAATGTAATAGGTTTTTCGTTGGAATTTTTGAATGGATTAGCTCCGGGAAAACTACGTCAACAAAGTGTGTATGTGTAATTTAAGTTTGTTTAAATTCAAACAACTCCGGAACAAACAAAATAAAACAGATCCGACGTCGTGCTATGTGTTAATAGTTTCTAGAGCGCTGGTACGGTGCGCGTATTCTCGGAATTGATCGATTGAGTTTTTTCTCGTTAAAAGAAACATTTTTTCAATGAAATTTAGCACTAATCAGGATATTTAAAACTTCCTGTCGGCGGTAGGCGTTTGTTTTGCTTAGTTGCGAACTTAATTTTGCTTACGGTTCTTGGACAGGAGGTAGTCTTTAAAATAGACTATAAAATATACGTATCAATTTACGATGTAAGTTTCTTTTTAAGTGCGAATCGCATACAGGGTGTTCGAATTGGTGTGTTCACCATTAAGAGCTGCTTAAGACCAAGAAGGAATGGGCTGATTATATGGAGCAGGAATCTTTTTTCAGGAAATGAAAATCGAAATGATACTTTGAATTACGCAGCAATTAATGTGTTTCGAATAAGGCTGCAGAAACGAGTGTTTTTGCAGTAGCGTACGGCTCGGTTACTAACAATATTTTGGTTTGATTGTGTTGTTGATGTAAAGTGACGCAATTCGCTGTAGTATTGCATCATTAGCATGCCTTCAAGTACTGACTCAGACATACAGCAAGGTGAAAATATGTTGGTATGGTGCACTTGGAAAAGAAGCGTTCTACATCTAATGATGCGGTGTTCGCGAATTTAAGATCGTTCGCATCATATTCGCACTTTTGATATTCAGTTAAATTCTTGTCTATACGCAATACAGTTTGAAAATTGGGATTCTTATTATATTTTGCCTATTCTTTACACTTTTGCCGCGGATTGTACCTTGTCTAATAGCGGTCTACTGATCTCACACGCACACTGTAACATCTCGCTTCTCCGTCTGTGCATTTCACCAGATTAATTCACATACGTCGGAATTCAAAACAGTTCTTATATGTATGGTTGTATATATAACAGGTCTGTATTCGGTCCGTGCACATCGATGTAGTCCTAGGTTGTTGTATTTTCACTTGCCTGTTTAGGAGTAGCGGCTTCCATGTCTGTGGAAAACGTTGTGCGTCGTCCCTTTTGTTGATCTCTATTGCTTCTTTAATAGTTCTTGCCATTAAGTCTGTATGACTGGCTATGCTTCTTGTGTTGTCAAAGTCAATAGAGTGGCCTGTCATGAGTGCATGTTGTGCCAGCGATGATGTTGTCGTTTTGTTGCTCCTTTTTGTGTTCTTGTGTTCTAACGCTTATTCTGCGATTTGTCTGGCCAATGTATGTCCTATCACACTCCTTACATGGTATTTGGTATACGCTTTGGCTCGCTAGCGGTATTTTGTCCTTTGGTGTAAGTAGTATATTGCCTATTTTTCTGTTTGTAGTGAAAATGGTGTTTATTTTCTGCTTTCGAAGTATTTTGCCGATTTTGTCTGTGGTTCCCTTTATGTAGGATAGATGTGTTGTCGCTATGAATTCACAGGTATAGCAGTAAACTCCACTCACACAAATTTATTAATTATGCGGAACGCAGCGTTTCGAGAGCCCACGTGTGCACCAGTACAACTTCAACCCCTGTCGACATCGTACACCCCCATATAATGACACAACCGTCACGATGTTTGATGGTAGGCACCACATAATTTGCGTGGTATTTTCCACCAGGCCTCCGACGCACTAGCACGACACCAGGTGTACCAGAAATCTGTAATAAACGTATCCAGTTAATTCTTTCAACTTTCGATTTTTTTTTAACACAATTCGTTTAAATTTCTATAAAATAATCCGTCCAAATCACATTCGCCCAGTGATTTTGGTATTTTCAGTTACATACACATAAGCTAACCACGAATAAGTATTTTTATTTGCCAATAACAAACGCAGATATAATTTAAAATAAAAATGCTGATGTTCACCGGTCACTTTACCGAACTATACTAAGTGCAAAATACAATTAGTTCCGCAAATACAGCAATAAATGGATTAACAACGGTATTTCTCCCTTCAATCCTTCTATTTATATTACGGGTATTTCTAAGAAGCGGCAGGTAAAGACTATTTATCTGTTAATACGGCTATATTAAAACATCTAAAGGGTGCCTCATATTCATGTCCCTGGGTGTAAATATAAGAAAGAAAAATGGGATACCAATAATAGGAAACAAATCAAAAATATGAAAATTTAAGGCAAATCTAAGTTAAAATTGTTGAATTTTCTTCTCGAGTCTATCAACGGTACTTGCCACAATGCGTTTGCCCTAGTTGTAGGAATGCGAAGCAGGTGAGACGATCTTGATTCCAGGCGTGGTGAAATCATATTAACCTCAGACAACAAACCAGGTCAGTCAATTTTTCCGGTGACAATGTTTTGAATAAATGTAGCGCTGAGAGAAGTATAGTTTTGTATCGAAGGAAATACGCTTGTCAAGTAAGCGTTCAAAAACCTTTGGGAAAGTGGAAATTACAGCCACTTGGAACTATCATCCTTTTTAAAAACTGACGCGATTCTGGCCACTTTCCATGTATCAGAAAGTCATACACAGAAGAGTAGCAAATATAGTAGCACAATCCTTCACAGGAAAACAAAGAGTCATCAGCAGCACTAAATTTATTCTTTAAACTTTTAATGCACTGCATTACTTCATCTACCGAAACAGATTGCAAACACAATGGTGGAAAGTTGGAATCTATATCTGGGAGATTAGAATCCAAAGACACAAGTAGGAAAACACCAGAGAACAATGCAGCGAAAGCATCAACTATCGTTGTTGGATTACTATCTTCGTTAGTAGGATCATAAACCTTTCCAGGGGTTCTGGTAGCGTTCTGCTTAAAGCGAACAAATTTGCCAGAAGAGACATGAATCCTTTATAAGGCTAAGTCCGCTATTACGAACGTATGAATTATAGCCTAAATTAATGAAATATATTGTAATAGCAGTCTAATTTATTATGACATCCGGGAAAATCCCGAAAACCTCAGACTATTCAACTTAAATCAATTGTTTGTAAAACAAAACTGCATTGAAAAAATATGTAACTAGACCAAAGGATAAAAGAAATAAATAATATAAAAGTATATTCATGTTAATACAACATAATATTCCGATTTCTTGTGAAACTTCGTATGAGGGACGTCTTTTTATACGATCTGCACTTGTGCCTTAATACCACTTTTCATCATGTTATCCGGGAAGAAGTTCAAACAATTCCTTGTCTTGTGATTGCTTAAAGAGTGCTTACAGACACTCTTAAAATGCAACTGTGTTATTTTTTCAATACCATTTAACATTTCAACGAAATTAACGTTATCCATTAATTCTCTAATTTGTGGTGCTACAAATTAAGGACGAAATTCTGTTGCAAATACACGAATTCACGTGATGTTCTGTCCGTAGTTTTTACGAAGTTTTAGACGAGTCCAAATTTTATGTCTAAAATCTCATCTCAAAATAAAATGAATGTCATATCTTAGTAGCAGTGCAGAGATATGTTCATTTTAATTTTCGAACACATTAGATACTTTCTCTTCGCTGTATGTTACTCGAAAATTAATTAATTTGTAGATGTATAAGTGGTAGTACTTACTTACGTGCCGATCTAACCAACAAAATGATTTTCGAATGTATGTATGCGTACCGATGAATTAAAAATATTATGCTTTGGGATAAAATTTCTTAAATTAGATTTTTGTTAATTATCTGAAGTGGTCCTTCTTTAATAGCCAGCGATCATTCTTATTACATCAAGTTCGTATCATCCATTATCAAGTTTGCATTAAATACAATAGAACAAGACGAAATCGTTTACAAAACCGTACGTATTGAATATTAACGACTAGCACAGCTTACTGTTTTTTTCCTCCTACTATTCTAATTTGCAATTACATCACGAGTCAAAGTGCAGAATTACGAATACAATAAAAAGGTTTTCCGCACGTTGTTTTATGTTTTATATTCACGACTGGTAGCGGTAGTGTTATGGGAAAAGGCGAATAAGTGCGAGGTCTCCCATGTCTTACGTAAGTCCAATGATTAACACAAATACCGATTTCGCAGGCGTAAATTATCAATGTCTCTACGTATCTACGTCTAAGATAAAGGAAATATTGTTGACGTCATATCGAAAATAAAGGAATGTAATTTCGATTGTTTTACGTTTTCATGTTGACGTGGTGTATCTGAAGGATTATGCTAAATTTGGCACGTATGCACATTTTATTTTGTAATATACATCATTAAGGTACTAAGAGCTATTTTAAAGCAACCCTAACTTATTTAAAGCCAAAGAAATTTCGAACTTCATTACGCTAGTTTGACCCTGCCTATCTGAGTTCTAATTCTCCAGATTACAAACTGATTTGGCTTCATAAATATACACTCAACCAAGTCTTTTTGCTTTCTTTACGTTACTACACATAGGATAATTTATAGTCTAAGAGAATGCAATCAATCTATTTATCACAAATTATAAGAAAAGTATCATCAAATTTTGGTAAAGAAATGTAAAAGTTCTTTGTTTGCAATGTCTCGGGTAGAGCATTGTTTTGGCAATTACCAAGGTTCGGTTTGTAGCAAAGGAATACTTTTTTTTTGACATGAAGAAATCGGTAGTATGTTGAAGATTGGTGAAACCATGATTATTTGGATTTGGATTAGATCAAACAGGTGTCTTGATCACGTTTATAATTTATTGCGTTAAAATATCTAACCGAAAGGTCAATCAGAGTTATGAAATATCTCTTGTATTCAACAGTCTTTGTTGTTATTAATATATCTACCTCTCAAAATGTCGACACAATTTAGAACTAAATTTTAGTAGAAAACAACACGAGATTTTTATAAAAATTAGCACATACTTGAAGATTAATACGGCATCTCTAGGTATATTTCTGTCGACTTGTACCTCTTACCTTATGAAGGATTCTGTGTCATTAATTGTTTGACCAATGGTATTCCAAACATGTTCGCGCAAAGATAGGTCGGCAGATCTTGGAGGCCATGGAAGTAATCACGAACTGAAGCTTAAAATTTGATAATTAAGATGTTTTCCAGTTAATTGAATGCACCTTCAACTTAATGTTGTTCCTTTCAAAGTATACTCTTTTGGAATGCACACAGCATCTCCAGCGAACTTTCTAATTGCTAACAATTAACAATTCCGGATATCTTGTTCCGCTAGCCTTTTCAGAACCTGGGCCGTGACTCTTTGATTTTTGTTTACTGTTCCGTAGTAAGAACCTTTAAATTTCCGTTTAAGTGTTGGCATCCACGAGCTGGCGATATCAGGTTGCACACGCAACACGCTTTTTCGCAAACGTTTAAGGACCTCGACATAAAAGTTTTGGTCCATTGTCTGGCTTTGTGGACAATTCCACGCGAATCAGAAAAGATGATTTGTTCATGCAAGCTTTCTGTAGCCGCAGTGATGTAGGTGTGTGCCACTCAACATGCTGTTCTTATCATCAATAGTGTCTCTGAAGCAGTTTTCCTCAGTTTAACGCAAAATTTAATTGCATACCTTTGATCGATATTTACCCGCGTTCTAAGCAACTGTCAGCTGCAGTATTGTCATATTTAGCGTACAGAATTCATTCTCATTACTTCTGAGGTATACCTCGTACATCACTTACACTATCGCTCATACGGTTTAGACCGTATTGAGAAGCCCTGGGGAAATGTAATGAAAAAGGAACCTCACATAGTTAATGATAAAGATTTATATTTATTAGTTATTGTATATTATAAAGATACGGTTTTGCCACAAAATGCATATATGTTATATGTTCCATTGTAGTTTAACACAACTTTGATATTGTTTTTACTGATTTATTTGAAGTCTCTGTATTTAATCTTACGTCTGCCAGCCGGGCTTTCAAGAGTTGTTTTTTTCTTTTAACTTACGATAGAGCTAATGTACTCGAACTCACAGACTTTTCAAGTTTCATAAGGAATTGTTCTCATAAGTAGTTTATGCAGTATAAAAATACTTCCGTGATATGCTGATTTCCTGGTAGACTGGGTGTGGAGCCACTTAGAATGAAGGTACCTGTATACCTCTACATTCGATGTATCTTTCTGTCTAATTCGCCTCATTGAAGTCTGGCAATTGTAGTGGCTAAACCATATTTTTGATGATTACCTTTATTTCATTTTTCTTGTAAAAAGTTATTGAAGTATATTTGTTGTCATGTTGAAAAGTAAATCAACCTCCAAACAACGATAAATTAAATCTAATCAAATAATGCTCAAAAATATCTTTACTCTAAACGTGGAAGATTCGAATTTGGGAAAGTTTTAGGCATGAGGGTTCTCTTTTAAGTTTTACATATAAAGCTGGAATAAAACAGTAGATAGATTTTAAAGACTATTGTTTTTCGAAGTATTCTCCACGAAGATTTGCATGCACTCGAACCAACTTTGCAAGCAATTATTCCACTCGTTTGCTGGTACAGCCAAAATTGCTTCTTTGGAGGCATCGTCCGCTCCTTCTGATGACTGGAACCTTTAACCACGCATTTCATTTTTGATTTTCGGAAAGGTAAATAAATCGTTGGGACTTAGGTCCGGACTGTACGAAGGATGGTCTAACAATTCAACATTTTATTGCGCGAAAAGTTCAATTGCCTTGAGGATAATGATTCATCGCTCGGGGTTAATTTTTCGAAGCTCAGTAATGACTTCCAGTAACAGTTCTTTGATCATGTAAAGGAGCTGCTGCTACATGTCCTTGTTTCTAGACAAATTTCGTGACCATCTTTTTAGAAACACAACTTGGAACACCGAAACAGACGACAGGTGTTTTGCTAGCACGAATCAGTAAATCCGAGATTCACCACCACTGATAATTTTGTACATATTTCTGGCGTTGAGAGGTGGTCTACAGTTTTTTGACACCAATTCACCCTAGCTGTTTTCTATGTTTTGGTCAATAAATGCCATATCCAACGGAAAACTAATTTTTTTCACACACAATTCTTCATGCAAAATTTTTGGGGGTCTCTGGAATCCCCAATCATGCCTCAATCTTGCTATGTGTCACATATCGATGACATTTTTGGTATAATTGCTCTTGGATCGTCGCTAAGACTAATCTGCTCAAGTTTGAATTCTCCATACCAACGAAAAATTTACAGAAACCTATTCGGCGAGGCACTGAAACCTTGGATTTAGATTAAGTAAAAAAAGGAGGTAAATTTATAGTACAGTGAACGGACACCAACAGGACCAACTAAAGATGTCGGTTCAGGAGGAGTGCCCGCATAAAAGAAATATGTAGTAGATACAACAAAAATCGTGTTTTACCGAAAAATGAATATATTAAAGAAACTAAGACATTTAAATCGTATATGTATATAAATGTTTTTAAAATAAATAAAAAACTTTAAACAAGAAAAAAGGTTTATTTCCTTTAGATATATACATACAAAGTATAGTATATGTACATAGATACATAGATGTAGTATGTAATACAAAACAATGAAATGAATAGTCACTCTAAGGACGCAAAAATTCATATATTGTTGTTTGTCTTCTCTTTTTCTTTAAAATGGCGTCTTGAAATCGTATTTCTAATTTAGAAAGAAGCTCCAAAGACCCTGTATCTCCGTGATTTTCGACAAAACTTTTGAGCTGCTTGGTCTGGGTAATAGCTTTACCATAATTTGGGATAGCTTCTGTTGGCACAGGAACTTCATCGACATCAGAATCTTCCGAAAGTTCTTATATTTCAACTGGATTTGCAATTTCTTGTTCTGAATCTGGATCTTCAACATACAAATCTTCATCTACGTTCAAAAAGTCATTAAGGTTTTCATTATCCGCCAATTTCAATGAATTCTTATTTTTGAGGATATCTGAAAGTACACTAAGAGGCAAATCATCTTCTAGGTCAGATGTATCAGCCTCAGTTACCGGGTCTTCACTTTGCGTATTTACATGATTAAATCCTGCTTTGCGGAAGCAATTTTGAACTGTCTTTTTGGTTACTTGGTCCCAAGCGGTTTTTGCCAAATAAACTGCATCCAGTGGTGTAATTTTCTTTATTAACTCAAAAGCTGTGTGAGCAGTTTCAATGTTTACTAGCAGATGTTTGAGTATTAGATTTCGGTAATAAGTTTTAAAATTCTTTATAATCCCCTGGTCAAGTGGTTGGCAAGCTGATGTACAATTAGGGGGTAAAAATAATATTTTTATATTATTTAAGCGAACGTCTTTCGGATGAGATCCCGCATTGTCTAAAAATAACATAATGTTTCTCTTTTCTTTAGCCATTTTCTAATCTAGGTCTTGCAATCACTCTGTCATAATTTGTCCTGTCATCCAAGCTTTCTTATTATATTTCCAAGTTACAGGCAGGTTATTTATATTAATGTTTTTAAAAGCTCTGGGTTTAGCTGCTCTACCAATGACTAGGAGTTTTTCTTTTCCACCCGCCATATTTGCACAATGGAAAATTGTAAACCTCTCTTTGGCATACTTACCCCCAACACATTTTTCCTTCTTTAATGTGAGCGTTTTGTCGGGTAGAGCCCTAAAATACAGGCCTGTCTCATCGGCGTTATAGATGTCTCTCGGTGAATATCCCTTAATCAAAGAAGGACATTTTTTTAAAAACAATGAAACATCTTGAGCATTAACCGAAGCTCCTTCTCCCGAAATCGCTTTAAAACTTATATTGTGGCGGAGTCTAAATTTATTGAGCCAACCAGAAGAAGCACTGAATGTAGAATGTCCCAAAGAAGCGGCTATTTTTCTTGCCTTACATCGTATTAGCGGACCTAAAAAAAATAAGTTTTTTGCGTTTTTGTCATGGCAAACTTATTGGTAATCTCACTTTTTTTATCTATTTTAGAATTTAATATGAAAAGAAAATCAACGCATTAATACAAGAAAACCTTATCTAAAAAAATCATATGCTTACATGTTAAAGGAATCCCCGTATGCCGAGCTGCTGTAAACCAGTTATAACACAATTCGTCAATTTTAGTACCACCACCCGTCAAAAAGCTTCTTTTTTCATTCATTCAAATTGCTGTTCGACATCTATTTGTTTAGAAGGATTTCTTTATGTTTAATTATATCTGCGGCTTGTGTTTTTCCAATATTAACGCTTGGATAAGTTCCTTACACTTAATTTCTCTTTATTGTAAACTTCAACAATCTCAATTTTTTGTTTAAGCGTGAGAATTTTTCTATTTGGAGCCATTTCTACAATGAATGTGTCGCTCACTGTCTTTTCAGACTAATATTGAAAGCAGATTCAATCGAAAGCGTACACCTAAAGAATAAGAACGGTAAATCCTCGACCAACTTGGGGAAGTCTCTAATTCACGTGAGGCAGAAGTGCTGCGTTTATACCGAAAGAATAAAGTCGGTAAATCTCCGGTTTACTCGGGGAAGTCCCAGCGAAATTGTCGTGCGGCGCGATAGAGAAATGCAATAGCAATACTCTCGATATAAAAATAAGATCAGGGGTTTCTTTTTATTTTATTTTTTGTCCGGTTAAGAGAACATTTTCTTGTATCCGCGTCCGTTCAAGAGAATGTCCGTCCAAGAAAGAGTTAATACAATGGAAATTATATGAGAGCCGGTCGGGACCATGAGAAACTGTCCGTTTAAGGGAGGTGTCCGAGTAAGAGGGGTGTCCGCGAAGGGGAATTTCACTGTACTGACATTTGTTTAGTCGTGTCCTCTATGTCCCAGTATGAAAAATTTAAAGGACAGCTCTCGTATCACCTCGGATTTCTTCTTCGCATTCCAGCGTTTGAGTCAGAGTACAGTTTTGGAACCTTCCTCGTACAATAATGTTAAAAATTCTATCCATGTATTGTTCAGACTTTTATACTCATGAGTGCATATAATGTAATCTGAAGCTTGAGATGGCTAAGTTGAATGGAGCTTACCATATACTAAAGGATTTAGATTAAGAACCGTATTGGAATAATATTATCTTTATGCGTCGTTTTGTGCGATTAGCAACGAGATTTTGTGTCAATTTACACGTACTCCGTGACCTTACCAATTAGCATGCAAAATTGTTGTCGAAAACATGAATGCTGGCGATCTGACCAGATATCGTTTAAGGAAATACACATCTGTTTAAAAACTAACACGATTCCTTATCATGACGACTAAGAAATTCTCAATAACTAATTAATTTCCTAGGACTCTCGCTAGGCATCCAATGGTTATAATTAGTGTTTGTTTAGATTTTTGCATTACGCAAAAAAAAGAGAATTAATACCACTTAAGTAATTTAAATCATAGATATTTTCTCTTGACGTCATTCCGATCTGTTTATAGAAGATAATCCCGCAGCGCGATTTATAAACTTTGGACCAAACGCTAAAAATCCGAATTACTTATTTAGATATCCTCCGTTGAAATGACATGAAAACATTGAAAACATGGTGTCGCACTTTGCCTTCGGCGTTTTGTCGCGCAAAAGAGTTTATGGAATGGAATCCACGAGTTTGACAGTAATTTGGAACTGTGCCGAAAGTATTTATTGGAATATTTTGATGACCTATAACGCTCTAGTTGAATTCTTCTCAACATCTTATTTATTGGACTTTTAAGCCGTTCACGATGTGTAATGTAAGAAGAATTTGGGTATATTTTCTACGAAGGATAACACATGGGCTGAAAAGTCCCGGGCCTAACAAAGAAAACACGGTTTTTTGGTACAAAATTAGCTTTATTAATCAACGTAATCTCCATCAAGAGCAACGCAATCATTCCAGCGCCGCTCTAACATTTCAATACCACTTTTGTAGAACGATTTATCTTTTGCCTCAAAATAGGCCTCAGTTTCAGCGATAACCTCTTCATTCGTGCGAAATTTCTTACCGGCGAGCATTTTTTTGAGGTCTGCGAACAGCCAGTAGTCGCTGGGAGCCAAATCTGGCGAATACGGTGGATGTGGGAGCAATTCGAACTTCAATTCATGTAGTTTTGCCATTGTTTTGATTGACCTGTGACACGGTGCGTTGTCTTGATGAAACAAATTTTTTTTCTTTGCCATATGCGGTCGTTCCTTTGCAATTTCGGCCTTCAAACGCTCCAATAACGCTATATAATATTCACTGTTGATGGTATTTCCTTTCTCAAGATAGTCGATGAATATTACACCACGCACATCCCAAAATACCGAGGCCATAACCTTTTCAGCCGATTGTTGTGCTTTCGGGCGCTTTGGACGAGGTTCACCAGTTGCTGTCCACTCAGATGACGATCGTTTTGATTCCGGAGTGAAGTGATGGATCCATGTTTCATCCATTGTCACATATCGACGCAAAAATTCCGGTTTGTTACGTTTAAACATGGCCAAACATTGCTCAGAATCATCAACACGTTCTTGTCTTTGGTCAACAGTGAGTAAACACGCACCCACTTTGAACAGAGCTTTCTCATAGTCAAATGCTCATGCAATATTAATCCAATACGTTCTTTTGATATCTTTACAATGTCAGCTAACTCACGCAACTTCACTTTTCGATCATTCAAAACGATTTTGTGGATTTTCTTGATGTTTTCTGGTGTTACCGCCTCGTTTGGACGACCACTGCGTTCTGCATCATCGGTGTCTCTACGACCACGATTGAAGTCAGCAAACCAACGTTTTATTGTTGTTTCTGATGGAGCGGAGTCCCCATAACGCTTTTCAAGCCATTGCTTCGCTTGAACGGTATTTTTTCACATCAAGAAGCAGTGTAAAATTAAAATACGAAATTGTTTTTGATCCATTGTTTTGAAAATAACAAAAGTAGCGTGACTCTTAGTACAATAACTCACAAACTAATGAATAGAATATCATGAAATTTTAACAGCTGTCTTTTGAACGTTAGTACTAACTGAGAGAAAGGTGACTGCAATAAAACTAGCATCATCTATGTGTTAGGCCCGGGACTTTTCAGCCCATGTGTTATATCAATAATTAATTGATATCTTTGTTGACCTCAGAATAATACACTGGTCTGAGAAATTACCATGGACATTTCCTAAGTTTAAAGAAACGATCTCTATATTTGAGTCAAGATTGTATAACGAGGTATTCTTGAGTAATATCGATGCAAAAGTAGTTCAAAGTAATCGAAAGCTTAATACGAGGGCGAATCAAATATGAACCGGATTTTGGTTTTGACTTGATGATCACTTCTTGTTGCTATCTCATATTTCTCCAGCATTCCCCTTTGTTTTATATTTGCGTTAACAGCAACTCGAAATGTGAAGAAATTCTTCTTGAGTTTCAAAGATATTCCAACCCCAGAGAGAACCTAATTCGTTCAGGAAAATTTTATTTTCGAGGGTGAATGAAATACAAACCGGGTTTTGGTTTTCAAACATTTATTGGTACAGTAAAAAAATGAATACACCACATTTTTTCCCACCTTGCGGAAGTGTTTAAATTCCGTTATCAAAGAATGAATGTGGTCGCGTCTGTGAGCAATTGCGCACCAACATTTCGACGCCTTCGTCGTCGTCAAAGTGGTGACCTCCCAGTTCTTCACACACGGTGACAGATCGAGACTTTAGGGCGGATGCTCCAGTGTTTCCCAATGAAATTTGTCCGACTTATTTCGGGACAATGGGCCTGTGCGTTGCCGAGCATTGTCATGGTGCAGAATAACACTTCGAATAGGAATGCTTCGCTTTCTTTGTTTATAGAACAGTCTCTCTTCATCAAGCAGTTGGCAGTAGTACGCAGCATTGAGTGTGAGCCGTTCATGGTGAAAATCTATTATCAGTATGCCTCTAGAATTCCAAAAAAACCATTGCCAGAAGTTTTCGCTACTCCATGCTTGTTTGCTTCGACTACGTTTCATCACAGGTGACAATGTACCTCAACAAATCATCTTCCCCTGTTCTATATCGTGCCAAAAGTCTTTCACACACGGCAAGACGGTTTGGTTTTTGATCTTCCGTCAAGAGTCGAAGAACCTACGTTGCCGACACTTTTCCATAACCCAAAAGATTCAAACCTCCGATGACGTTATTCGGCAAAAATATTTTTGTAACCAATTCTGCGTGCATTGAAAGATCCTTTTAAAAAATCAGCTGTAATGAAACTTCTGTTGTTGTAGTTGTTGAACAGGCGTTTGTGTCAATCGACGAGTTTCTGTGAAAATGGAATACCTCTATGTAATTTGAACCAATATGAACGCCATTTATGGAAACTGTACCATTAGTTATCTCAGTGAAATTATTGCGCAGCTAAATTTAGACGTGGTCATACCAGCTTAGTTGATAGATTAAAAACTACAACTACTACCGATAACATCGGAAAAGTTCACCAAATCATGCTAGATGACTATTGAATTAAGGTTAAAGAGATAGCAAAGGCTATATCTTTTTCACATATAGACTGAAGGTTTGACTATGAAAAAGCTAACTGTGCTCATTTAGGACCAAAAACGCGTTCGGACGAACATTTCCAAAATCCTGTTGAGGTAGCTTGGATAAAATATCTCGAAGTTTTGGCCTCGATTAAGAACTGTAGATGAATCTTGGAGACATCGCTACACGACTGAAACCAAGACGCTGTCAAACCAGTGGACTACTAAGGGTGAGTCTACTCCAAACAATACGAAGGCCGTTCCATCCGTCGGGAAAGTAATAGCGACTTTTTTTGGGGATTGTCATGGAGTTGTGTTGACCGATTATTTTGAGAGAGGAATAACAATAACAGAGGCACTATTTGACTACCTGGAGACAGAGATTGTGGCAAAACATTTAACACCACTAAGACAATCCATCGTCTCACACTACAGTAGTCACCATGGGAGAAATTCATAAATTAAAATTCGAAGTGATTGACCACCCATCGTGGTAACGTTTTCTTCTAAGCTCAAAATTCCGCTTGAAGGAAAGAGATTTTCATCAAATAAGGAGCCAATCTCATTTGCCTATTTTGCAGAATAAGTTGCCAACTACTTGAACGGATTAAAGAAATGCAAGTATCTATTAGAGGAAGTATATGGACTTGCAGGTGAACTATGTTCAGAGATAAAGCTGAATTACGCTGCGTTAGACTGGAATATTTCCAGACTACCTACTAGCAGACTACCGTAGTATTACTTATTTTTTTTTTAAGTACAGCCAACAATTTCAATTGAATTACACTCCCATCCATCCAAGTACACATCTTTTGTCATTCTTTCATCTATTTTAACTAATTTTCCATTCATAACACATCCACATTCCAATCATTTGCCTCTGTTTGCGTGAGCTTTTGCCCAATTTAGCCTTTTCCGTTTGTGTATAGAAGTTAACCGTGGTTTTCTTACTGGTATACGACTCTTCAGGCCGGCTTTTTTAGTCTCCTTTCTACTGTTGACACATTTACTGGCTGATGGTGTTGTAAATTGAGCTGTGTCGTAATTTGCGGTGAAGTGAGGTGCCGACTTTTTTAGGACAGTTACTCGAATGTACAGTCGTTTTGTTTCACTTCGCTTTCTGCTCTGAAACCTACCCACTCACGTTTAAATATCCAATTCCCTTCTTTTTCTATCAAATAAACTAACAATATGAAATGTGGTCTTCCGGAATCACATACATCTCCAGTATCTCGGCAATATGCTAGATGTATATTGAATGTACGGTTTATTATAAGACAGGTGGATGATTCAATACCCCTTCCAAATTCTATTTAATTCTATTGCCATCATAAAATTTAATACAGGAATACATTGTTTTCGTGTTTGAATGGATTTTATAAATAAGTCTTATTATTATAAATGTATTATATCGACATTAAATTGTACATGCTACTTTAAAGAGGCTACTATGAATTTCCCTAAATATTTTTAAAATAGTTCTGAGTAAACAGACTTATGAATGGTGGTGTACTTGATGCAAATTGATTAAAAACAAATAATTCTTTTATCCAACGCTGTATATCGAAATATTAATAAAATTTACGCGATTTCACAGAAGCGCAGAATTGTTTTGTCACAAACATGGTGTCATGTTACAATATTTCCCAGGGTTTAAGGTCAGAGAGATAAGCCTCACGCTCACATGTGTGAAATTCATATAAATATTACGTACACATAAATGTGGCACTTACTACACGCCATATCCCCAACAACGTCGCGTATATTTCACAAATACATGCGGAGATTATTGAATATTCATACTCTCTTTGCGCGGTATGCCAGCAGTGATATTTATCAACAGAAAAAAAGACGCTCGGCTAGGGAGAGACAACATGGAATAGATAAAATAATCTTGTGTTATCATCCTGCGAGCGAGCCAGTCCTCTGTGTATGAGCGGAATTAATCTCTAGCATGAATATTTAATATCTGTGGAGTATTCATTTCTGTATGCAGTTAAGTGGTCTGAGGTGATTTCGAAGATATCTTTTATTATGATTGTTTTGGTTTAGTGGAGATATCATCCAGAGTGTGTAATATTTGATATAAGGGCTTTATACCTTGAACAAAATTTAAAGGAAACTCTAAACAGATTTATTAGTCAACTAAACCAAAGGCACATAGCAGGACGAAATTGAACATTGTAAAATACATGCGAGCATTATACAGAAGTAAACAAAAAGAGAGACCTCACATATTTCATAACTAGAGACCGGAAGAAAAATTTTTTGAGAAAATATGCATAAAGCTGGGGCGTAACACATGGGCTGAAAAGTCCCGGGCCTAACACATAGATGACGCTAGTTTTATTGCAGTCACCTTTCTCTCAGTTAGTACTAACCGTCAAAAGACAGCTGGTAAAATTTCACGATATTCTATTCATTAGTTTGTGAGTTATTGTGCTAAGAGTCACGCTACTTCTGTTATTTTCAAAACAATGGATCAAAAACAATTTCGTGTTTTAATTTTACACTGCTTCTTGATGGGACAAAATACCGTTCAAGCGAAGCAATGGGTTGAAAAGTGTTATGGGGACTCCGCTCCATCAGAAACAACAATAAAACGTTGATTTGCTGACTTCAAACGTGGTCGTAGAGACACCGATGATGCAGAACGCAGTGGACGTCCAAATGAGGCGGTAACACCAGAAAACATCAAAGAAATCCACACAATCGTTTTGAATGATCGAAAAGTGAAGTTGCGTGTATTAGCTGACATCGTAAAGATATCAAAAGAACCTATTGGCTTTATACTGCATGAGCATTTGACTATGAGAAAGCTCTGTTCAAAGTGGGTGCCGCGTTTGCTCACTGTTGACCAAAAACAAGAACGTGTTGATGATTCTGAGCAGTGCTTGACCATGTTTAAACGTAACAAACCGGAATTTTTGCGTCGATATGTGACAGTGGATGAAACATGGATCCATCACTTCACTCCGGAATCAAAACGATCGTCATCTGAGTGGACAGCAACTGGTGAACCTCGTCCAAAGCGCCCGAAAGCACAACAATCGGCTGGAAAGGTTATGGCCTCGGCATTTTGGGATGTGCGTGGTGTAATATTCATCGACTATCTTGAGAAAGGAAATACCATCAACAGTGAATATTATGTGGAGTTATTGGAGCGTTTGAAGGCCGAAATTGCAAAGAAACGACTGCATATGGCAAAGAAAAAAATTGTTTCATCAAGACAACGCACCGTGTCACAAGTCAATCAAAACAATGGCAAAACTAGATGAATTGAACTTCGAATTGCTCCCACATCCACCGTATTCGCCAGATTTGGCTCCCAGCGACTACTGACTGGTCGCAGACCTCAAAAAAATGCTCGCCAGTAAGAAATTTCGCACGAATGAAGAGGTTATCGCTGAAACTGAGGCCTATTTTGAGGCAAAAGATAAATCGTTCTACAAGAATGGTGTTGAAATGTTAGAGCGGCGCTTGAATGATTGTGTTGCTCTTGATGGAGATTACGTTAATGAATAAAGCTAATTTTGAACCAAAAAAAACGTGTTTTCTTTGTTAGGGCCGGGACTTTTCAGCTCATGTGTTATATGCAAAAAAAATGCGACAATCTGCAAAATTTTTACATAAAATAAATAAGAACAGAAATTTAAACATTAACTTTATTGCACAAAATTTTTTTACAACATATTTCTAAACCAATTTATAATTAAATGTTTTTCAAAATTGTGTAAAAGAAAGTTTTGTCTTCTATTAGAATACATACGTTTTGAAATAGAGAAGCTTCTTTCAACATCCACAGATGTAATGGGTGCCTTTTTTAACTTTGCAATACATTCTAAAGTAAAATTAAAGTCGAAGTCGTTTACTGTTTCACCTTCCAGTATTTTCTTAACTCTCTTCAATTTCAAGTACCCCGCATTTTTATTTATCACTTTTTTAAATTTATCGTGTATAGAATTACTTATTGTACCCTTAACCTTCTTACATAACATATCAAATTCGTCTAGTATTTCGACCGATTCCGAGAGCGACATCCCCTGCGTTTCTAGTTTACGAATGGAACTTGGAACAAAGCTATAATTTGACTTAATATACAAAAGGTTTTGTAGCAATTCTCTTGATATTACTATCTTGGTTCTTTTAAAAATAGTTTTTTGACATTGCTAATTAAATCATTAATCAAAGGAAATTGATTCCTAATGTCTTCGGCTATACAATTGAACCCATGAGCTAAACAAGTGGTATGAATAATGTTACTACAAACAATGTTTAAATTTTGCGCGGCGTTTATCATCTATGGTGCAGCGTCGGACAACATTAGTAAAATTTTTTCACAAGGTACACTTCCAAGTAAAAGGAAATTTGATAAACCTTCTTGAACGAATTGAGCAATTGTCACATTATTTGTTTTTTCAAGTTCTTTACAATAAATTAAATAAATAATTAAAAATTAACAAATGGGCAATATAACAGCCACACTTATCCGTACTTTCATCTACCACGATATAAATAAAATTATTCCCTACAAATTGTTGAAGATCTGCCATTGTTTGTTGGTAACAAGATGTGACATAATTTTTTCGTACTTTCGTCAGGTATATTATGTTTGCAATATTTTTGTGGAAATGGTTTCAAATTAACATTGTTTAATCTTGCTAATGATATGTTAGACGAAATTAATGCGTTACACAGATGCGTATTATATTCTTCTTGTTCAGAGTTTCGTGAAGTTGTTGCTACACATTGATATATAGATTGCTGCACACATGCGGATCGCTTTAGTTTTTCATCTTTTTCAATATATGTTATGATGTAGTTTTAGCGTGTTGATCAATCAGGTATTTTCTCTCACAAGACACCTACAGCAACAATTGTCACTTTATATCAAAAGTTAAAGAATTTAAAAACAATTGTAAAGCTCTTAGTAGAATTAAACTTACCAGTTTACTGCAGGCTCGACAAAATATTTTGTCGCCATCCTTTATCAGTTCAGGATACAGCTTAATCCACGAAGAAGTTTTGTTCGCTATATTCATCGTATGTAGGCACAGTATTTAAAAATGTAACACAATTATATGATGTTTCTCCCAAAGATATTCAATGAATGAATAGTTTATTTGGGAATTAATAATAAAACGTATTTACCACATCCCTTCTGCTAGGCGAAATTAAACACGTGCAGTTCTTGAAAGAAGTATAAGAGAAACCAATGTAAAAGATTTATCGTTCCGAGAATTGTCCGTTGTTGATCTACATTAGGAATTACTAGAAATTTTTACTAATAGAAAGGATAAGAAAAAGCCTAAATATGCAATATATGCAATCACTAATTGGCGCTAATTAACTTCAATTAGTGTAATACGTCTATATATAGACTATAATTAAAGATATGCAAAAAATAAAATATATGCATTTTGCATATAATCCGGTCTCTAAACTTAGAACTAATTATAACAAGTATAAATCGCTACGATCAATAAGAATATGAACTTGTAGAAGAAGCGATTGTATAGTCTACACCTATTACATTTAATACGCTGAAATATTTACAAGACAAACTCCAAATAATCATATACTCTTCTTCTGGTAACTTTATACGAATCACCTTAAAGCGCGCTAGCTGTAACTATGTATAGCTATTCGGCCTTGTTTACGACTCCGTCCGTTGCTTACATGTGTAGGCCTCCTTATGAATAAGTCGCGCTAAAATGTGAAAGTAAATGCATTGTTCGAATTAGTTTTGCATTAAACTTTAAAACTAGCGTCACTAGTACCCTAAGGGACTGTATAATTGAAACATCTCGCTAATACGTATCAGTAACTAGACATGATTATCAAAAAATATTGTGGTAATTGAGAAAGAAAATATTTCCCATTTTAACTTCGTATATAAATCAAGCAGAAAACGATTCCTCTGTACTGCGTTATTACGAGGGTTATCTCTTAAGTTTTGCATTTAGAGCTGGAATAAAATAGTAAGACTTTATTGTTATTCGAAATATTCTCCACGAAGATTAATGCAGTTCTGCATGCGCTCGAACCAACTCCGGAGGCAGTTATTCCATTCGTTTGTTGGTACAGTTAAAATTACGTTTTTTGAAGGCATCAATTGCTCCTTCTAACGATTGGAACCTTTGACCACCTCATCCGTTCTTGATTTTTGGAAATGTAAAGAAATCATTGGGACTTACGTCTGGACTGTGCGGAGGACGGTCTAACAATTCGACGTTTTTTGTATTAAAAATTCACAATGGTCTCGCGTGCTGTGGGCGAACTTACATTGCCTTTGTGAAGGATGATTCGGGGTTGGTATTTCGAAGCTCGGTGATGACTTTCAGTAGCAGTTCTTTGTTCTTGTAAAGGAATCGTTGCTACATGATCTGCTTCATATGCAAATATCTTTTTGGAGGCACTACGAGAACAGATAATAATTCCCCATGCAAAATTTTTTGAATTAAGGTCTTCGAAATCCCCAAATGTGCTTCAATCTTGCGATATGTCGCATGTTGATCTTCGTTCGACATTGTCCTGAGTGACTGCCGTTCTTGGTGCACCTGTTCTTGGATCATCGCTAAGTCGAATCCGTCCACATTTGAATTTTCCATACCGACGAGAAATTTTCGACTGATGTGGGGTTGTTGAGATAAAATGGTCTCAGTTTAATTCCATTTTCTACTAACTTGTCAACTTTTATAATTCCTTGTAGCTACAACACTAAACGTATCATACTGAAGCTTTGGATTTAGGTTAACTAAAGATGGAGGTTGATTTTTACCGTTAGACTTTTGATTAGTGGCGCTCTCTATGTTCCAGTATACTTAACTTAAAACACAAATATCTTGTAGGTTCATTTAAAAAATCGTCTCAAGTGTCCAGACTTTCATGATCGAGAGTGTATACGGAAATAGTTTACATTGGGAGAAATTCTAACAAACAACATTGCAGATTGATAAAGGGTACGTAAGCACATAGTAATGATGTTATTGTTTGATGAGTTGTATATTAAAAGAATGACACACAAAAAACATATTCGGGTTATACGATTGGGTATATGATTTAATAGGAAAAAAATGAAGCAATTGATACTGTTGCTTTGGTGTGAATTACAAACAATTTTCCATGATTAAGCAAACAAGCAATCGTAAAAACGCCTCTTCTAGGAAAAAGATGCTGCAGCTGCAATTCTTGCAAAATGTATGATTCGTTTTTCTGCAGAAGCTAGTTTAAATCCTGCACACACTTCTCCTAATATTCTCTTTAGGACATTACTGCGTTGATTGTAATAGATATAGTATTCGACAGAATTATGAATCTGAAAGAATTTAGGGAGTCGTAGTTGTGAGTCTACCGACGTTTCACTTCCAGTTGCACGGAGCTTTTTCTACGATGCTGTACACTACCGTCCATAAAAGTTTGTCAAGTATATTTCGGATTTCTGTGGCCGCTTTTCCAGCCATACAGAAGTGTTTTATCACTGCACGAAATTCGATTTTATCTATTTTTGCGAAATCGCCTGACTTGCTACACAAAACACACTCCTAAACAACAACTATTAACAGTAGACAGATCCTTCGTGGGCCATCTCTTGCCCTCGTTGTGATGGCCAGGCGGCGATGGATGACCTTTACCAACTTGCTCTTGGATGGTCCTTCATGTTTGAAATCATAACTTGAAATTGTTCACGTAATGGTTTCACTTTTGTATAAGACTACTCTCTAATGTTTAGTTAGTTAGTAGTTAAGTTAGAAATATCAAATTTTACAAAAATGCGACACTATCGTTAAATATATTTCAAGAATCACTGGAGGTACCATTTATGAAAATGGTGATAATATTTATCAGTGCTAGTATGGCTACTATTCAATACTTCTGGAAGTTACAGACATATTTCTGTCGCAAATCCCAATTCAAAAAATCTTAATCAAAAGAAGAAACTTATTTGCTTGTCCATTACAAAGGAATTTGTTCAGATCCGAAGAGAATCCAATCTGAAAGCCACAAGAGAACGTTCAACATTCCGCGAGCGTATTAACAGACGTATATACGCATGTAGCGAAAAGAGATTGCCTTTTTACTGTTACATACCTGTTGAGTTTGTAATTACATATACACGCCGATCTCGCCGGTCGACGGGATAGTTGTTGTCGTACAGTTCTAATAATATGTATAACGTCTGGTGCTATTTTTAGATTGTTAGATCGTTTCTGGATCGGTTATCCGCGACGCGTTTCGTATAATGAAATTGAAATGGTCTTACACGTCCCTTATCCGCGGGAGAATGGAGACAGTAATGTAATGGAATCCGCTTTATTGTACCTTGAAACTCGACAAATAAAGTATGAAGGAATACAGTTAACCGAAGAGAATCTGAACTATGCTATTTATATACTGGATGATTTTAAAAAAAATCAGCTAGCTTTGCGCAGGCATATTTTTCTCGTTCGAATAAATAAAGGAATAGCTGTAAAGTAAAGCTTTTAGTGTTTTAATTACGCCTTTACGTATAGCAAGAAAGTGCAAGCGTTGGTGCATAAAAATTTGATTTAGAAACAGATGCAGGTGGGACTACAATTTGTCACATATTAAAAAGGGCAAACAGGCAAAACTCTGGTCACACCCAAGTATTATATTTTATTCTATCCTTTCTCTTTTGAAAAGGACTTTTGGGATACCTTGTATTAAGTATATATATACAGTGAAATCTCCCTTGAACGGACACCAACGGGACCAACTGAAGATGTCCGTTCAGGAGGGGTGTCCGCATAAAATAAATATGTAGTAGATACAACAAAAATCGTGTTTTAACGAAAAATGAATATATTAAAGAAACTGGGACATTTAAATCGTATATGTATATAAATGTTTTTAAAATAAATAAGAAACTTTAAACTTAAGAAAAAAAGTTTATTTCCTTTAGATATATACATACAAAGCATAATGTATGTACATAAATACATAGATGTAGTATGTAATACAAAACAATGAAATGAATAGTCACTTTAAGGACGCAAAAATTCATATATTGTTGTCTGTCTTCTCTTTTTCTTTAAAATGCCGTCTTGAAATCGTATTTCTAATTTAGAAAGAAACTCCAAAGACTCTGTATCTCCGAGATTTTCGACAAAACTTTTGAGCTGCTTGGTCAGGGTAATAGCTTTACCATAATTTGGGATAGCTTCTGTTGGCACTGGAACCTCATCGACATCAGAATCTTCCGAAAGTTCTTGTATTTCAACTGGATTTGCAATTTATTGTTCTGAATCTGGATCTTCAACATACAAATCTTCATCTACGTTCAAAATATCATTAAGGTTTTCATTATCCGTCAATTTCAATAAATTCTTATTTTTGAGAATATCTGAAAGTACACTACATATGAGGCAAATCATCTTCTAGGTCAGATGTATCAGCCTCAGTTAACTGGTCTTCACTTTGCTTATTTACATGATTAAATCGTGCTTTGCGGAAGCAATTTTGAACTGTCTCTTTAGTTACTTGGTCCCAAACGATTTTTGCCAAACAAACTGCATCCAGTGGTGTAATTTTCTTTATTAACTCAAAAGCTGTGCCAGCAGTTTCAATGTTTACTAGCAGATGTTTGAGTATTAGTCTTCGGTAATAAGTTTTAAAATTCTTTTTTCTTTAGCCATTTTCCAATCTAGGTCTTGCAACCACTCTGTTATAATTTGTCCTGTCATCCAAGCTTTCTTATTGTATTTCCCAAGTTACAGGCAGGTTATTTATATTAATGTTTTTAAAAGCTCTGGGTTTAGCTGCCCTACCAATGACTAGGAGTTTTTCTTTTTCGCCCGCCATATTTGCACAATGCAAAATTGTAAACCTCTCTTTGGGATACTTACCCCCAACACATTTTTCCTTCTTTAGTGTGACCGTTTTGTCTGGTAGAGCTCTAAAATACAGGCCTGTCTCATCGGCATTATAGATGTCTCTCGGTAAATATCCCTTAATCAAAGAAGGACATTTTTTTAAAAACGATGAAACATCTTCAGCATTAACCGAAGCTCCTTCTCCCGAAATCGCTTTAAAACTTATATTGTGGCGGATTCTAGATATATTGAGCCAACCAGAAGAAGCACTGAATGTAGAATGTCCCAAGAAACGCCTATTTCTCTTGCTTTACATCCTATTAGCGGACCCAAAAAAAAATAAGTTTTTTGCATTTTTGTCGCGACAAACCTATTGGTAATCTCACTTTTTTTATCTATTTTAGAATTTAATATGAAAAGAAAATCAACGCATTAATACACGAAAACCTTATGTAAAAAATCATATGCATACCTGTTAATGCCGAGCCTCTGTAAACCAGTCATAACACAATTTGTCAATTTTAGTGCCATCACCCGTCAAAAAGCTTCTTTTTTGTAATTCAAATTGCTGTTCCACATCCATTTGTTTAGAAGGATTTCTTTATGTTTAATTATATCTGTAGCTTGTGTTTTTCCAATATTAAAGTGCTTGGATAAATTTGGACTCACCCGTCCATAGGACGTTGTTCCACTCTTCTATGGTCCAGTGTTGGTGCTCACGAGCCTATTTAAGTCGCTTTTGCTTGTTTTGTTTGCGTAGTAATGGCTTTTTCATTGCAATACGTCCATGAAGCCCGGCTTTCTGTAGGCGACGTTTGACTGTAGAAACACTGACTAGTTTTTGGCGACCAACATTTAATTCTGCGGTGATTTCCGGGGCTGTTTTGCGTCTACTTAACTTGCTGGTAACCACTATTCTGCGATCATCTGCAGATGTTGTCGCTTTTGGCCTTCCACTCCGTCTTTTATTAAGATTACTTATGCCATTTTTATAGTAAGCTATTATAAGCGCACGTGTTTCCGTACTAATTTCTCTTCGCGGAGGCATTTTAAAAAATTGTCACACAATATTTCGCTCACGACGTGAATAGAGTAAATACCACACTGCAACTGACCATAGGTTCCAGATTTCACTATAATCTTCTAGGAAAGTAATTTAAACATTATTACCTACAATCTAACAGATAACTAATTTTACCCAGTAAATTCAGAGGGATTGTTATTGTAATTGCACCGCAATAAACAGTTTATGGTAATCCGACCAAGTGCAGGTAAATGATAGTAAACCTTATGCGATATAATGAACTACATTTTAAATACGTATTTCATTTTATTATAATATTTTTTTGGTAAACATAATACTATATGAATAATCCATGAAAACAGGGGTGCCTAAACACTTTTGAACGGTAGTGTATGTATAGGAATATTATCTAATCACAAGTGGGGAACTTACACACGCACTCGCACAAATCGACGACTATTACATTATCGTATCATAGATCATATTAGCAATACGTAATCCATTAACCTTTTCCTTCGTAAAATCGAAAAAAAGTGGGGGGAGTTTGATGTGTCGAACATGTTATCGTTCCTTAGAAATGAAAAGATATAGTTGTATTATACTTTCAGATGCAAAAATCTCGACTAACAATCGGGCAGTGGCGAGATTTTCCTTGAAGTGCTGTCGGTTTTCTGAGACGATATGGAATATTTATCTGCCTGATTAGATCTTGAAACGCCAATAATATTGTGTTTGATAAGAGTGTTTCTTGGTAATTGCTATTGCATATATAGGAAATTTATATACCATAAATTCTTCTGTATAAATTAACTAATACTAATAGGCATTTCGACATGTTCAACTTATACGATTTATACAAGGTGTTTGGATGCTAAAAACACTCGGAGTTTTTTTTAAAATAATGAGAATTTTAATTACTACTAAATACGAGTTTGCAGCTAATATATTATGTTACACAATTAAGTGTCCGTTGGATAGGATGCTACAAAATTAAGAATACATACAATATATACACTATCGTTCATAAGTTTGTTCACACTATATAAAATTAAAGAAACCAATTTTTACTTATTTACTTAAAATGTTTTATTGACAAAATAATACATTCTAACAAAATACATATTGTTATAGTACTTCTTTACAATTACCCCCTTTTGCTTTAATAATTGCCCGAGAGATACGTGGAATCCTTAGAACTAAAAACTCCAAATACGATTCGTCTATAGCATTCCACACTTCCTGCACAGCATTTCAGAATACTGCTTTGTCAGTCGGAGGATCTTTTCGAACACCATAATCCAAGTGATCCCACGAAAGCTCGATGTAGTTACAATCAGGGCTTTGTGGTAGCTGCTCAATTAATGATAGGACTCCTTCAGAAGATTTGTCTTGAAAATAAACTTTATCCACCTTTGCGGTGTGTTTGGGGTCGCTCTCTTGCTGATAAATGAACCCCTATCCAGTTGGTACCGCATACTTCTCTTGGATTCTCAACTATACGCTAGGGTGACGGAATAAAATAGACACCAGGTAAAGCTGTATAAATATGTAAACAGCTAAATTCTAAGAACGAATTAAGAACTTTCTCTTGTCATTAGGGTAGGGGTAGATGTATCGGAAGGAATTCGTCATAGTTTTGTATCGTTACAACTATGCCTCGCTTACAAGGTTCGAGTGATATTAGCGACTTCACCCGGGGTGTCGCATCGTTGGCCAGAGTGAACGCCGCTGCGCTTCGCAACGTGAAATAAGTAAATATTTAAATATTCCGTTGTCCACAGTTAACCGTGTGATTACACAATTTAAACGCAAGGAAAAAACAACAGTGGAGCCGAGACCAGGTCGTGCCGGACCTTCTGAAAGAAGTAAAAGGGTACTTGTGCGCGTGTTAAGAGAACCGCGAAAAACTACAGCTGAGCCTGCGGCAACTTCACAGAAAAGTCAGCGATACCTCCACAGTGTGGGGATGTATAGACGGGTGGCAAAGAAAAAACCTCTCCTTACGGCGTTTCAAAAAAGGCGCCGAATGGCTTGGGCAATCGAAATGCGAACGAAGCCCGAAGAGTTTTGTCGATCTGTCATTTTTTCAGACGAAAGCAGATACTGCCAATCCAGTGATAGTGGTCGTACGTGGGTATAGAGACGTTCGTCATAGCAACTGGATGACAAATTTTTGCATCAGACGGTGAAATACGACGGTGTAAACATCATAGTGTGGGGCGCGATATGGTATGGTGGAAGATTGTAATTAGTAATCTGCGACGGAAATATAAATGCAGCAAAATATATCCAAATATTAACAGAAGGACTACTACCGATATTCGACAACGCCATTTTATTTAAAGAAGACGCCACTTTTATTGAGGATGGAGAACCCTGCCACAAAGCAAGAACAACAACCGCATGGAAAGAGGAACAGGGGATTCGGATTTTACCATGGCCAGGCCAATCACCAGACCTGAATCCGATAGAGAATGTTTAGCACATAATCCAGACAAATATGGCGAAACGACGCCGAAAACCCAGCAATAAGAAAGAACTCGTGGCAGCGGTTACAGAAGAGTGGTTAAATATTCCAGAAGACACCATTAATCATTTAATAGATTATATGCCACGACGACTCGCAGCACTTCACGCAAGTAAAGGTGGATCGACAAAATATTAGTCTAATTTAAAATTTTTAAAATATTTTGTATATATAACGAGAATAGAATCTTTTTTTTAATTAGTAGGTGTCTATTTTATTCTGTCACCCTAGTGTACACCTTTTGTTACCTTCGCAAGAAGGATATAGCCCATCAAAAATAGGTACTATTTTTAGATCTGCTTGTTCCAAATCCGAAGTCCTCGGTTTCGTTTAATAATTTATCGCTTAAATACATCACGAAAGCGCCACCTATTATACTATAAGTAATTAGTAGTGAGATGCTACCTAAATTTTCTGTACGATTTTGCTAACTATTCAGATATCATATGATTCATGAAATCTTATTTACTTTTCATTTTGATATAAGGTGACTTGCTACACTCTCCTTTGCTGTGATTTATGTGATCTTTTTGTTAGCAACTTAAATTCGACTTTATGCCCATAATATCATTATATAGGGTTCTCGGAATTGTCTCTGTACTACTGCTAATTTTATTGTTACTGGTGCTGGAATTTATGTGAAATTACGCAGGATATACGCCTTTATACAATCGTGTAAACAGCAGAAAATGGTTTCGATACATTTTGCAAATAATTTAAATATTAATTGAAAAAGGGAATATACACTACCGTCCATAAGTATTGGGTCACCTACATATATATACAAAATTAAATCAAATTTTGCTTTCGGCAATATAACATGTAACTGTCTCGCATAATAGAGACATTCCACCAATTAATCTTGTCAGAGTTTCTTCTGATATCGTGTTCCATTTTTCCTGCAAAAGGATCTACTAGACGGTAGCAGATTTTGGAGTGACTTGTTTCAATCCAATGCATCCTCTAATAATTCAATGGGATTGAGACCAGGAGATTGAAAGGGCTATTTAATAACTATAAGGCTACCTTTTTTTTTTTTATTTCTCTTGCAAATAATGACGGCATATTGTCGCATATTTAGGTATTTTGCGTATATACATGTTGCAATTCCTCAAGTACAGTGTGTATCCCTGCTGTATCATCTAAATCCGTGGCGTCGCGGGAATGGAAACCGGCGAACCGTTGGAAAGGGGGCAAGACAATGAAGATAAAAGTCTTTTGTGTGGGGAGTCGGCAGTTAGTAGTTAGTAAGTAAGGCGTTAGATTATAAGGAAGTAAGATGTAGCTGCAAAATACATAATCTGAATCCGAACAAGTCTTTACATTCATTAAAATTGCCCCCTAACTTCCAGCTACAGTCACAATATCTTAGCTGGATGTTTCAGGTCATTGTCATACTGAAATATGAAGTTTTCACTGACCAGTCACAATCCCAATGACACCACATTATTTTCTAAAATATTTCTGTATTTTTTTTTTTCGTAGAATACCGTTAATTTTCACTAAATCTCCGACAGTACTCGCAAAACCCCCACACTATTACCGAATCTCCTCTGTGTTTGACGGTCGAGAATAACCATGGACTTAAATACGCATCCCTGATTTAATGCAATTTATATTTCGAATTCAGCTGATTCTGCGTTGGAAGTTCTGACTTTATTCTTGTTATTTTTATACAATGCCTTAATCGTCTCTATCATTCCTCTCTCTAGCCCTCTCGTTTCCAGGTTCTACCATGGATCTTCTTTTTTTACCCTATCAAAAGTTTTTGTGGGATCTATAAAACATATATGTATTTCACTTCCTTTTCCTGTTAGTTTTCCTCCTAGCTGTTGGGTGCTTCTTCTTTTTCCAAATTCATGTTGCGTATCTATTGTTTCCAGTTTCTCTCGGAGTCTTTTTTCTATTTTTGACAATACTTTTCCTGGGATGCTTGTTAGCGTTATTCCTCTGTAATTTAGACAGTCTTTTGTGTCGCCTTTTTTGTGTATAGGCATAATTATTCCCATATTCTATTCCTTTGGTATCTCTTTTTTTTTTTAATGATGTTGTTTAAGAGGTTATATTATAGTCCTTTGTTACCTTTGTATCCTCTATATTTTCCTAGTTTTAGTTTGCTAACTGCTTTTCTGACTTCAAAATTATAAGAAAAACTTATTAACACGCTTGGTACCCTCAGCACACGTATAGCCAAAATTAATTTTTATTTCTAAGAACTGACTAATGGAACCTAAGAAAAAAATATAGGTGACAAAAAAAAGAGTAGTGTATATAAAAAAATTTAGAGCAAAAGTTTTGGCTGTTTATATATTATTTCAGCGTCAAACAAATACACTGCAAATATAGTTTAAAAACTCATTCAATTGCATTTTTCATTAATACATCATTATTATATCGAAATAACACCAATTTTAACTTTAAACAGCAAAATTGTCGTATGAACAACATTAATTTGGTCTCATATGTCAAACATTAATGGAAATAACGTTGACTCTGATTTATTTATTTAATAAATCTACATCTAAATTCTCTTTTACTATAATTTAGGGTGGACGATATTTTTGCCGACTTTCAAAAAAAAAAAAGGATGCAAAACATTAAACATGGCAAAGACGTATTTTTTTCGGAAAGAATGTAGGTCAATACGACTATATTTAACCGTTGTAAATAAACCGAGAGGGGACCTCTTTTGCATTGCCGGATAAAATAAGATAATTAGTGCTATTTTAGCGATGTCATGTCGTATGATAAATTAGCTGCTTTGTTTATTAGATTATGCCTTCGTCGAATATCGCGTTGTCGGTTTAATTGGCCACGCTAAATGATCAAGCAATTAAAGAAAACGTCTCGAGCGTTGTTGGGATGCTTCTGAAACTAGATTTTTTCCAATAAAAATGTAGAGAGCCTTTAGGAATAGTAATTCTTAAGATTGGATGGAATAAAATTGGTTGGAATGGGAGAATGGATTCACCGGCTAATTTATTCCGGGAATAATTAAATTGTGTTTACTTTAACACTTTTTTTTTTTGAAAATTGGTGTAGGAACTGTAACAGTTTTAATTTTAGCGTAGAAGTTTATTATTAGTATTGTTGGACGAAGCTCAACGGTTTATATTCGAAAAACACAAATGAAATTTAAAGGTTTATTACTGGATCTGCGTATTTTGATGCTTTTTTATTCTCTTGCCATGTTTTGTCGTAAGAATACGGTAGATCCAAAAGCTGTCCCAGCTCCCTTAAGGTTTTCGAGAATAAGGAAGCATGGTGTTCGAAAGGACTTCATTTTACCTGTGGAATATCGAAAGACTTACACTAAAAAAACGTTAAATATTCTTCTTATTTCATCGATGATTTTCTGCAAGCTAATTATAGTATACTTAATCAGCGTTAACGGTACTTTAATTCTCCAAAATTACGACAACCACATATCAAGTAAAACAATTTTGAAGGCTTGAATAATAAAGTAGCTCTAGAAGTTATAATGAACACGTTTGTACGAAGAGTATTTCTGTCAACGTCCAAATAAAGCAACTGTGAGTAACCAGGTGTCAAACAGAATCAAGTTACTTTTCGACAGAGATCTTCCAATACACTCTTCGTAGAAGGTTGTGGCCAGCGTTCTGAAATAGGTCTCCACAGGATCTCAAAGCTCCTCGTTGCTATGGAAGCGTTGTTCTCCCACATCTGTCTTTAGATATTACGTCACCCATGAAAAACCACATAGAACAGAAGAGGACGCATGCGGTCTTCTGGAATTGTTTTGATTGACGACAAAACACCCCCGCATACTACTGGGGTAACCCATCAGCTTGTTGTACAGATTATACACAATTATTAGATTATGTACAATTTATATATATACATATATATATTGTAGCGTTTGTTTTCGCGGGAAAAGGCTGTTCTATCATTCTTTTGGGTTTCATTCCTCGTTCAGCGTTAGTTCTTAGAAGAACTAGATACGTTTCGATGTAATCGTATACATTACAATACACTAGGGTGACAGAATAAAATAGACACCAGGTAAAGCGGTATAAATATGTAAACAGCTAAATTCTAAGAACGAATTAAGAATTTTTTCTTGCCATTACGGTAGGGGTATATGTATCGGAAGGAATTGAGAGTGAACGCGGCGCTTCGCAACGTGAAATAAGTAAATTTTTAAATATTCCGTTGTCCACAGTTAACCGTGTGATTACACAATTTAAACGCAAGGAAAAAACAACAGTGGAGCCGAGACCAGGTCCTGCCGGACCTTCTGAAAGAAGTAAAAGGGTGCTTGTGCGCGAAATAGTACAGCTGAGCTTGCGGTAACTTCACAGAAAAGGCAGCGCACTGTTCTGCGAAACCTCCACAGTGTGGGGATGTATAAACGGGTGGCAAAGAAAAAACCTCTCCTTACGGCGTTTCAAAAACGGCGCCGAGTGGCTTGGCCAATCGAAATGCGAACGAAGCCCGAAGAGTTTTGGCGGTCTGTCATTTTTGCAGACAAAGGCAGATACTTCCAATTTAGTGATAGTGGTCGTACGTGGGTATGCAGACGTTCGTCACAGCAACTGAACGACAAATTTTTGCATCAGACGGTGAAATACAGCGGTGTGAACATCATGGTGTGGGGCGCGATATGGTATGGTGGAAGATCGCAATTAGTAATCTGCGACGGAAATATAAATGCGGCAAAATATATCCAAATATTAACAGAAGGACTACTACCGATATTCGACGTCATTTTATCTAACGAAGACGCCACTTCGATGGAGGATGAAGCACCCTGCAACCACATGGAAAGAGGAATAGGAGATTCGGATTTTACTATGGCCAGGCCAATCACCAGACACGAATCCGTTAAAGAATGTTTGGCACATAATCCAGACAAATATGGCGAAACGTCCCCGAAAACCCAGCAATAAGGAAGAACTCGTGGCAGCTGTTACAGAAGAGTGGTTAAATATTCCAGAAGACACCATTAATCATTTAATAGATTCTATGCCACGACGACTCGCAGCACTTCACGCAAGTAAAGGTGGATCGACAAAATATTAGTCTAATTTAAGCATTTTAAAATATTTTGTATATATAACGAGAATAGTATCTTTTTTTTAATTAGTAGGTGTCTATTTTATTCTGTCACCCTAGTGTACATCTTCTGGAGGTAGTCGTGGTTTGAATACCACATACCACCGATATATATATACCGGTTTATATCACCCTACGCCTTCCGATTCTCAATCTTCATTCCTCTCAATAATTCCAAAGGTCTTTTCCCATTCCCTCTCTCTCTCTTTTCTTCATTTATGCCAGCTTCTCCATAGCCTATCTCGCTTCCTTCTTCCTCCTGGCTTCCGTTTCAATACTTGCTTTGGTAGTCTTGCTTCCGGCATCCTTTGTACATGTCCGAACCATATCACTTGTTCATCTTTGATGTCGTCTATGATATTACGGTTCACCTTCATGATTTCTCTTATCCTGATGTTGGTTACTCTTTCCATTCTAAAACTGCCTGCTGTTCTCCTTAAAAACTCAATCTCTGTAGTTGGCAATGTCTTAGATGTTCTCACTTTTATTCTACAGACTTAGGAGCTATTATGTTATCATACTTTTCACTATGGTGTTGTATATTGGGTTTTTGTGAGATGTTTCTGTCCCGAAATATGCCGTTCAGCATACCAATAGCTTTCCTGCCCTACATGTAGCGTTGGTGGATGGCTTTGTCCAGTGTCTCATTTCGCGATATCTTCACTCCCAGATTGTTGTATTTTCTTTTCTTGGTCTTGCTGCTTTCTTCCAATGCACATATATTCTGTTTCGTCAAGATTTATTTATAATCCCAACTTTTTGTATTCCTCAATCAGTTTGCGAATCGTATAATTAATATCGTCATCGTCACCTCGTGTAACTCGAGCGTCCAATGATCACTTGTTCTTGCATCTAAAGAATCATGTCGAGTCAACGCTATGAAATCAAAACAACCGTGCTGGAGTGGTTACCAAATCAGACGACATATTTCTAAAAGGATAGAATTCATGAGTGCCTTAACATAGATGGAAATTATGCTAAGCTCCAGACGTTCGTGTAAGAATAAAAGCGTTAAAAATTGCTTTTGCGTTGTTATCAAGGTCTACGTTTATTACATTCTTAATCACCGCACTATCGTTCGTATGGATACATTTCCATCATACAGTCTGTAAAGTAAGAAGGTGTACGGATTAATGTATAGAAAAATGTATTTTTAATGATTTTTAAGTACATGTATTTGCTGTACTCCATGAGAAGGAAAATGTTATACCATTAATAGTAGTCACCACCGGCATTGATAATTGCCTGGCATCTCCGAAGTACGTCTTTCACTACGTTGACTTCGTACTTCTCCGGTAATGACCTCTAAATGAGACGAATTTCTCGTGTCAGCTGCTTCAAAGTGCACACTCTTCTTCCTCGAAGCTTGTGCTTGAGATATACCCACATATTTTCAATGGGATTTGCATCTAATGACTGCTCTTTCCACTCGATGCAAAACTTGCTCCGATGTTTTGGGTCGTTGTCTTCCTGTAAGACCCAGTCCTCTATTTTTATGAAGCATAGTTGAGTACTCGGCAACAAACACGTCTCATAAATTTTAAGCATTGTTGGAGCATTTAAATTTGATGTAAGCAGATGTAATGCTCCAAAACCCTGTTTCGAAAAGCAACCCCAATGATGGAATTTTACAGAATGTTTAATAATCCGTTGTGTTAATCTATTGGTCAAGGTTCACCAAGAACATCGGATGGCAGTATATCCCCAAACAGAAGTTTCATCCGTCAAAATCACGTTGCTCCAATCTCGGTCCAAATCTTCCTTTGATAAAACGAGTCTTTTCGTCACATATTTTTCGGCTAACAGTGGTTTCTACATTCTGTTTCGATATTTGAGGTTATGCGCAAGGAGATGAGTTCGAGTAGCTGTATGTGATACTTCTATATCATTCTGTTTTAATTTTGCTGCTCCTTGTCGCAATGTTAAGGTCCGCTTAAACAAGTTCAAAATTTGTTTCCATATTCGGTATCACTTTGCCTATTGAGCCACGTTCTGGCATTCTTGATCTTCTTATATTCCTGAATCCTCTTAGCGACAAACGAAGTTGACTTTGCCATATATTTAGCAACCACTGCATATGACATTTTTAGTCCTTTAGAGTGAGAACAATGCAGTTTCATAGCACCAAATGAATTTTTCATCTATTGGCTTACAAAAGAATTAGGACGATATTTGAAGCCAACTGCCATTTATGCCTCATTACACACTCTTACCTTACAGACTGCATATAGTGATCTCTTTTGCTCTTTGTCTTTAGTCTGGACTTTAAGAACCATAAAGAAAGCAAATGGAAAAAATATACCAAACAGGGGCGTCGCCAAAAGAATATGATGTCATAAACATGAGACGTGTTCAAAGTTGTCGAAACATGTTAAGCAATACAATATTTCTTATAATATTTTGCGAAGTAAAATACCTTAAATATACTAATAATATTTGACATATTTTTAAGAGAAACTATTTTAAGTAAATATCTCAACATCCTCACGTGATAGCGAAATTTTGAAAAGAGTCTCAGAATAAGAACGGTTCGTATTCAAGATGCGCGTGTTAATGTATTGAAAAAAAAAATTGTATTGACCAGTGTAATCATCCGCATTCTGTTACTCAAACAAAAGCGCAACGATAACAACGGCAAACGCGATAAAATTAGTATCAGAGGTTTTATCGTTGGCTGTACATCGCTGATACAAACATAAAAAATCAATATACCAGTTTACACATCCCATTCTTTCCTCTCGTATAATGGGCATGTTGGTACATAAAAATCAATTTTGTTTTTGTCATATCTATGCTGCTTTAAGCTGTCGTCGTGTACGCATACTCATACATACACACGCGCGTGTATACTGTGGGCAATGTCTATTTTAGTTGTGTCCATCCAACTTTAAAAGTAACTCTTTCGTATTCGCGCTAACCGAGAGAGGAGTCTTATTTATTTGAAGCGAAACAAACTCTTGACGTCACCACTGTTTGTTTAACGAATATGCCAAAACGTGTTATACTCCCCGCCTACTCGATCTTGCCATCTGTGTTTGGCTTGCGGATTTAGAACAGCGAATTATGTATTTACCAGGAATTTTTCGGATTTTTTTTACTCTAATTTTACATCCTGCACGAAATCTATGGAACTTATAGTGGATATAGGATATTTTCAATGGATAGGGAAGCTTTAGTAACAGTTTTGATGGGAGAAGAAACTTTGTGTTGGGGAATGATTCAATGAAATGTTTCATATCTCCATCAACAACAAACAAAATACGAACGGACATAGGTATCTTAGCACACTCCACACCACACAAATTAATGGTGTATTCGGAACACAGAGTTTTAGGAATGCGTGGTCTCACAAACTATTTGATAGACCCTAATAGACCTTCTCCTAAAAATGAGTTCTTGTGTTTCTCTACAAGAGTTTATATTTCTAAATAACTCGAGGTTTTTAATTCAATGGTAAATGTAATGCCTTACATTTTCTCTAAATCTCGTTCCGATAGTCCGCTGTATTTGCTTAATATAAACCTTATCACAATCACAATGCAATATTCCAAGTTCCAGATTCTTTGCTTCATATCAGTTTTAAATTTAGGATTACCTAAGAGGTTTTTTCACCTGTTCCATTACACGAGAAGCACATTCACACGGAAAATTCTGCTTAGTGCTGTGTTCACTGTTGAGTGGAATGGTAGTTTTATAAATTCCTTATTAGCGGTGACTGTTGAAGTCATGATCAATTTCAAATATTTCAGATTTATTATTCTGGCGGTTTGTAAACAGATAATTTTGCCATCTACCGTATCCCAATCTTCAAGAGGCTCTATCTAAATCCATCTTCACCCCGTCGTCTCTTCTCCATAGCTTTTTTAATTCCCAACTCCTTGGTCTTCCTTTTTTCCTTCTATTAGCAGGCTTCCATTTTCAAATCCTTTGTGGTACTCTGTCCTGGTCCATTCTCCTCATATAGCCATACCATAATAGTTGTTTTATGTTCTATTTCATGTATTAATGATGCATCAACTTGCATTATTTCTCTTATTCTTTCATGATCTAATAATGTATTCTTACAGTGGCCCACACTACACTTCCATAGAAAACACAGCTTTCAAAAAGAGAGTGGAACATCCGGGTTTTTGTTTTCTTCGAAGTATTGCCATTTCACGCCACAGGGTGTAATTGTCTAATTATAGTTTTTCCCTTTATTATTTTATTCTGTATGTCTTTCATCTCTACAATCGAAAGTTAACATAACTCCTAGATATTTATACGCATTTGTCGTTTTTACCACTTCACTTTCCACCATAATATTTCAGACACATATCTGAAATAATCAATGTAGTGCAATGAATGTCTGAGATACATTGTTTATTATGTAACCTCAAGAAGCATCATTTCACATACCGAAATAAACAATTTCGTCACGGTTTCTGGCGCTTGCACTAACACTTAAATGCTGTTTTTAACATAACCTCAAGTAGTGTTACTGGAATAAAGTGTAGACAATGGTTTGTTCTCTACCAAATTTATCAAAAACGTAATTCACGTTAGTCTTTTGTTTTAAAGTGTTATATGTTTTAGGTGCGTAATGGTTTAACTAAATGAATTGCACATTATTAAAGACTGGATATTATTTTCCCAGAAAATAAAAGAGAACATTGCGGACTTTAAATTTAGATATTGATTGAAAATAAAATTTTAGCTCCTGCAAATTTGTATGAGCAACAACACCTTCAAACAAATGACGAGTTTAATTCATCAAACTATGAATTTCTATTGCCTTTTCTTTCTCCATTTACCACAAATATGAACTGGAAACACAGCAGCTTCAATTCACAAGATAATAAAGTTTATCAAGTTAATGATTTAGATGGTATTCGTTGATCGATAGAATATTTCAGTGGGTATCTATACTACAATTTTTTTGAGACCATGGCGTTTTTCACAAACAGACATTAAGTAAAATATAGTGGAAAGTCCTTACTGGTAAAGAATTATGCAGGTTCTTTGGATGCAGCATGCTTTGGGCTTTGGAAACAAGAACTCTCAACATACACTACCATTCATAAGTGTTTAAGCACTCTCTTACTAACCGCATAAATCATATAAAAAGAAAATATGAAAATATTTATTTCTTACGTACATCCACATATATATTTATGTAAATATACTAAATAAATGGGAAAATTAAAACGGTTTAATTTAAATTCTAGTTTCATCTGTATGACCTTCGGCATTCTCGCAATAAGTTTTGCTAAGGATTCTGGAGTTATTGAGGTCCAAGTTGATCGAATTTTATTCCACATATCAGTAACTGTTGTTGGAGCTGATTGGCGTACTACCCAGTTCAGCTCTTTCCACGGTAACTTGATCGCGCAATAAGAAAAAATAAAGGTACCCAAATTATCAGAGACTAAATAAATGAAAAGAAATAGTAGAAATGTCCAGGGTGAAGAAAATTTTACACCACCATCTCGAACAAGATAACGTCAACTCTAAAAATTTTGTTGATCGTACGATTTTATTTTCTTCCTTTTGATTTCTCTTAATCTCTTTATTCTTGTCCAGAATTTTCTTTTTACTTTATACCTTTCTGCTATCCGTTTCCCAAATTCCTTCCATGAGTTCTTTTTCCCTTCCTTTTTAGTTTTCTTTACTAGGTTTCTCTTCCTACTGTAACCTTCTTTATGTTCTGTTGTTTTTGTTTGTATGTACTTTCTCTAAGCAGTTTCTTTACCACCTTCTTTACTTTATCGTTCCACTAATTCGTTATATTTATATGTTTATTAAACTAATAAAAAATTACTAAATAAATAAAACGGAGAGACGGAAGAAATAGTTTTATTTTGTTACTCTAAAGTGCTAAATTAAATTATACTCTACGTATAGAGTGTTATGTTAACGAAATAGAGAGACACGTTGAACAAAATAGTTTTTATACGATGAAAGGGACGTAACATTCTACGTTAGGTGTCAAGTGTTATTGCAAAGCGTTTAGCCTCGTCCTTAAAGCTAATTGTCTTGTCTTCTATAGAGTTTATATACCACCGGCTACGCCTATTTATATCTTTCAACGTCTTCTTCATAGGCTGGAATTGCTTTCTCTGTTGCGGGGGATTTTAACCTGCCGACTTTAGATTGTGCTGATTCTACCTCATCAATAATTGTAAATAAATTTGTTACTTCATTTAATGCTCAACAGATGAATAACGTAAACAAATGTAATAATAGATGCTTAGATCTGATTTTTTGCTCTAGGGTTTTGAGGTGTGATCTTGAACGGGCCGATATTTTGCTGGTGGCTGAGGATGTGTCATCCTGCTCTTACATTTGATGTTGCTTGTGCCTCGGTAGTAGAAAAACGTTTTAAAGTGACTAACGTTGGGAGCTTCAATTTCAGACGTGCCAGTCTGGTACACCTTTATGAACTCTTGCTTAACATACAATGGGATTCAGTGATCAGTTGTGATTCGGTTGAGTGTGCCTGCAATGAACTTTATTCTACATTATCTGATTATTTTGATAAGACTGTTCTAAAGACAGTACCTAGGAAGAATGTATTTCCATCTTGGTTGTCTAATGAAACACGTAGAAATATTAAAATTGAGCGCTATTATCTCAAAAAATATAGAAGCACGGGGTTACAATTATATAATAATACATTTAAAGAATACAGAAAATATGTTCAAATATCTGTTAAACGGGATTCCGATAATTATATTAGGGATATTGGCCTATCTATTCAGGCGGACCCCAAGAGACTCTGGCCTTACATTAACTCTAAACTGAATTCTACACGTATACCAGGTATTATGACGGATAACAACAGTACCTTTTCGTTCTCTGAACAGATTACTGACGCCTTTGCTTCGTATTTCTCAGAGACCATGTCAGGCATGTAAGGCAAACGTCACTATTATCCATTCCGATAACAATACCTTCGTTTCCGATTCATTCTTTCTTAAAGAATTTAATGAGGGGGATGTCTTAGAAGCCATGTGTCAATTGAAGCGAAAAATGACAGCTGATCCTGATAACGTTCCAGATTTTGTTGTTAGGGACTGTAGATTCGTTCTTTGTGGCCCGCTCCTTCACATTTACAATCTAATATTGAGATAGGGAGTTTTTCCAAGTTGTTGGAAAGTATCTCGTGTTACACCTGTTTTTAAGTCCGGGTCGAGGAATAACATTCGGAATTATCGCCCGATATCTATATTATGTAACTTTGGTAAAGTTTTTGAAATTATCTTATATAAATATATATATTCGCACGTTGCTGCTAAACTGTCCCCGGTGCAACATGGTTTTATTAAACAGATCAACAGTGTCCAACCTTTCTAATGATGTGTCTGAGGCGTTAGATCTACGTCTTCACACAGATGTCATTTACACAGATTTTGCTAAGGCTTTCGACAGGGTTGAACATCAAACCCTATTACGTAAACTGAATATGTGGGGTATCTCTGACGATCTGATATTGTTGTTGCAATCCTATTTGAGTGGGCTTTCGGTCCGGCTTATATCAGTCTCCTTCCGGTGTGCCACAGGGCTCTGTTCTTGGACCGCTCCTATTTATTATTTTCATTAATGACCTTCCTGACCGGCTTAGATCTAAATGCTACTATACGCCGATGACCTTAAACTTTTTCGCAGAATATACTCCACTGCAGATTGTGACATTTTGCAGGGTGACCTGCTATCTATTCACCTTTGGTGTCTAGAGAACCATTTACCACTAAATATTGCGAAGTGTAAAGCGATGAGTTTGCTTGCCCCTAGAACTGATACAGTGGGGTATACGTACAATATTGGCGGTGAACTTTTAACGCGTTGTGAGGAGTACAGAGATCTTGGTATATTTTTTGATACCAAGCTAACATTTAACAAGCATATTGCAAGTATATGTCAACAGTCTCTTAAAACGTTAAGCTTTCTGTTTCGTAATACTAAACACTTGAGCTGGGATGCCCTTGTTGCTGTATATAATGGGTTCGTTCGAGCGAGATTAGAATATGGTTCTATTGTGTGGAATCCGGGATATCATGAATATATCAATTTAGTTGAAAACCTTATATTTCCGTAAACACCGCGTTTTCTTGCAACATGGCTATCTATAAACTAATCTTCTAAAAGTATTAGCATTTATTTCTTTGGCGGATCGTCGTGTTGTATCACAAATAATTTTTGCGCATACAATTGTAAACGGTGATTTACAAGTTCCGGATTTGCTGTCCCTTTTTAATTCTTATATACCGAGACTTAACAGTAGGAATAGTTTAACTTTTTATCTTCCCGTGACTAACACGCGCCACCATTCTCAGTCACCACTTATGTCAATATGTAACAGTGTTATGTATATGCATCTAGATTTGATTTGTTTTAACATTTCTATCAATGCTTTGAGGCAACTTTTGTTAGAGCAGTTTTCTGTTGCTTAAGAAATTTTTGCATTTTCATTTGCTTTCTTTTGATATTACACATTTATTATACGATTATCCTGTAATAAGCTGTATGCTGTTGAGTAATAAATTATTATAGAGGGTGGTGGTAAATACATTTCCTTCTTCTTACTAAAAAAGGTGATTAATTTTGAGTGCATGAGTTCAACGTAGTGTTGTGTCATCTTTGGCACACCTTTACTAGTTCTGAAAGCATAAGCATGTTAGATCTGAAGTAAAAGAATTGTCTGAGCAATGTGAATCCAAGATACGAATCAATATTTGGTTGATCATAAAATCAGATAAAAGACTCAGCATAAAGTTTTATGCTCTGCATGTAAATATCGTCTTATATTTACATTCATAAAATAAAACACAATTTAAAAGATTTACGATTTATTTACGATAAATATACTCCGCATATCGACAGCACCTGGCAAATGATCAAATTTATCAGAAATAAACCATTACGCTACTAACCTTTGTTTGACGATACTCTTCTAGAATTCCGAAAATTGGGAATATCTTACATGCCAACTTGAATTGTATCAAAATGTTCCGCTGACCACGTTTTTATCTGTAGGCGTCACTTATCTTGGAACAACTAATACGTTTACACTCGAGATATGTATGTATAACATGCTGCATATAATTTAATTACATCAGCTTATGACACGGCATATAGATTATATTTATATATCTCCTCGTGAGCTGCGAACTTTCGATTGAAGATAAGTTTACGACGAACTGTCGTGATGTTCATACGGTTCGCTAAAATGTGCGATCTTCGGTGTTTAACGGATATTCGTCTCGGTCGAGTTTAAGTGAGTAAACATTGTTCCTTTCTCGAACATCATCTTGCACCAGTAATGACGAGTGTTGCGGGTCTACTGCAGATGTTGCTATTTTTCGCAAGAGAAAGGTATATTTGTTTTTTAATGTTGTTTTTAATATCGTTTAGATCCCCTTCCCCCCATAATCTAAACCTTAACATCGTATTGAATAAAAACAAAACCTTTTTTAAGCTGCCATAACCAGATCTTTCATACCTGTTGAGACGACTTATCTACCAGATATCATTATTGACAATTTGAAACAACAAAATTTATTTGGCCTATAAATCTTTGCTGTGCAAGATTCATTTGATGCTAATTTTGTTTCTTATCGTACGTTGCGACGTATAAATATTGAATCTGTGAATTTTGAAATAGATCCTTGAGATATCCTGAATGCTAATCAAACACAATGCAAGTAATAATTTCGTATCATTTTGCTATCTTATTCAAGGCAACTTCTCAATTTTTTTTGCATCGTATCATCGCTGTATTATCAAAGATATGGTAACATCCCGATTTCCCATTAGCAAAGCGATTTTATATGCATTTTTTTTAAGTGGAAGTTGAAACAATTTTGGTGGTATACTCTCACTATTTTCGAAACTGAATTATAGGCGAAGAAGCTTTTATCACGTGGCGGTATGATAACGCTTATTTAAACTTTTGTTTCGATTTAATAAACTTTCGTGATGTTTAGTAATGCTTAAGTTTTGAGATTTTCAAGTGTAGTGTTTAATGTTTCTTATCTGAAAAACAAGTGATTTCGGAACAGGTGACAAATACATATCGCGCATTTTACTTATCTGTGAACAAACGTTTTCAATGTTTTGATACGTTTTCTTGTTTAACTGAGCATAGAAATGAAACCTTGACAATAGCTGCTACAATTGTATGTACACTATTTAAAATAATTAATGGAATAAAAATAAATTAAAATATATATAATTAAAATAAATTGTAAGTAAGTGTCTAAACATATTATTATATTTTAAATATGTTGGATCAAATTTTAGGGTATATTTGCTTTCTAATTGTGTTTTTAATATCGTTTAGATCCAACCCCCTCGCCACTAATCTAAACTTTAACATCGTATTGAATAAAAACACAAAAACTTTTTAAGCTGCCATAACCAGATCTTTCATACCTGTTACGACGACTTATAACACATGGGGTGAAAAGTCCCGGACCTAACAAAGAAAACACGGTTTTTTCGGTTCAAAATTAGCTTTATTCATCAACGTAATCTCCATCAAGAGCAACGCAATCATTCCAGCGCCGCTCTAACATTTCAATACCACTTTTGTAGAACGATTTATCTTTTGCCTCAAAATAGGCCTCGGTTTCAGCGATAACCTCTTCATTCGTGCGAAATTTCTTACCGGCGAGCATTTTTTGAGGTTGCGAACAGCCAGTAGTCGCTGGGAGCCAATGGGGCGAATACGGTGGATGTGGGAGCGATTCGGAGTTCAATTCATGTAGTTTTGCCATTGTTTTGATTGACTTGTGACACGGTGCGTTGTCTTGATGAAACAATTTTTTTCTTTGCCATATGCGGTCGTTTCTTTGCAATTTCGGCCTTCAGACGCTCCAATAACGCTATATAATATTCACTGTTGATGGTATTTCCTTTCTCAAGATAGTCGATGAATATTATACCACGCACATCCCAAAATACCGAGGCCATAACCTTTCCAGACGATTGTTGTGCTTTCGGGCGCTTTGGACGAGGTTCACCAGTTGCTGTCCACTCAGATGACGATCGTTTTGATTCCGGAGTGAAGTGATGGATCCATGTTTCATCCACTGTCACATATCGACGCAAAAATTCCGGTTTGTTACGTTTAAACATGGCCAAACACTGCTCAGATTCATCAACACGTTCTTGTTTTTGGTCAACAGTGAGCAAACGCGGCACCCACTTTGAACAGAGCTTTCTCATAGTCAAATGCTCATGCAATATAAAGCAAATACGTTCTTTTGATATCTTTACGATGCCAGCTAACTCACGCAACTTCACTTGTCGATCATTCAAAACGATTTTGTGGATTTTTTTGATGTTTTCTGGTGTTACCGGCTCATTTGGACGTCCACTGCGTTCTGCATCATCGGTGTCTCTACGACCACGTTTGAAGTCAGCAAACCAACGTTCTATTGTTGTGTCTGATGGAGCGGAGGTCCCCATAACACTTTTCAAGCCATTGCTTCGCTTGAACGGTATTTTTTTCCCATCAAGAAGCAGTGTAAAATTAAAAGACGAAATTGTTTTGAATCCATTGTTTTGAAAATAACAAAAGTAGCGTGACTCTTAGCACAATAACTCACAAACTAATGAAAAGAATATCATGAAATTTTACCAGCTGTCTTTTGAAGGTTAGTACTAACCTAGAGAAAGGTGACTGCAATAAAACTAGCGTCATCTATGTGTTAGGCCCGGGATTTTTCAGTCCATGTGTTACACCATGTCATTATTGCCAATTTGAAACAACAAAATTTATTAGGCTTATAAATCTTTACTGTACAACATTCATTTGATGCAAATTTTGTTTCTTATTCTACGTTGCGTCGTATATATATTGAATCTGTAAATTTAGAAATATACCCTTGAGATATCCTGAATGCTAATTAAATGCAAGGCATGCGATAATTTCGTATCATTTTGCTATCTTTCTCAAGGCAATTCTCCAATTTTTTCTTGCATCATATCATTACTGTGAATGTATACTTCATTCACGTTAAGAATGCGGTAGGTAGCGCTACGATCGGCGGCTGTATTACACTGGTGAAATTTAACCGATGGAACTGTCAAATGACAACGTCGTTAACATGAATGTTTGGTTATTGAAATCTCGTATAATAAATAAGAAGTTTTTCATATTTTATGTGCAACATGATGGTTATATGACCTGGTAAAATAATACCGCAACAATAAAGTAAAAGTAACATCAATTGCAATATAAATGTATCCTTCGGTTGTTTCATTTACCGAAATAGTTGGAGCTTATTTAATTATGTTAAAAAGTAAATGAGAATGCATTTGGGGTTAATCGAAGACAACAGAAATGTCATATGACAAGTTTTAAAATGACAATATTGCCATGGATAAATTGAAGCAAAAATATAACTTTCACATGAGTGGTTATATACTTAGTGTTATACCAAGTCATTTAAAATGAAGTAAAGTTAGTAATCTCCATCAATTTTAAAAGAGAAAGTTTCAATGATTTGATTGAAACTAAGCAATTCAATATATACAAGATAAAGCCAAACAAGAAGGAATGTTGCTGATTATGAACAATACATTATGGGCTCAATGGGACTGTATCCAAGTCCATCGAATGGCTTCAAAGTATATACCAACACACAACATCCTTAAATCTTGCATAGAATTTGGTTATTGTCAATGGTGAAGTTGAGCTGTTCAGTGAAAAAGAAAACAGCAGTGCAAATATCTTTGTCTACTGTAGCCCGACTGCGGTAAAACCAATGGACATTTTCAACGACAGTACAATAAATAAATAATTGCATGCATATTAATGACTACAATAAAATATCAAATATATTAGTTAATTATAAAAATTTCTTAACTGCATATATTACAAATTTATATAGTTGTCTTCTCTTTATATCTGCAATAAATTTAATAAAAAAGATTTCTTTACTGTTAGCATTTTATTTATAAAATAACAAATGAAATAAACATATGAATTTCATTTATAAACAAATAATTTCAATTTATTTAATTTTCTAATTCTACTTAAATATCGACATCTCCATAGCACAATGTCTTGTTGTTACATTAGCACACTGTTTCGATTCCTTTTTAACCACTTAAATCCTAACAGGGCAAATTGTCATATACAGTAATAACCTGCAAAGGATTAATAAGTTGGTTTAAATCGAAGGTCAAAATACACATATTTTAAGTTTTATATATATAATAAAACACTAAACATTCGAAAACATAAATTGTTGGTTTTGGACCATGTTCCAAAACCTGTTAACTCTAAAATGCCCTCTACAAGATTGATTGTAATTGAGGCGCAATATTAAACGCAGAACTTTTCTCTGACAAACAAAAACACGATCGAGTTCTCTACTGTTTCCCCAAAAGACCACCCCAAACTTTAAATGCGAATATTGAATTAAAAGTATCGTAAAACTTTCTTCCTCGTCAAAACTTCTATGGGCGGTAGTGTATATTGTATATACCTTCTCGACATAATAATAAATTTATATAAACATATCGTCATATCTCTAAAACCGCACTTATTGTATTTTTCGGAGGAAGGATAATCGGTATCTATAAACGCTTCTAATTCGGCAAACGTGTGACCTCATTTTCTCGCGAATTTCGCATTATTTCTAAGTATGGAACGTGCGCGCCTCCTCCCGGTCGACATTATCGCGACCATTGCGAAATACCACTTCGTGACATGAATTTCGGTAAACAAGATCGACCTTCAACACGGGTGGACTTCACTCCGATTGTACACAAGTACAAAGTTTCGCCTTCGTTGTCGTAAGTTTTTCAGGCGTTCATTTACACATATTAAAGGGGAAAAACGAAGAAAAACAACAATATTTTGCGACGCAGTAGATAGAACCGTATAGGAAACCAATTATACGACAATGTTTTTTTCTTTTCATTTCATTAAAGAAATACGGAGAGAATTGTTGTAAAAATTGGAAAATGTTTACGTTTTATGCTGTTTTTGTTTGCATCGAAAATGTTATTTTATGCTCATTCCATTTTGGAGTTATTCGAATTCAAGCAATAGGGTAAAATTTTGATTTTTTTTTTGCCGTTTTGTCCTGATTTACACCTTATTGATTTTAATTTGTACTTGTCCCTTTCTTGATATACGAGAGGAGGTCCAGAAGTTCGTGGAATGAAAGGGTTTTAAATAAAATAAAACAATAAATCTATTTTTCCTTTTCAAGATAATAACCCTCAAGCATGTTACATTTATTAAATGTATGAATTAATTCTTCTAAACCATGACAAAAATATTTTTTATCTTTCGCCTCAAAATGGGCCAAAATTGCTTCTTTTACCTCATTGTCGTCGGAAAACTTTTTGCACGTAAGTTTCCTCTTAAATCGGGGAACAAATAACAATCACTAGGTGCCAGGTCTGGACTGTAAGGTGGATGGACTATTGAATGAAAGCCATGCTTGGGCAAAGCAGCCATTGCAACTTTGCTCTTGTGAACCGGCGCATTGTCTTGCAAGAGCAGCACACCCTTGGTCAATTTTCCTCGACGTTTTTCCTTGATGGCCTCCTTTAATTTTTCTAATATCGCTGCGTAATATTCTCCGGTTATACTCCTACCTTTTTCTTTGTAATCAATCAATAATATCCCCTCACAATCCCAAAAAATAGTAGCCATCAACTTTCCAGCCGATTCTGACACTTTGAATTTCTTTGGCGGTGGTGTCCCCTTTTTATGCCATTGCATGGACTCCTGTTCCAAACAGGAGTCCGGCTTAAAGTGATGAACCCATGTTTCATCTCCTGTAACAATCCGCTCCAAAATCTGTGCAGGTTTGTATCCACACACCTCCAAAAATTGTTTGGACGCACAGACGCGCTGCTATTTCTGCAGCGGCGTGAGCATTCTCGGTACCCATCTTGCACTGACTTTTGTCATACCCAGGTGGTCATGTAGGATACGCAAAATGGTGGTATCTGATACTCCAACTAATGCAGATAATTGTTTTTTCTTCAAACGGGCATCTTGCAGTAGAAATTTTTGCACTTTTTCGACGATGTCTGATGTGGTGGCCTCAACTGGCCGTTCTGAGCGGGGGTCGTCTTCAATCGACTCCCGACCATGCCACTTATAAATCATTGATTTATTAGGGCACTGTTCCCCATAAACGGTTTCCATTTCATTGAATATGGTTTGAGTGTTCTTTCCTTGTTTTGTAAAGGACTTTATCACAGCACGGTGTTCAATTTCCTCCATAGTTTCAGTCTTCTTCCGGATTGATTTGTTTAGCAGGCAACTATTCGTAAACGACTGACGCTATAGGGTTGCAACTTAACTTATATACTAATGATGAGTCTCCAATCAGAATGACACCTAGTGAGCGCCCCTATCCCCACTCCATCCCCTCCATTCCATGAACTTCTGGACCTCCCCTCGTAGTTGAGCTTGAAATGAAGGGGTCAATATCACACTTTCGATTTTTAAAAATTTTATTACCCAATCGTTTTGTGCCGTTTTTGTAGTTCATGTTACGGTTGCCCTTTTAATTCCTTTTTCTTCTAATTTTAATTATGAGAATATATTGAATTGATTTATGCCTTAAAACTTTCGTACAGTGTTCGACTCACTCCAGAAATATTCAAAACTAAGGGACGGTAGAGGTTCCTGTTTCGCTACCACCCTAGTAATTTTATAATTTTCAGAAATTTGGTAGATCATGAATAAACTTATTGGTATGTTCTCTTCTGTCTGATCGAGTATTGTTTGAAATAAATATGCATAACAGAAAAAAAGGGAAATTAAAAAAACATTGTGAATTGGCTAGTTTTAATCTTTTAACGGCTTTAATAGGTGCATTCGTAAAAGAGAAAATAAGGAAAAGATATACAGTAACTAAAGTTTAAATACACTAAAGCTTTTGATTGAGTCGGTCTATACTTGTTGGAAATCTATTACTACCCACAAGAAAAGGTTCTCGGGTATGAAATTTAGATGAATGAAATGAAATTTGGTGGATAAGTAGAGTTTCTTTGTGTTGGAATTCACTCTAGGGGAAGAGGGAGGGGGTTAAACAACCCTTCAAAAATTCGCTGATTTTCAGTTTTCTTAATTTAATTCTTGATTGGAAATAGAACAAAAATTTAAATGCAAATGTTGTACCTTATCGGTATCTTTCAGAACACATGAATGTTGTATATACAGGATCTTGCATTTAAGTGCCACCCTCTTTATGCTAGAGTTGATTATAGTAATGTGGAAATGTAATTAACGCAAGTTGTTTATCTTTAACATTCCTCATTGATTTTAAAGCATTTTCAATTATACAGGGTGTTCCAAAAGTGTAGAGCAAGTCATAAGTATTTATTTTAATGCGAATTTAAATTATGTGTTTATTACTTGGTATGGTAATGAAGGTCGTCAATAAGAGGCTTAAAGCATAAAATGATTTCGCACCAAAAACAACGAATGAATGTAAAAGCATCACATTGAAAGCAACCGGGAGAAAGCGAAATGTCTTGGCTTGAAATTCTCTATGTAACCGGACTTGTGCCAGACATATGCAAACAAATTAATATATTTAGAGGACAACAATTAATTGTGTATTAGTGATTACAATTTTGCCGGTTCTCATTAACAGCGGTGCTGTCTGTTCCATGTAGCTGAAGATACTGGTGTGGTCTTCGAACTTCCACTAAATTTAACTCTATAGGCTCTTAAGGTTGCTTCTGACCTCAGCATTAGCTGCAGTGGCGAAAGTCCAAGGATGGTCTCCATCGCAGCCGTTGGCGTCGAGGCAATGGCCTCCGTAATGTCCAAACAAGCAATCCTTATATAATAGGTACTATAACGGTTGTGTACAGCCAATGAACCATTGCTGGTTTTAGTACCCACGTTCTACCAAACATTCCTCTACAGGCTCTTGCGACTTTGTTTGTAGCATGTTGCAGGTGTGATTTGTACGTTAGTTTGGATTCCAAAATCACACCTAGATATTTAAACTCTGTTAATACCATTACTTTGGAGCCGAAAATGGACCGACACCGGAATTTGGAAAATTTCCTATTCCATAATCGTTTTACTAGAGTTAACATTTAACTCTTCCTTTCGGCACCACATTTCTACCAACTTGCATCCTTTCGGATACCACTCCAACAAACCTCCCGCCGACTATGATGGTAATATCATCAGCGTAGCCCTGCGCGTAGAAACCGGCCTCACGAAGATCGGATAGCAGATCGTCCACCAGCAGGCACCAGAGCAGAGGTGATAACATACCGGCCGGCGGGCAGGCGGGTGCCACCGTCGCCCTTAAATTGCAGAGGTTCATAGGTACATGAACTGTTCTGTTATTTAACATGAAAGCGATCCACTCGGTGAGCGTTGGCTAGATTCCACGTCTTTGCAAAGCCCACTCTATTGACAATGTCCAGAAATCTAGTCAGTGCAATTCCTTTGTGCCCAATGGCAAGCTCATGGATGGTCTGTTCGCACGACTTTCCTGATTGATAGGAATATTGGTTCTCGTATAGAAGCAGTCTAGCCAGAGCTAAGTCCCATAATGCGCTTATCAATAATCTCAAGAGTTTTGAGAAGAAATGAGGTAAGGCTGATGGGCCAGTACAATTTCGCTTCCATGGACCTCTAGAAATTTCGCTTAATGTTATTTTCTCTTGCATTTGTGTGTGTTTGCAATTCAGTATTAAGCTCGTTGCATAATTTGTCGAAGGTATTTAGAAAACAAAATACTAGGTAGAAGTTCCATATGGAACTATAGAAAATATGCTGAGAGTATTTTAACTTTAGCGTATTTAAACTCTAGTCCCTCACTGTATGGTTATTTTCAAATCTTCAATAAAATTGAAGTATGTCGAGATCTTTATGAAACTTCTTAACTAAAAGAATAAATAAATACTGCTCTAAAGCAAAAAGGCAAATGCAATGAGGGAAGAAAGAAAACAGAAAATCAAGATTAGAAAAGACGGTTGGTCCTTTTAAAAGCAATAGAATTATTCCATACACTTTTTATATCTGCTACAGCGGCTGATAACATCTGCACCACATTGAATATACGCAAAAAAAAACAATAAAATCCCATATCGCGTACTGTTATTCTCGTTATCGCGATTTGTGAAATGTCTAAGCCGTATCTCGCCGCGATTTTTCGCGCGACGTTAAAGCGAAGCGTGCGAGCAGGACGGCGATAGTCCGTGAGTCATTACGAACAGCCGACTCGTTGATAAAATTCGTTATTCGGTAGCAGAAATAACGTCGGCCATCTAATGTAACGTATTTACGTGTTACGTATGCGCTGGTACGTGGAGCCCCAAAGAGGAGAGACGCGCTTGATCTATTTTTTTCCGAACATACGCTGCTGCCTCGCGATTCGTACAGTTTACGAGCAAAACCGATAACCGAGCTCGATGGATTTTTTTTATAGGAGCTATTCCTAGAATGGGTTTTATTTGTTCGGTGCTCCTTTAGAAAAAAAAAAGATCATTAAATAATTAAGGACTTAAAATAGACATTACATAAATACGAACTTGTTTGGACCATTAGGTTGATGATAATCGTATTAAGCCCGAAGATGAGTAAATGCTTCTTCAAATCCAGAAAGGATATTAAACTTGCCCGAGAATTTGTTAAAATATTAACGAGTGATGATTCGAAAAGGAACTTTTTGATCGTGCAGTCGGTTTGAAAGCATCTGATTAATTCTCCTTGAAGAGAAAGGGTTACCTAACATAATACAGTCCCTGTACAAGCATAAGTTTATTCAGAACTGTTTCCAGACACCGTCACAACTACCTAACTAATATTTTGGAATGCCTTCTTTGGCTTTTATAATTCTCGCTCTTATTCTTTTTGGCATACTATCCATGCAAGCGTTAATGGTATGTCTAATTGTAGTGTCATTTTGCCACACATTGTCAATACAGTAGACGCTCGATTATGTGAACGATATCAGCCACGCACTGTTCACATTACCGAAAGTTTGCCTTAGCGAGCCTTATTTTATTAATAAAGAAACTGTATAAAAGAAAATATGTACACTACCGCTCAAAAGTGTTTAGACACCCCTGTTTTCATGAATTATTCATATAGTATTATGTTTACACAAAAAAACATTATAATAAAATGAAATACGTATTTAAAATGTAGTTCAGTAAGATAAACACCCATTATATCGCATAAGGTTTACCATAATTTACCTGCACTTGGTCGGATTACCATAAACTGTTTATTTGCGATGCAATTACAATAACAATCCCTCTGAATTTACTGGGTAAACTTAGTCATCTGTTAGATTATAGGTAATAATGTTTAAATTATCTTCCTAGAAGATTATAGTGAAATCTGTAACCTATGGTCAGTTGCAGTGTGGTATTTACTCTATTCACGTCGTGAGCGAAATATCGTGTGACAATTTTTTAAAATGCCTTCGCGAAGAGAAATTAATACGGAAACGCGTGCGTTTATAATAGCTAACCATAAAAATGGCATAAGTAATCGACAAATTGCCAAAAAAATGAAAATACACCACGCTACGGTTGACTATAACGTAAAAAAATATCGGAAAACTGGCGGTTTTCTTAATAAAAGACGGAGTGGAAGGCCAAAAGCGACAACGTCTGCAGATGATCGCAGAATAGTGGTTATCAGCAAGTTAAATAGACGCAAAACAGCCCCGGAAATCACCGCAGAATTAAATGTTGGTCGCCAAAAATTAGTCAGTGTTTCTACAGCCAAACGTCGCCTACACAAAGCCGGGCTCCATGGACGTATTGCGATGACAAAGCCATTACTACGCAAACAAAACAAGCAAAAGCGACTTAAATGGGCTCGTGAACACCAACACTGGACCATAGAAGAGTGGAACAACGTCCTATGGAAGGATGAGTCCAAATTTGAGCTGTTCGGAACCCGAAGACGCATATTCGTAAGAAGATCTGTGGGTGAACGTGCCAGAGAAGAGTGTATTGCTGCTACCGTGAAGCATGGTGGAGGTTCTATCATCATTTGGGGCTGTTTTGTTGGCACTAGTGTAGGAGACATTGTGAAAATTGACGGTATATTAAAAAAAGAAAGCTATACCGAAATTTTAGAGAACCACGCAATACCTTCCGAAATTCGACTTTTGGGTCAAAATTTTATCTTCCAGCAAGATAATGACCCAAAACATTCCTCTAAATTATGTAAAGACTATTTACGCCATTTAGGAGAGGAAGGAACTCTCAAAATTATGGAATGGCCTCCCCAGAGCCCCGACTTGAATCCAATCGAGTTACTATGGGAAGAACTAGATCGGGAAGTACGGAAATCGGCTCCGACATCAGCTACTGACGTGTGGAATAAATTGCAATCGAGTTGGACCTCAATAACACAAGAAACTCTGGCAAAACTTATTGCGAGAATGCCTCGATTGTGTGCTGCAATTATTAAATCAAGAGGAGGTCACATAGATGAAAACAAGATTTAAATTAAACGTTTTAATTTTCACATTTATTTAATATATTTTTATTCATGTACGTGTATCTGTACATAAAAAATAAATATTATTAACATTTTTACTGAGTTTTTATACATCTTTGCTGTCAGTGAGAGTGCCTAAACACTTCTGGCGTGATGTGAACTGCACACTACTTTATTTCACGAGAGGCAAGAGAGCCAACTCTTACAGGAACCCATTTAATTACGCACGTAAATCGAAAAGTAACCGGTACCCTAAGCTGTTTACATTACCGGGTGTTCCATTTGATCCTATAGTAACAATTTTCTAATACCGGCTATTTACATAAGCGAGCGTTTACTGTAGTTCCATAAAATTATTTTTTAAAATGAATTTCCTTGTCCGCTAGCAAATAATAATATTGCAAAATTGCGAATTTTTAACACGTACCTTTCTCTTTGGTTGCAGTAAAGAAAACCCCGCGATGGACAACAGTTCCGACAGATACCTGCACAAGAAATTCAAAAAACAACAGTGCTTATCTTCATCGACGACAGCTTCGGCAGCGGACAACAGAAATGCACAGCAGGAACAGCGCCAATCGAACGATAAAGTCGCACCGAAGGCGAAAGAGGATCAAAGGAGCCCTCTGGCGGACGCCTCGCGAAGGCAGGAACAGTGCGATAGACTAGTGAACGTATCGTGTGATAAAAGTGACAGAAACGTGAGTGTGCCAAACGCGCAGAGTACAAATAACGGTTCGTTGAACGCGAACGGTACTACGACGGCATCATCGGTAACCTTAACTTCCTCTTCCGCTTCCTCTTACAGCTTAATCAAGTCGTCTTCCATATCATCTAACGTAGCCGGTGCGGTGACAGCATCTCCGATAATATCGACCGATGGTGGTGGTAGGTTTGCCGCGTGGAATCCCGACCATCAATCGCTAGGCAATCATTACCATTCCCAAGCGGAAAATAGCAGTTTAAGATCTTTCGCGTCTTCCACCGCATCGTCTTCTATCGCGGGGAATTACAAGTATTCGTCGGCGGCAGGGTCGAATGCCTCTAACAACAACCAGAACAACAGTTGCATATCATATGTAATTTCAAATCCCAGTAGTAGAGTAGTCGAGTCTACGACTTCCTTTACCAGAGATCCAGCTAGTTTTGATAATATCAAATTTAACAACGCTTACGACCTAACCTCGTCAAGCAGTACGTCTTCCATTTTAGAGAATTCTTATTCTAACAATCATCAGTATCATTACGTAGTTAGCGGTAATAATAGGGAACTAGTTAGAAACGAAGAAAATGCGAACCAAGAAGCGTCAGAATTGCAGATGCACGAGCAGAATCAGAGAATTAAGCGGGATGACGGCGATATGCCAGAGAAGGTAACGGATGGTACGCAGCAAGATAAGACGTCGGCGGGCAAATACGTTTGCAACTATTGCAATTTGGTATGTTCGAAACCGAGCGTCTTACAGAAACATATCAGGGCTCACACTAACGAGAGACCTTTCCCTTGCATCAGTTGCGGATTCAGCTTTAAAACACGTTCGAATCTTTACAAGCATTGCAGATCTCGAACCCACGCCAACAGGGTAATGGGCAATAAGGCCCAGGAGATGACCAACGAAGTAGAAGTGGTAGAAAAATCCGACATGCAGCAATCGCTCCAAAACGAAATTATCATGGAGGAGAATCGCAACATCCCCAGCGATATGAAAACTTCGCAAGACATTAAACAAAAACCGTACAAGCCGAGATTCAAGGCCGTCTTAGATAATTCCATAGCGGAAAACGTTGATACCAACCCTAAAATGCTCGAGACGCAGAAATCGACGAATTCCGATCTACTTTCGTTGAGGATCGACGAATTGATCCACAAAAATAACTCTATAGTCCTCGTAGGATCCAACGATCAATATATGTTTAAAAGGAGAAACGTCGAGAACAATTACGTCGAAGGTAACCACGATTACAGGTATAAGGAACCGTATTCGCCCAATAATAACGTAATTATCGACCATCGAAACGAAGATGAGCCTCTAAATTTGACCTATAAGAATCGCAAGAGATCGATGAGCGAAATCGCCGAACCCACCGTGCAAAAGAGCTTGATCAAAGAGCTGCTATTAAAGAATCTATACGCGGATTCGAATAAGCAATGCCCTCATTGCAAGATGATCTTCCAAACCGTCACCGAGCTCGATTTACACAAGCTTAGGAGTTGCAAGGGTTACTCGAAATCGGGTGCGAGATATAGCAGAAGCAGTTCGGTGAACGTCGCTTCAATTCTAACGCAAAATAAGAACGCTTTCGATACAAATCCGCATATTCCAACGGCTGTATTTCCTTTGAAATCTCCCGGTCCTTTCTTGGGTAAGACCAGGCTCGTCGAAAGCGATAAGTCTAAATCGTTCTCTTTCGATGATAGCATTCAAACGACCAATTTCCAGTCAACCTTTCCTAATACCCACGATATGATAAAGACGCGTTATTCCATATCACCTCTAACATTACCTAACGACAAATCGAAGAAGCCTCCGGTTAAGATGTTCGGTGGCGAAGTTAAAATCACGCACACCTCCGGGGAGACGAAGAGTTTCAAAATCGATGGTAAAGATGAAAGATACGAAAGGAATTACACCGAGTATGGGGGAAGTTTGAGTGAAAATCGTGTAGTCAAATCCACATTGCAGTCAGGTGGTACCGTTCTACACAATAAATCCGGAGGGTATCATACGAAACCGGATCAGAAAAGATCCGGTTCACCAGAAGTGATTAGGGTCTATGAAAATTCGAATATTTCCCCAAGTATCGAGATGATGAAGGCAAAATTTAATTTTAGCAGACCGGAAGTGATCGTGGATCAAAATAAGGCAATCGAAATCCCCATTAGCGCTAACAACGTCACAAGTTCCTCTTATAAATACACTAATATCATGGATTATAGTCAGAACGCAATTAGACAATTCACACCGAAATTGAAACAACCAAATCTTTCGATCCCAGGCATTCCAGTACCTAGTAAAATCGTCCTACCGCAGAGAGCGCCTCTATTCATCGATACTAAAAGCGAGAAACCAGCGGAGAATTGGCAGAAACTCGACGTCTCTCCGATGCCGGCGTTTCCTAAGGATCTCGACGCTACCGATCGGAGAAATTCCGAAAATATAGACTTCGCGCAGAAGCAGATCCTGTTACAGCAGAAGATGACTTCGGAGCCGCCGAAATTACAAGCTGCTTACAATCCGATGAACTTTCTCGTGAACGGAAAGATTATCAGGTACGTGCCTGGAATTCCAGGACCGATCACGGCGGATCCCCTTTCAGATATGGCGTATTCTAATAGTATAGCCGCGGTTTCGCCTCGGCCGTTTTCGGGAAATCACCTGCAAAAGCCGAATGTCCGCGTAACGCCTGTGGAAACTAAAAGTATCGATAGTTACTCCCCGAAAAGCTTCCAAGAACGTCCACCGATCGAATTGAACAAGTCACCTAAGCTCCAAAGCACTCTAACGGTTAAAACGGATTTAAACACGCGCAGCAACGAGATGCGTTCACCTAAGGCCGGGGAGATGAAATCGCCGAAAATGAACGAGTTGAAGTCGCCGAAAAGTGCCGAATCCAAATCGCCCGTCATCAAATCACCCCAAAGTAGTTTGACCCCTTCCAGCGGGGAGACGCCGAAAAAGTTCGCAAGACCGAATAGCCTAGCTATCAAACCTATGATGCCCGGTACTAAACAGCATCACGGTTTGACTCCTACGGTTTTCAATCAGATTTTGATCAGTCCGGATACGCCTCGCGTCGCCAAGAAATACAACCATCAGATCTTGCACGGGAATTATTTTAGCTATTTAGGGTTGAAAAGTTCAACGAAACCGACCTATTGTACCTTGAATAAGACGCAGCCGTTTTACGTGCCGCACTTTAAAAAGCTGAGCATGTACTCGGAATGGACTCAACGCGATACTAAGACTGATAAATTATTTTTGAGTGCCTACGATTCGAGACAGAAACACCAGATGTATACGACGGCTGGCATGGCTAAGGCAGACCTTATTATTCATTCCAGTTATAAGGTAAGTGACTTGCGAAGAATTATGTATTTGAATATATGGTGTTCGTATACTTTTCGTACCGTTTAGCAACTTCGAACCAACTAATTTCATTACTAATTCGAGTGCAGAACCGTGTTACTTCAGAAAAAGAAAGACTTTAATCTGCCTCTCTTATTCTCTTATGCGCCGTTCACTGTAATAAATCAAAAGTCTTTAGAATAATTTCTTATACACACTTGATACCAAGCAGCGCGACACTGATAATAAACTCTTAGATTTATTATTCCGAACATGAACTTTGATATGAATATGTCACATCGCGACTACCCTACAGTTTATTCCAAAAAGAGAGAGACAAAATTCTTAACAGACCCCCAGCCTAAACTACAACCTGTACGTAGGAAGGGGCATTAGCAACTGTAATAGCGGTCACAACAACGGTACAGTCTAAGGCAAAAGTACTCAGCGATTACGTGCAATAGTAGTGTAAAGTGTGTATTTTACTGTAGAATTTAAAAGTTTGTATATCCATCAATCCTAGATTGGTTATTTTGTGATCAGAGTTTGACCAAATTTATTGTGCGTTCTTTACATCTTTGCCGCGGATTGTACATACCTTGTTTAATAGCGGGCTACTTATCTCACTCGCACATTGTAATACCTCGCTTAACCGTGTCAGCATCTCACCGGCACAGGTATTTTAGACGACCTGTACATAACAGCATGTAACACATGGGCTAAAAGGTCCCGGGCCTAACACATAGATGACGCTAGTTTTAGTCACCTTTCTCTCAGTTAGTACTAACCTTCAAAAGACAGCTGTTAAAATTTCATGATATTCTATTCATTAGTTTGTGAGTTATTGTGCTAAGAGTCGCGCTACTTTTGTTATTTTCAAACCAATGGATCAAAAACAATTTCGTGTTTTAATTTTACACTGCTTCTTGATGGGAAAAAATACCGTTCAAGCGAAGCAATCGCTTGAAAAGTATTATGGGGACTCCGCTCAATCAGCAACAACAATAAAACGTTGGTTTGCTTACTTCAAACGTGGTCGTAGAGATACCGATGATGCAGAACGCAATGGACGTCCAAATGAGGCGGTAACACCAGAAAACATCAAAAAAATCCACAAAATCGTTTTGAATGATCGAAAAGTGAAGTTGTGTGAGTTAGCTGACATCGTAAAGATATCAACAGAACGTATTGGCTTTATATTGCATGAGCATTTGACTATGAGAAAGCTCTGTTCAAAGTGGGTGCCGCGTTTGCTCACTGTTGACCAAAAGCAAGAACGTGTTGATGATTCTGAGCAGTGTTTGGCCATGTTTAAACGTGACAAACCGGAATTTTTGCGTCGATATGTGACAATGGATGAAATATGGAACCATCACTTCACTCCGGAATCAAAACGATCGTCATCGGAGTGGACAGCAACTGGTGAACCTCGTCCAAAGCGCCCGAAAGCACAACAATCGGCTGGAAAGGTTATGGCCTCGGTATTTTGGGATGTGAGTGGTGTAATATTCATCGACTATCTTGAGAAAGGAAATACCATCAACAGTGAATATTATATAGCGTTATTGGAGCGTTTGAAGGCCGAAATTGCAAAGAAACGACCGCATATGGCAAAGAAAAAAATTTTGTTTCATCAAGACAACTCACCGTGTCACAAGTCAATCAAAACAATGGCAAAACTACATGAATTGAACTTCGAATTGCTCCCATATCCACCGTATTCGCCAGATTTGGCCCCCAGCGACTACTGGCTGTTCGCAGACCTCAAAAAAATGCTCGCCGGTAAGAAATTTCGCACGAATGAAGAGGTTATCGCTGAAACTGAGGCCTACTTTGAGGCAAAAGATAAATCGTTCTACTAAAGTGGTATTGAAATGTTAGAGCGGCGCTGGAATGATTGCGTTGCTCTTGATGGAGATTACGTTGATGAATAAAGCTACTTTTGAACCAAAAAAAACCGTGATTTCTTTGTTAGGCCCGGGACTTTTCAGCCCATGTGTTATAGTCCTTGTCCATTTTATTGGGGCCACGTTATAAATTTAAGCTTTTGTGTGTTTCCAACGCGATAATTTAGGAATATAAGTATAAAATTCATGAATAGGATTTACAGTACCTATTTAAATAAGTCCTCTAAATATCTTTCAAAGAAATTGAGAAAGTGCCACTTAATGACATCTTGCCTACTATTATACCAGTCATGAATCATATAGAAGATGGTTAGAAACAAGATTGAAAGACAGTAATTCGTAGAATATTATTTGGATCGGTTACTGTTGTAGAAAGAATATTTATCTGTTCGTGCAACAAGGTTTCTTTCCGTGTTTACGTGTTAGTGTTGCTGTTTAAGTTATGGGTTAAAAAAGGGCATGCCAAATGAGAAAAAAACGTAGCGTATTGAGGTATTGTTGTGTACAGGAGTGTATTCTCAACGCACAATTGCAAAGAAAGAAAAAGTATCCCGACAAGGTGCAGCGAATCTCCGTTTTAATGAAAGAAAAGATGCTCGCTACAAGTACCGTACTGGACTACTAATTAATACGATCGATATATCATGCAACTAGCAACTGAAAACCGAGGTTTATCCGCCAAAAGTGCAAATAACCACGCGTACAGTACGTAGACCATTGTACGAAGCCGGATTAAAATGCAGACACCCCCTGAGAAAGCCAAGATTAACAAGGATGATGTAGCAAGTACGTTATGAAAGGACGAAAGGTCATCAATATTACACAATTGAAGATTAGCGAAAAGTAAGACAAAATAATTTCAACGAATATGTAAGTCGAGCAAAATCTTTTTGTTTCAACAATGTCTTTTCGCTAAAGATCATATTCAGCGATGAGTCGAAACTAGAAGCCATGGCCGAAAGGACTCAATTTGTTAGACGATGGCCATCTGAACGGTTTAGTGCATTAAAAACGGTGAAACACCCTCCGTCAGTTATGGTATGGTCCTGCATATCAGTCGAAGGTCCTGGACCACTGTATTTTTATCAGGGCACCATGAATCAACACCAAGCGTGTATTGGAGGATGTCTTGATTCCATGTATCAATGATTTAGATCCGAATGAAGGCTCTTGCACATTCATGCACGATAAGACACCATGCCAAATGGCCAATTCCATTCAAAGTTTTTTGGAAACGCACGCTCTGCCAGTATTACCCTGGCCGAGAAATTCCCCTGACCTCAATGCAATTGAGAACGTATTCCATGCCAAAGCAGGCATTCCAAAATATTAGTTACGAACAGTTCTTAATAAATCTATGCTTGTACACTACCGCTCAAAAGTGTTTAGGCACCCCTGTTTTCATGGATTATTCATATAGTATTGTGTTTACCAAAGAAACATTATAATAAAATGAAATACGTATTTAAAATGTAGTTCAGTAAAATAAACACCCATTATATCGCATAAGGTTTACCATAATTTACCTGCACTTGGTCGGATTACCATAAACTGTTTATTTGCGGTGCAATTACAATAACAATCCCTCTGAATTTACTGGGTAAACTTAGTCATCTGTTAGATTATAGGTAATAATGTTTAAATTATCTTCCTAGAAGATTATAGTGAAATCTGTAACCTATGGTCAGTTGCAGTGTGGTATTTACTCTATTCACGTCGTGAGCGAAATATCGTGTGACAATTTTTTAAAATGCCTCCGCGAAGAGAAATTAGTACGGAAACAGGTGCGCTTATAATAGCTTACCATAAAAGTGGCATAAGTAATCGACAAATTGCCAAAAAAATGAAAATACACCACGCTACGGTTGACTATAACGTAAAAAAATATCGGGAAACTGACGGTTTTCTTAATAAAAGACGCAGTGGAAGGCCAAAAGCGACATCTGCAGATGATCGCAGAATAGTGTTTAGCAGCAAGTTAAATAGGCGCAAAACAGCCCCGGAAATCACCGCAGAATTAAATGTTGCTCGCCAAAAACTAGTCAGTGTTTCTACAGTCAAACGTCGTCTACAGAAAGCCAGGCTCCATGGACGTATTGCGATGAAAAAGTCATTACTACGCAAACAAAACAAGCAAAAGCGACTTAAATGGGCTCGTGAACACCAACACTGGACCATAGAGGAGTGGAACAACGTCCTATGGACGGATGAGTCCAAATTTGAGCTGTTCGGAACCCGAAGACGCATATTCGTAAGAAGATCTGTGGGTGAACGTGCCAGAGAAGAGTGTATTGCTGCTACCGTGAAGCATGGTGGAGGTTCTATCATCATTTGTGTCTGTTTTGCTGGCACTAGTGTAGGGGACTTGTGAAAATTGACGGTATATTAAAAAAAGAAGGCTACCGCGAAATGTTGGAGAACCACGCAATACCTTCCGGAATTCGACTTTTGGGTCAAAATTTTATCTTCCAGCAAGATAATGACCCAAAACATTCCTCTAAATTATGTGAAGACTATTTACGCCATTTAGAAGAGGAAGGAACTCTCAAAATTATGGAATGGCCTCCCCAGAGCCCCGATTGGAATCCAATCGAGTTACTATGGGAAGAACTAGATCGGGAAGTACGGAAATCGGCTCCGACATCAACTACTGACGTGTGAAACAGATTGCAATCGAGGTGGACCTGAATAACACAAGAAACTCTGGCAGAACTTATTGCGAGAATGCCTCGATTGTGTGCTGCAATTATTAAATCAAGAGGAGGTCACATATATGAAAGCAAGATTTAAATTAAACGTTTTAATTTTCACATTTATTTAATATATTTTTATTCATGTACGTGTAACTGAACATAAAAAATAAATATTATTAACATTTTTGCTGAGTTTTTATACATTTTTGCTGTCAGTGAGAGTGCCTAAACACTTTTGAGCGGTAGTGTACCTTACGTTTTACATTATATATTTTAACAAAATCGCTATTATAGTAAGTCGCCCTAATAAATTGGACAGGGACTATACAAAGGGAAGGGTAATATAATGGCTGTAAACTCATAACTATTACTATACTAAAAGGACCAAGTAAACGGAAATTCCTTTATAATTTTATGGAGTTGATTTTGTAGATGCTGGATTTTTCTGGCGTACGTAAGACCATATGTACACCACTGTATTTGTAGAATTTATTTACTAAGAACTAAAGACTTTTGAAGTACAAAGGTTTAGGTAGAGTTGGTTAGTAGTGTAGGAAAAAATGTCTCCGAATGCCTTAAATACTAACGTTAGTGCTTTTCCCGCTGGCAAAACTCCTTTAAAGTATTTATCTCATGGTTTCTCCTAGTTTTTTCCCGCTCTTGATTATCGTTTCGAGTAGTGGATATAGTAACGAACCCGTATGTCATCACAAGCAACGAACGACCCCAAAAAAAAGATTTGACTGTATACAATACGTGACTGTCCGTGGAGATACGAAAGATTATATCCGAAATTTGCTTATCGCCGTTTTAATTCTATTTCAACCAAGACTTAACGAGAGTATATATTACAGATGACGGTATTGGATCGTCCCAAATTTACTAATCTGCGGGAATTTTTCATAGACACCTATTATTATCATGATAAATACAAAAAAAAAAATTCAAAACATTGCGAATAAAGACCGCTCCTAAATCAATGTTTTTATCGCGAAACTGATTCATTTACGTCGATCATCGTACTCGGTCAGAATTATACCATTCCCGATTTCAATTTCACGTTCACGCTACGTAAATCGTGAACGATTTATCTCCGACCGATCTCGTGTTTTTTAGCGGCGTTTCAAGTTGTCACGGCCGGTTTAAATGGCGAAAAACGGATCTTTGGACTTCTACCTTTGAATTCGGTCGAGCGGCCGGACCGTCGTACAGTTTTTTTTTTTTCACTCGTCGAATATCGTGCGAGTTTTACGCATCCGGTTAGAATCGGTTTCGCGCGAACGCTGTCAAATTTCTAACACCCGAAATGATGAGATAAGCGAGCAGATATGGAGAAAAATGTGTAGTAAATTGTTTAAATTTGACTCGAAATTAGAGCACTGACGTTGACGTTCGTTGCTGTAGATATCTTTTCTTTTCTAATGTTGGTATTAATATGAAAGATGATGGCATCCCAACCAAATTCCTTCTACTTTCCAACTACAGTAGAGCTCGCTTATAAAGGACTCGTATATAACGTACTTTCCTTGGTCCTTATTTGAAATAATAATAATAGCGTTTATTGCCCAACAATCACATAAACCGTATAAAGAATATAATAAAATGAAAGTAATGAATTCACAAAAAATGCATAAAGTAAACAAAACTAAACTGTATTGGTACTTGCACGCAGCAATTGCCCAAGCGAACAATGAAACACATCACAGTTTGAGGAAATCCTATTGTACTCTTCTCTCATACGTGAGACGGGGGTCTAAACCATAAATTACTGTGTGCCAATGCTGTATAAAAAGTTGGGACGTTTCAGGCAGCCACTCGTGGGACTAAGAAAGATAACATGTTCAGTAGATAGATGGAAAATAAATGTAAGATAAGCATTGCTACGTCTCGATTCTGAGGTGGTCAAAGTGACCATAAGAGAAACCTCGGTATGGGTAGGTGTTATTTATTTTATACCATGGGCATTTAAGAAAACGCCTTTATATATTTTCGATTGCTACTTTGTAATCATACAGAATTGGACATTTTTTTCTATAAAAGGAAAGTACTTTACATTTAGCCAGATTTAATTGTAATTTATTTAATATGCACCAGCGAGACACTAATTCTAAATTATACTGAAGTTTCAGACAATTATGAACGGAAGTAATATTTGCGTAAATTTTAATATCGGGAGCAAACATCAAGATCTCGCAATCAAACAGGATAATGTATTTTTGTTCTGATATTACGTGTATTATATGTTATTGTAATTCTTAAATACTGGAAATCTCTAACTTGTTGCATTTCTGTTTCTCCAAGTTGTATGTGTAACAGAATACAGAAACCCACCAAGGTATACTATGCTATGAACTCTAGATTTATAAATAGAAAAGAAGTAACAAAACAAACAAAAATGACGACCTAGAGAATAATATTCAGATCAATTCTCACATTTGGATGTGAAACCTGGGTATTCAATCGGCAGGAAAAAAGTAAGGTCCAAGCCCTGGAGACGAAATATCTCAGAAGAATGAACAATGTAACTAGAAGAGACAGGATAAGAAATGAACAAATCAGAAGAGAGCTACAAACTGAATCAATAGAAAGTTATGTAGAACAAAGACAATTAGCGTGGTGGGGACATTATAAATGATGGACAATACAATTACGGTTAAGAAGATCTGGAAAGCAAAGATACATAAAAAAAGAGCAAGAGGGAGGTCATAAGTAAACTGGAATAAAGAAAGAGGCAAAATTTTAGATAAGAAAGAAAAAACTTGGGATGAAACTCTGAAAATTGCAATGAACAGAGAGGGAAGAATTTATCAAATGCTAGGAAGCAAATGTAATCTAACCCGACACTCAAAGGTTAAAAGGGTATTATTGATTATATATACGAGGGCAATCCTAAAAAAAGGTCTGTTGTTTTTTGGGGACATAGAGAAACTTTTAATACGGTTGTTGGCAACACTGTTGTGAGTGGTGCCTTCTCCGCTACCACATAAGCACGTAGGCGCTTCGCTCGGATGCTCAGTCTTGGCTTGGTAGCCATTCGAAATGGAGCTCCCGATAAACGTTACCGCCAAGTGCGAAATGCGCGCAGTTATTCGATTTTTGAACGCTAAAGGGGTTAAACCGGTTGAAATTCACCGCCTATTGACGGAAGTGTGTGGACAGTCCTGCATGGATGTCAAAAACGTTCGCAAGTGGTGTAGAGAGTTTATAGCCGGTCGTACTGCAATTCATGACGAGGAAAGGAACGGGAGGCCGTCAATTGCCGACGAGACAATCGCGAAAGTTGAGGAACTTATGCGTAAAGATCTTAGGATCACTCTCTGCATTTTGGTTCCTGAGGTTTCCAGAAGCACGATCCACAGGATTTTAACGGAAAAGTTGCAATATCGGAAGGTGTGTGCACTTTACACCTAAGACAAAACAACAGTCACGCGAGTGGCGGCATCCCTCTTCGCCCAAGCCACGAAAATTCAACACAATCTGCCGGTAAAGTCATGGCAACTGTGTTTTGAGACAGGAAGGGGGTACTGTTGGTCGACTTTCTGCCTGCTGGGACAACAGTCAACGCTGACAGGTACTGTGAAACACTGAAGAAACTCAGAAGGGCAATTCAGAACCGGAGAAGAGCGATCTTGAGCAAGAGTGTAAGCATTCTCCACGATAACGCCCGTCCTCACGTCGCCCGTCGAACCGTCGATCTCCTGCAAAATTTTGGTTGGAACGTCACCACACACCCACCCTACAGTCCGGACTTGGCACCCAGCGATTTCCACCTGTTCCCTGGAGCATTTGTCTGGACAGCGGTTCTGCTCCGATGATGAGGTGAAAGATGAGGTTCAACGCTTCCTGAAGGCACCATGCCCTTCAGGAAGCTGGTATGACATGGGCATCGTAAAACTGCCACAGCGTCTACAAAAATGCATCGACCGACATGGCGATTATGTTGAAAAATAAAGCATTCTTCAATCTTTAAAGTGATGTAGCAATTATAGAAAATAAACGGTCGTCCATATTAGTTCGGAGAGGCAAATAAATTTTAGAAAACCAAGAAAATATTCCTACTTCGCTTGCTCAGCAATTTTACGACCTGAACGTGCCCGATCTCTTCAACTGCCCGTGCGTTGATGTTTCCGAATGATATCACTAACAGTCGATTTATTAACATGCATTTTTTTCGGAAATTTAGCGCACTGAATAACCTTCTTGATGAAAAGCAACGATTACAGAGCGCTTTTCTAAATTTGTCGGTTTTTCTCTCGGTGTTTTAATAACTCTAATCAGGTTCACATAAAAAGATACGCTCTTAAAACTAACGCACGCACAAGCAAGTTTATTTATCAAACCACGATACACTTTCGGGTGTCCTGCTCCCACCCCAAAGATTGTTGTTAATTTATTTTACCTGCAATATTGTCCCAAAAATAATCGTATTTGTGACGATGTGGCGATATTCTGAAAATTTCTATATTGGGTCATAAAAAAGTTTGCCTGTACAATTAATAAACAATAAACCTTATGAAGGACCTAATATCAATGTTATTTATATATAAAAGCAATTATATTATTTTTTAGTAGATTTTACAACCTTCTACTGGGTGTCCGAAATAATATGGACGGTAGTGTACTAAAATCTGGTCCAAAAAGAATTTGTTTTTTTATTGTAACGTACTTGATTTTTTAGTAACGTACTTATTATATAAATGGTATAAAGCAATATCCAGTACGTGTTAAATACCGGGGAATTACCTTTCTCGACGTAACAGTAGAAGCTCATACACCACAATCGCTGTTAAGTGGGGCGTATAATATAATGTACTAAAAGCATTTTCTTGTTTTTCTTCGCACGAATTGCAGTTATCGTTCGTTAAAGTTACAGACACTTGTTTCGATACATTATTAAGTGCAACTTTACGTATTAAAAATGAGTACTTCTACTGAGAGGCGGTATAAAGCATTATCAGTTGAAGAGAAAATAAATATAGTTAAAGAAATTGAAGGTGGTAAAAAACAATTTGATTTTTGTCGTGGTAAATGTCTTAAAAACACAACACTTTCTACCATAATGAAAAAATAAAAATAAAATTCTCGCATTAGAACGGACAAACAAAAATGTCAAGCGATTACGTAAACCGGTTAGAAGAAGAGTTGATGAAGCTTTGCTACGATAGTTTGTGTATCAACGAGCCAATAATATACCAATTAGCAGTCCTATTCTTCAAACTAAAGCAGAAGAATTTGCTAAATTAATCAACGACAGGGAATTTAGGTTCACAGAAGGTTCGTTACACCGTAACATAAATGGTGAAAGTGGAAATGTAAATTTGGAGGAATCTAAAGTGTGGCTGTAGTCGACCCTAAGTGATTTTATGAAAGACGCATCACATAAATGACATCTTTAATGCTGACGAAACGGGCTTGTTCTACAAACTTACACCTAAGCGTACGCTAAAATTTAAGGGTAAAAAATGCGTTGGGTGTAAAGAATCGAGGTGGAGATTAACTGTGTTGGTGTGTACTAATATGGCATGAAATGAGAAACGTAAATTTTTTATAATTGGAAAATTAAAGAATCCAAGATGTTTCAAACACATTACAAAAAAACCTTGTACTTATGTTCGTCGAGGATGAATGACATCTAAAATTTTTGAAGATTAAATAAGAACTTGGGGTAAAGACCTAAGAAAACAGAAAAGAAAAATTTTATTATTGGTCGACAACTGTCGTTCGTCTGGGGTTTCTACCACCGAATTCCATCTCCTTCATGCATCCAATGGACCAAGGAATTATTCATACCTTAAAATCCTATTATCGAGGCCTGTTAGTAATGAAACACATTACGAATTTGGATACTGAGGCTTCTATGAAGTAAATTTGTTAGAAGCGATAGAAATGTTAACCAAAGCTTGGCAACAAATTTCGCAAGAAACCATAGGAAAAATTGTTTTCATCACGCCTGGAAAATTTATTTTGACGAAGACCAAAGAAAAAAAAAGAAAATAAATAAAAAGATATTTTAATAGTACACTAGGGTGACAGAATAAAATAGACACCAGGTAAAGCTGTATAAATATGTAAACAGCTAAATTCTAAGAACGAATTAGGGTAGGGGTGGATGTATCGGAAGGAATTCGTCATAGTTTATCGAGTGATATTAGCGACTTCACCCGGGGTGTCGCATCGTTGGCCAGAGTGAACGCGGCGCTTCGCAACGTGAAATAAGTAAATTTTTAAATATTCCGTTGTCCCCACAGTTAACCGTGTGATTACACAATTTAAACGCACGGAAAAAACAACAGTGGAGCCGAGACCAGGTCGTGCCGGACCTTCTGAAAGAAGTAAAAGGGTGCTTGTGCGCGAAGTGTTAAGAGAACCGCGAAAAAGTACAGCTGAGCTTGCGGCAACTTCACAGAAAAGTCAGCGCACCGTTCTGCGATACCTCCACAATGTGAGGATATATAAAAGGGTGGCAAAGAAAAAACCTCTCCTTACGGCGTTTCAAAAACGGCGCCGAATGGCTTGGGCAATCGAAATGTGAACGAAGCCCGAAGAGTTTCTGGCGGTCTGTCATTTTTTCAGACGAAAGCAGATACTACCAATTCAGTGATAGTGGTAGTACGTTGGTATGGAGACGTTCGTCACAGCAACTGGACGACAAATTTTTGCATCAGACGGTGAAATACGGCGGTGTGAACATCATGGTGTGAGGCGCGATATGGTTTGGTGGAAGATCGCAATTAGTAATCTGCGACGGAAATATAAATGCGGCAAAATATATCCAAATATTAACAGGATTACTACCGATATTCGACAACGCCATTTTATCTAAAGAAGACGCCACTTTTATGGAGGATGGAGCGCCCTGCCACAAAGCAAGAACAACAACCACATGGAAAGAGGAACAGGGGATTCGGATTTAACCATGGCCAAGCCAATCACCAGACATGAATCCGATAGAGAATGTTTGGCACATAATCTAGACAAATATGGCGAAACGACCCCGAAAACCCAGCAATAAGGACGAACTCAGCTGTTACAGAAGAGTGTTTAAATATTCCAGAAGACACCATTAATCATTTAATAGATTCTATGCCACGACGACTCGCAGCACTTCACGCAAGTAAAGAGGTCGATCGACAAAATATTAGTCTAATTTAAAAATGTTAAAGTATTTTGTATATATAACGAGAATAAAATCTTTTTTTTTCAATTAGTAGGTGTCTATTTTATTCTGTCACCCTAGTGTATATGCATAATCATTGGTTATATTCTTTTCTAATGTACTGTTTTGTATGGTCCCGACGCGTACGTTATAAGCGAGTTTTACTGTCGGACGTAATTAAATACCTGGATTCGATATTTTCATACGCATTGCTATTATTTCGCACACAACTGTATAGAACCAATTATATGGAAAAACATAAACAATTCCTAGAAGAATGATGCATTTTATATTAACCTTTGTTTATTTACACAATCGTAAAGCTAAACTGAGTTTTATCGAATAGCTATTGTGCGTGTATGTACTTTGCACCTTTCATTATAATTTCTCAGGAGCATTTGCTCACTGCATTGCATTATTGTTATTTTTTTAAATATAGACAGGTACTCATAACCGAATTACTTAACGATAATTTCCAAAAGATGCAAACCGAATTGTTTTATCTTATCGATGGGGAATCAGGCGATTTTTTCACACTTAGTATATCTTTCGAGTTAATTAATCGAAGAGATAAATTTTCGTATTGAAAAAATTGAGATAATATACAATACATAATGCCTTTACATAAGTCGTACGTACATACAGATTACTCGTGTGAAGGTTCGCCAAATTGTTAATTGAGGGCGACCCGAAATTCGATTTTATCCATTTTCGCGAGACCATATGACTTGCTACACAAAACACACTCTTAAACAACTAGTAACAGTAGACGTCTGAAATTTTGACAGTTGCCATAAAAAAGCTTGCTTTTGCCGACCTATGAATCCACTTTAGCCTTTGTGTGCCATCTCTTGCCCATTCCGGAAACATTACAGGTCGCCGCATGATCACATTTTAATTCTAGGTATTCAAATATTCTGGCTCTAACTGTCAAATAAAGACATACGGCATTATCCAGAAGTATTTGGCCACCTATGTTCCTTTTAATTTCGAAATACAATCTGTAAAACAAGAGAAAAGGGGTCGCTATCTGCTTATGGTAAGATAATTGGGGTAAGGCGTACTTAGGCCTAATACGCATTCCTCATTTAATAGCAGTTTCACTTTGACAGCCGAAGAAAACAGAGTCAGTGTAGTTATGAGCGTTGTGTATTTAAAACGGTACGAAGCTGCGTTTCTTTGCATTCACCCCAAAGGACCTAAATGTCGATAGCGGCCGCATCAAGATATATGCGAAAGTCGGAGGAGTTTGTAAAAATGTGGGTGGACCGATATAAAGCGAACAAAACAGTAGATGATCTCCCTGATCGCGGTAAAAGACGAAAAACCACAACAAAGCAGGACAAAGCGATAATTAATTTGTTTAAAAGACACCCGGAATACACGTTGCGACAGAGGCAGTATCAGTTACAAAAAAAAAACAAATTAAAGTAAGCGTAATGACGATTAGAGATAACCTACGTGAAGACAGCATAGCATACCGCAGCACGATAATGAAACCGCTGCTATCGGACCGACATCGAGAAGCGCGCCGCGTTTGTGCGAGTAACAACAGTCATCGAGATTGGTCTGATGTTGTTTTCACAGATGAGGCTTCTTTTTATGCATGGCCACACACAAAAAGAGCTTGGTCTACGCAACCGAGTTGTACAACGCACAGTAAAGCACCCAGTTAAGGTCCTTGTGTGAGGATGCTTTAATGTGCGCGACTTTGGATCATTGTGCGTATTCACAGAGAACCTGGATGCAGAAAGAATGGTGAAACTGTACAAAAAGAGTCTCATTCCATCTGTAAGGAAGTGGTTTGGACAGAATAATAATCAGTGGATTCTGCAAGAGGACAATGATCCAAAGCATCGAAGTAGACGTTGTACGGAGTGGCCCTCCCAGAGCCCGGATGCAAATCCAATTGAAAATTTGTGGGCAATAATGAAGCACAAACTTCAACGTAAACGTACCTACACACTAAAGCAATTATCGAGGAATCTCCGACAGATATGGCGATCGTTATCAGCTTCTTATGCCGAAAGCTTGGTTGGGAGCATGGGACGTCGTTGCCAGGCGATTATCGACAACGATGGAGATTGGACCCCATATTGAGTGTAGTGCGCATTAGGTATTACCATGTACATTCCTACTAAATACACCTATTTTAAGTTTTATATTGTTTTGATGTTCTTATATTCCACCTTCTCTTGTTTTACAGACTGTAAAATCTCTATTTTTCGTTGAACGAAAAATTTCCTACTGTTTGCTTATCTGTAATATTTAAAATATTTCTTGTACTCCTTGTGATAACTCTATGAGGATGGAAATCATAAGCGTTTTAATTATTTCACCTCCATGAATAAGAATTTTAAGTACTGATACGGGTATAAAGTACCAAGGATAAATTGTTATGAACAATTTAGCAGTAGTGTACTAAAACGGTGAAACACCCTCCGCCACTTATGGTATGGTCCTGTATATCAGTCCTAGACCACTGTATTTTTACCCACAGGCACCATGAATCAACACCAATATAAGCGTGTATTGGAGGATCTCTTGATGCCACATATCAATGGTTTAGATCCGAATGAAAGCCCTTGCACATTCATGCACGATAAGGCAACATGCCACATGGCCAAATCCATCCAAAGATTTTTGGAAACGCATGCTCTGCCAGTGTTACCCTGGCTGGGAAATTCGAGAAGAAACACTACAAGGAAGCAATTATAAAAGCCAAAGGAGGCTTTACAAAATATTAATTATATAGTTGTGACGATGTCTATAAACAGTTATAAATAAACTTATGCTTGTACAATACGTTTTTCATTATATATTTTAACAAAATCGTTATTTTAGCAAGTGGCTCTAATAAATTGGGCAGGAACTGTAATCGTATACAAAATTATGCATTTATTTATTTAGAAAGAAATTCTGCAACTCAGACTATAGCCAATCTCAACATTAACAACTTGTAGAACAGATAAATCGTTACAGAAAAAATTACTCATTACAATTTTAGAGATTCCCTTCCGATAATAATAAAATACTGTTCAGAAATTCAGTCTCCTTATCGGTATCTTATCTTTTCGCCAATTTTAGATAACTTCTCGATGTTATCTACTATCTAATACTAAGGCGAAGTATTTGTAGTATTATAATTCGAAGATATATAAGTCGATTACTAACTGCACATTTATAAATCGAAATCGAATGTTGTAATTTATTTGTTTTGATACGTAGATGTTCTATATTGGAAAATGATGCATCTTACTAACCTCATTTTTATTGCCGACATTGACAGGTATGTGCGGGTAAAGTTCCTAGTCGCACACGTTCACGCTTACGACGTGTGACATCTCGATGAATATTGCTGCTGATAAATTTCTGCTATTAAGGCTAGACAGTCTGATAAAAATGATAAAAGAGTAGTATTATTACAAAGTACAATTTCATGCTTGAGCAGTGACTATTTCGATTGAAATATCCATTTTTTTCTTGTAGTGGTTCAAAATTTTCGCTGAGCTTTCTGTGAATTAGTGTTGCACTGCTGCAATTACTTACGAGGGAAGGTCCAGAAGTTCGTGGAATAGAGCATGTGATGCAATATAGGTTTTCGTAGGCAATAATGTCCAATAAAGACTGGTTTCATCTGCATTGCATATTTGTTCCTCATTTAAATGTAGCTTTTTGATTTTGTTCATTAACTTTTTCCTAAACGGGTGCACTAGTTGTGATGGTGCTGATAATTTTTGACCAGATATCGACAGCAGTCGAATTCCATACCTCCTTTTAAATCTTTCTAGCCAGCCATCACTGGCTACACAGTGTTCGGTCTCTGTTACGTTCTCCTGGTTTGAAGAACAACGCCGCTGTAGCCTGCTCGTAATTTCCTAAATTACTTGACCAATACTTACTTGTAGAGTATGTTCGCTTATTTACTAGAGGAGAGGTTGTACAGTGAAACTCAATGCGCATGCGCAAAAAAATATATTTAAAAATGAAATGGTTACACGGTTTCCACTCTTGCCTATGTACATGTACGATGTACGTAAGATATATAGATTTGCAATAATTGCAGTTATTCGAGCTCTCTTATACATGTAATGTACATTAGCATTTGTATATGTATTTTCATTGGTAGCAACATAAAGTAATGCCTCAGCATGTACGTTGCAACGCTATGTCTTAATTCTGTTTAAAAGGTTAAACTCTTATATGCTTCCGCTGAAGCTTTGTCAGAGGCATGTACTAATGCCTCTATCTGTTTGCATGCACCACTACCTTTTTATAGGGAGCCAACCCTATTTATTTCTTAAATTTATAAGCGCACCTCGGTGCTATGCTTATTTATATGTCCCTTTCCGGGAGCCTAATATACTTTCCTTGTTTTAAATTTGCCTAAGGGACTTGGCCCTGTATTATTGGCATGTATTTGTACTTGACCAAATACATTTGTTATATTCACATTTATAGGGAAACCCACCCTATCTCTTAGAGCTTGAACGCCTGGTCGAGGGCGACAGTAGCGATAATAGCCGATCTCAATACAAAAGTAATGTCACAGCTACCCAGGCGTTCTCGTTTGAAATATTACGCTATGTGCAATCTTTAGCTCTATACTACTGCGCCCCAAAGAAGGGAAAAATCCAGTAACCAGCAAATGTGCGAACTGCGCACCGACAAGTAAAACGGAGCGATGATGCCGACATTACATAAGAAAACTGGTCCGAGACACTCGTCCGCTACGACGAGCAACTAAATGAAAAATTTCTAAGTCCCGATACGACAAGGACCGAACAAACGTACAAAAGACAACGGGCGCTGCGGCCGCAACGACCGTCAGCAAGAAGCGGAGTAATCGTACTTGTAGAGGAGGTCTATACATGCGCGCCGACAATCTCACCAAAATAATTTCCGACACAAACTTAACTGAAGACTAAAAATATGTATAGACGACAATGGACACAGTAGCCTCGACGTACGATGATAGAAAATCGAGAATTTATACTTATTAAAAAAATCTATACATGTGGTCCGACGACGTTACCAAATGACTCCCGCCAGAAATAAATGTATAGACAACGTCCTCGACGATTCCCGCCAAAACTCGAAAAACTTCGAAATATCTAATAATCTTACGACGACGTTACTGTACACGTTACGACGAGGCACGAAAGGTGACCGAGAGTGCACGGTCGCTCATACCTCGACTGTCGCGCGGGAGACGACTGCCTATGCTTGTGTATCTTAAATTTTAAGAAAACTCCCATTACATATCCGACGACGTTGCAGTGAATGATTTCTAATTAGGCAGTTTTAGCTAGCGTAATGCGAATGGCTGGCTTGCATACATATACAATGCGTAATGTACATACATATTAAAATAAAATTGGATATAAGAGAGCAAAATAAATAAATATAAGAATGAAAATAAATAAATATAAAAATGAAAATAAAGTAATATTCTAAATGAAAATAATAATGCAAAGAAGATAAAATACATAGTAGTAAAAAAAATATAAAATATAAAAAACAATGTTTAGTCCTTAACAGTCTCTTTTAGGTTTTCATTCAATAATTTTACTCTCTCTTTAATTAATTCGTCGCTAATTGGAACCTGACTATCCCTTTGTTTTAAAAACCATTTATACAGACGATTTTCCTTTCTAGGTGTTTGGGTATAACGTTAAAGTTCTGGGATTTCCTGGGCCTTCGTATGTATTTGACATACGTAAAATTTGACTTGAAGCGCTTAATTTTACAGATTGTGGCTTTAGATATTCCATATTTTTTTTACTAATTGAGTAATTTTGTCAATTAATTTTAAAAATGTTCTTTTATTGAACGTGGATATCATGTCTGTTCTGGCGTGATTTTAGCTGCACACTACTTTATTCACGAGAGGTAAAAGAGCCAACGCTTATAGGAATCCGATACATAAATCGGGGAACAACCGGTGCCGGCGCTGAAAACGTTTGCGTAAACATTCTTTTGATCGATTCAATTACGCACGTAAATCGGGAAATAACCGGTACCCTAAACTGTTTACATTATCTAATTGTACATGGTGTAAGCTTGTTTACATTACCGGGCGTTCCATTTGATCCTATAGTAACAATTTACTGTTATATGACCGCGACGTTCTCACTACCGAGTGTTTACATAAGCCAGGGTATTCTGTATTTTCGAATCACAATTTGTAAACTCAGTTTTAGCAGTACGTTTAAGAGTTGCTTCTTTCTTAACGTATTGTAGAGCCAATGTACTCGTACTCACAAACTTTCCAAGTAGGAGGTCTAGCTTTATCATTTTTGCAAAAAATATGTTTTTTGATAAATACTTTTTGCGGTATAAAAATACTTTGGTGATATATCAATTTCCTGGTAGAGTGAGGGTTAAGCTATCTCCATATGAATAACTCTAACGGGGTCAGATCCGACAAGCATGGAGGACATGCAGATTCAGGATAACAACCACTACCTTTAACACTACGAGCTGCAGCACTATTGAAAGAACGTGTCCCCGCGTAACTCATTGGACGTAGATGCCATGCCTGTTCTGGCGTGATTTTAGCTGCACACTACTTTATTTCACGAGAGGCAACAGAGCCAACGCCTGCAGGAATCCCATAAATAAATCGGGGAACAACCAATGCCGGCGCTGAAACATTCTTTTAACCGATTCAATTACGCACCTAAATCGGGAAATAAGCGGTACCCTAAATTGTTTACATTATCGAATTGTACGTGGTGCAAACTTGTTTACATTACCGCGCGTTCCATTTGACCCTATACTAACAATTTTCTGTTTTTATGACCGCGACGTTTCCTCTATGTGGTATTTACATGAGCAAGAGTTTACTGTATTTCCTTCTTCGAACTGTGGTCTCATAGGTGACCTAATCATTGACGAGTTTTAGGTGGTTAATTGGTCCGGCGCAAATAGTCATTTTTATTCTTAAAGAAGCAAATTTTATTTATTAATACAACGATACGCAATAAAGAATGAAATTATATTAGAACTTTGACAGGATAACATGCAAATTATTAACAAACATGGCGAATATTTGGGTTCATTTTGTTCAAGTGTCAACTTTTCTCACTTGAAGCCAATGACAGCTAAGAACATTTTCTCGTGATTTATAGAGTTAGTGAAAGTTTTAGATCGTCCTATATACAAAGGACAGCTGAAAATTTGATAAAACTGTAGATCAAAACCAGATCTTATACTTTATTATTGTCAATATCTTCTTGAAACCTGTTGTATATTGAATCGTCTTCTTTTTTTTTTTTTGAAACTTACTATTTTTCCTCTTACAGTTCACGCTTCCCGAACCTTCTTCGGCGTCAGAGGAACCGGCGAAAAGCATTTTAGGTGGCTACGAATCCAACGACGACTACACTTACATTAGGGGCAGAGGTTGGTAATTTTGTTGAGCACATCCTGATCAACTGAAAAGGTGGCGCGATGTCAACAAGTTTCAAACAATGTTTGCTTTATTTATAGGCAGAGGTAGATATGTGTGCGATCAATGCGGTATCAGGTGTAAGAAACCTTCAATGCTAAAGAAACATATCAGAACCCATTCAAATGATAGACCTTACACGTGCAGTCATTGTAATTTTAGGTGAGTTTTTGATATGAAACGTTAATGTATACGTACACAGTTAGACAATTAAATAACGGAACTTTAATTTAAATCATAGAACAAGCACTTAGTTCCATGGATTAAACGGTAGCAGCATTAGAAACATACACGTTTCCTCCTTTAAACGTACTGAATTTCGAGCAAATCGGATGATAGGTTATAAAGTTACACATATTTTACTGACTGTAGGTTAGGTGCTCAAGAGAAATTATTAAATTTTGTTTTTAATAGCAAAAAAATTGCTGAGACGTACGAACTGTGGAAAGGGTGTAGGCTGATGAGTATGTCTCGTACAAGACAGGGACAAGGGACATCACTGACCATGAGTTATTATTATGCCAACACCTGTGGAGCGTCTTAACACATGGGCTGAAAAGTCCCGGGCCTAACAAAGAAAACACGTTTTTTTTGGTTCAAAATTAGCTTTATTCATCAACGTAATCTCCATCAAGAGCAACGCAATCATTCCAGCGCCGCTCTAACATTTCAATACCACTTTTGTAGAACGATTTATCTTTTGCCTCAAGATAGGCCTCAGTTTCAGCGATAACCTCTTCATTCGTGCGAAATTTCTTAACGGCGAGCATTTTTGTGAGGCCTGCGAAGAGCCAGTAGTCGCTGGGAGCCAAATCTGGCGAATACGGTGGATGTGGGAGCAATTCGAAGTTCAATTCATGTAGTTTTGCCATTGTTTTGATTGACTTGTGACACGGTGCGTTGTCTTGATGAAACAAAATTTTTTTCTTTGCCATATGCGGTCGTTTCTTTGCAATTTTCGGCCTTCATACGCTCCAATAACGCTATATAATATTCACTGTTGATGGTATTTCCTTTCTTAAGGTAGTCGATGAATATTACACCACGCACATCCCAAAATACCGAGGTCATAACCTTTCCAGCCGATTGTTGTGTTTTCGGGCGCATTGGACGAGGTTCACCAGTTGCTGTCCACTCGGATGACGATCCATGTTTCATCCATTGTCACATATCGACACAAAAATTCCGGTTTGTTACGTTTAAACATGGCCAAACACTGCTCAGAATCATCAACATGTTCTTGGTTTTGGTCAATTGGTCATTCCACGAACTTCTGAGCCTTCCCTCGTATGTAGGTTTCGTAACTGTTATCTTTGGTATATTTTGGATTATATCATCTATGCTTTTTAAAAGGTATCTGTTGAAATTTTGTACAATTTCTAAACCATCTTAAGATGAAAATTCATTCTCAGCATTCGCCATGGAGTAAGGAAAACAGCAGCAAAACCTCAACCCTGAGAAACAAACCTCGCGGTTCGAACCCGAGTCCTCCGGACTCATAGCCTAATGCGCTACGCACTGAGACACCAGCCCGTACTTAGCTTATGAGTGGTTTACGCGATTTAAAAACGTGAAATGAAAATTTAAATGATTATATGAGACCTGAACGTCCACAAAGTCAAAATCGCGCTGAATTGGAGCAAAAAAATTCGAGAAACCAATGCTATCGATGGGAATTCCACTACGAGAATGTTGGCTAAAGAATTAAATACCAATAGAGAAACCCTTCAACAAATTTCATTTCCTCAATTTGGGTAAAAGGAAGGTGTGCGCATATTTTGCTCCACATCACTTGAATGAAGACCAAAAAATTGCTTGTGTAGCGCACTGTACAGACATCATTGAAACTGCTGAAAACAACCCAAATGCTCTTGATTTTACCATAACTGGTGACGAGACAGGGTGTTTTAAGTATGACCTTGAGATTAAGCGCCAATCACAACAATGGAAGTCCAAAGGCGAGTCTGAACCACAACAACGGCGGTTTTAGAAGTCAAGTGTCGAGACAATGCTGATTACTTTTTATGATTCAAAAGGTATTGTCTACAAGGGATTTGTTCCAGAAGGTGAAACTGTTAATTGATGATACTATCTAGGAGGTTTACGTCGTTTGTGGTCAAGAATTGTTCGAGTTAGGCCCGAATATCCGGCAGGAAAACAATTGTTTTATTACATGATAATGCAGTACCTCACAAAACCTTTAAAGTCCGTTTTTATTCCTGAAACTGAAAACTGCAATGAAAGGACACTTTTATAATAATGTTCCAGGCATTCAAGCAACCGCGACAGAGGTGCTGAAGAGCATCCCACAACCTGACTTCAGAAAATCGATGCATGCATTAGTCACCCGTACCATACGCTATATTGACTCTACAAAAACATTTCAAATAAAAGAAGTTGTTCAAAAATAACACAATGTATATTTCATTCCATATCCAAAAAATTCCGTTATTTGATTGTCAGACTGTGTATTCACTTCCCAAACCTTAATTTTGAATAATCATCGCTCCTACGAAAAAGTAACAAAACTATTAAAAAATCGACACGCTAGAACCCAAATCACGTCTTGTTTTGAACACAAAATGGAAAATTCACGTTGCATTTCATAGTCATACTTCACTAAAATTTTCACCAAACTTCCCAAGAATTGAAACGTTCTTAATATCTTTAATCTACGCTTTTAAATTTCATTCATAACAAATTGATTAACATAGCCATAGACCAATAACATTACGCAAAATTGGTCTTTTCACCTCACAACAATAATGGTGTCGTAATCGCGTCAATTTTGGCCGAAGAGAAAAGCAATAACAACATTAGCATTTTACGATGTATTGTTTCCGTATGTATGATTTGAATCCACAATAGATTGAGTATTTTTAGACGTTATTGTATGCGTATTGATGTAGATAATGTAGCATCTGTCTGCAGTTCGTTGTTAGAAGAAATCTCGATAATATTTCGCGAATTTTGACGTAGATTGTTGAGTGTCTGGAGTGTTAAAAAGAGAAATTAAATATACAGGGTGTACCACGACTAATTTTGGTTAGACAAATATGGAAAAATAATGAGTTACATTTTAAAATCTGGCGGGTAATAAATAGTGTTGGATTTGGTTCTTCTGAATTAAAGTATCTTCAAAAATTCTGTTACTTCTGATTATACGGGGGATATATAACAAAAAAATGACGATCGATTCATATATTGCCAATTATTAGTGTACATTGAAAAAAAAGTTCTGTAAATTTACACTGCAACACGTCAATTACATAACTAATCGTGTAAAATTTCGTTCGAAATTTTAAATTAACGCTAACATTATCTAAATGTGAAACCGGTAATAACTGAATGTCAATAACATAGTATGACAAATTTTAGATGCAAAATTAGAATAATACACAAAGAATTTACCATGCCAGTTACATACTGTATTCTTATAGATTGTCGCAATTTAAGGAAGGATTCAGATATCCCGTGATCCTATCGTCCATATTAATTCAGACACGCAAATAATTTTAAAAAAAGACGGAGAAAGTATTCAAACTTTCAAAATATTGTAAATTTATTACATGCAATGTTGTCCCGACAATAAGCTCATTTGTGGCTATCAGGATTATTCTGAAAATTACTATATTGGGTCGTAAAATATAATAAGTTTTTAATCATTCTCTAAGGAAAGTTTGCCTGGATAATTAATAAACAATAAACTTCATAATGGACGTAATATAAATATTATTTTTATATAATAGCAATTATATTCAGCCTTATTCATAGTCAGAAAGTTAGTAGGGTGTTAGTATGCTATTAGTTAGTAGCCACTAAGACGGTACTATCTGATCATATTCATCAACTTATATTTAGTGGCCACTAGTTAGGTTGCTATGATGTTACCAGGTGAAACGACGTGGCAAGATGGAAAGGGACATTCTAGTGTATAGGAATGTTTGAATTCAAACGGATTAGGTTAGAATTATTTTTGGCGCGCTTTTTTTAAGAAGGAATATGTTATAGGTATAAAATGGAACCATCTTTCGACAACCGTAATTTATAAGAAAACGATATGTTAATTAAAATAATTTTAGTGTTATAAATTATAAGTTAATCGGGTTATCATGTGATAATAGTACAATGGTAATAACAGTAATCTGTGCTTTTGTGTCCTCGAGTAGCTTCCAACGAAGATAGGTTGCTTCAGCATGCAAACCTACGACAAAAGATTCAGCACAATTTGGACTTGTAGTGTTGTATTGTATAGCTGAGAACACCTGAGATCATTTGCTATTTATATATAATTTAATATTTACACTAACTTACAGCTTCATGTTTTTTGCAATTTTTGGTGCAGGCTGTATCGCATCCAATTGTGATTTGGTCCGAAATATATAATATAAATAAGAAACTTTAAACTTAAGAAAAAAAAGTTTATTTCCTTTAGAAATATACATACAAAGTATAATATATGTACATAGATACATAGATGTACCATGTAATACAAAACAATGAAATTAATAGTCACTTTAAGGACGCAAAAATTCATATATTGTTATTTGTCGTCTCTTTTTCTTTAAAATGGCGTCTTGATATCGTATTTCTAATTTAGAAAGAAGCTCCAAAGACTGTGTATCTCCCTGATTTTCGACAAAACTTTTGAGCTGCTTGGTCAGGGTAATAGCTTTACCATAATTTGGATAGCTTCTGATGGCACTGGCACCTCATCGGCATCAGAATCTTCCGAAAGTTCTTGTATTTCAACTGGATTTACAATTTCTTGTTCTGAATCTGGATCTTCAACATACAAATCTTCATCCACGTTCAAAAAATCATTAAGGTTTTCATTATCCGTCAATTTCAATAAATTCTTATTTTTGAGGATATCAGAAAGTACACTAAGAGGCAAATCATCTTCTAGGTCAGATGTATCAGCCTCAGTTAACTGGTCTTCACTTTGCATATTTACATGATTAAATCCTGCTTTGCGGAAGCGATTTTGAACTGTCTCTTTGGTTACTTGGTCCCAAGCGGTTTCTGCCAAATAAATTGCATCCAGTGATGTAATTTTCTTTATTAATTCAAGAGCTGCACCAGCAGTTTCAATGTTTACTAGCAGATGTTTGAGTATTAAATTTCGGTAATAAGTTTTAAAATTCTTTATAATCCCCTGGTCAAGTGGTTGACAAACTGATGTACAATTAGGGGGTAAAAATAATATTTTTATATTATTTAAGCGAACGTCTTTCGGATGAGATCCCGCATTGTCTAAAAATAACAAAATATTTCTTTTTTCTTTAATGGATAAGTTCCTTACACTTAATTTCTCTTTATTGTAAACTTCAACGATCTCAATTTTTTGTTTAAGCGTGATAATTTTTCTATTTGGAGGCATTTCTACAATGAATGTGTCGTCCACTGTGTCTTTTCCGCATAGATATCAGACTAATATTGAACGCAGATTCAATCGAAAGCGTACACCCAAAGAATAAGCACGGTAAATCCTCGACCAACTTGGGGAAGCTCCTAATTCACGCCAGGCAGAAATGCACGACATAGACTGCATTTGCACCGAAAGATTAATGTCGGTAAATCTCCGGTTTACTCGGGGAAGTTCCTGCGAAATTGGCGCGCGGCGCGATTGAGAAATGCAATAGCAATGCTCTCGATACAAAAATAAGATAAGGCGTTTCTTTTTATTTTATTTTTTGTCCGGTTAAGAGAACATTTTCTCGTGTCCGCGTCCGTTCAAGAGAATGTCCGTCCAAGAAAGAGTTAATACAATGGAAATTATATGAGAGCCGGTCGGGACCATGAGAAACTGTCCGTTTAAGGGAGATGTCCGTGTAAGAGGGGTGTCCGCGGAGGGGAATTTCACTGTATTGCTCGACCAGCTTCATTGAAACGTCTTCAACCTTCATTCGCTGCCATTCTTCATTTGCAGGTTTGATGTCTTTAAAAGAGCATAAGTCGAGTACGAAATTAAAGTGTACGAGTGTTTGTAATTTCTGCACGGAAAAACCACAACATGTATATTCTGTGTGACAAAATTAAAATCTAATTTCACAAAAACCAATCACCATGTTTTATCCATTTTAAGTCAATACCATAATACCCATTTGTTATTGATGTACTACAATATAAGAGTTTGAGGAATATTCGTATCAGATAGACAACATTTTGTATACATTGTACCTTGTATCATGTTCTTACAAATGTGCTCCCATGCTCTAATTTTACGTATTTAATGCAGTAATCTTCTTTTTGTTTTCAATTATACGGATTCTAAAGTATTTCTAATTAACGTGCCCTTCTCTAAATCGTTCACTTTGGGAACGCGGTCTTTTCGTCTAAAAATGGTTTATAGCTTAATATCTCCACGTGTTTTAGTGATTTATTGTCACTTCCATCAACTACTTCCATGTTACTCGCTATTTTAAAAGATATCTTTCGAAGGACAATCTCCGCATTCTAATTTTGCGCGCTTTTCATTTTGTAGATGCCTTTTAAACATACCCTACAGCGCTACTAAGATTTTAGTAGCCAACTAAAGTTAATAGGGTCTTAATAGCCACCAAATGCATCTACGAATACGAATTTTCTTAGTAACATCTTAGTAGAATCTTAATAGCCACTAAATCTGACTATGAATAAGGCTGATTGTCTTTTAGTAGAGTTTACAACATTTTACTGAGTGTCCGAATTAATACGGACGGTAGTGTACATACATGAAATACATGTGAAATATAATCTAAAAACTAATGTTTCTTAATGGTAAATAGAACACTTATTTTCTTAATGTATACAATAAAATTAAAAAACTTGAAGTTATACCGAAAATCACATGAGTCATTAAGCTATATTTATAAATAAACTCTTTCTCTTAATTCTAGCTTTAAAACGAAAGGCAACCTAACCAAACACATGAAGAGCAAGGCACACACTAAAAACTACGCGGCGTATAACAGTAGCTCGTCTAGCAGTTCATCAGCCCAGCAAAGCGGTACCCCCAGTTCGGAATCTGACACCGATGACAGCGGCATGGATAGCAGCGGTTAGTAACTTTAAATATTTTAAATACGTTTATAATAAAGCACGTACGATATAGTTAATGCTAAAAATAGAACAATAGGTTACCTCACGCATATTGTATAATATTACAAAAAGCAGAAGATAGTATAGACTTGTTTGTAGAAGTTGTGGGTTCGAGTCTTATCGGAGATAAGAAATTTTTAATTCACGAATTTTAAGAAATCGTAGGAAAAACGAAGAAAGATGCGATAGGTTTCAAAATTGCGTTATCCGCTAATTCTTCTTTGTTTAACGTTTATAATAATTGACGCAGTCAACATATGCTCAGAAGTATTTAGTTTCTGGTAGTAGTACCAATTACCATGAATTAGAAACTTGACTGGAAAAAATGCCATCTAGGGGAAATCAATTAAACCTTATTCCCATATCCAATAGTTTTTCTGTAAGATACAGAAAATATTCAAATTTTTAATTACTTACATTTTTAATACCATTTCTATCATTGAATGCTATTTGTGTCAGATTTTATATGAATCATTCCTTTAAAAATTCGTTTTATTATAATTTACTTCTTTCTCCAATATTTTTACATTCTAGAAACAAAATTCGTGTTCTATAGTAATAGCATACTAGGATAAAGCAGCGACATCTTCATTCTTATTTTGATTTATGTTATTTTTGTATTCATACGTTCTCTTGTTGAGATATTGTTATGTCTGCTCGATATAAACACCATAGCAATCAGCGCAATTAACCCTATAAATGGTGTGCGTTGTTTGTCTGCGAGAATCAACTATTGGATGTGTGGGAAAGTCTTGTTTATTTGTATTGGATGTGGTATTTAAATGTTATGTTTTTTTTTACTCATTTTAATTTTTTTCTCAGAGAATAACGATGTAAGAGAGTGTGATGTATGTTTTTGTTTCTTTATTATCAATATGTTCTCTAGTATTTTTGTTGGTGATTCTTTATTCATGACTCCCTGAATAATTATTTTTGGATAATGTTTCTTTTATATAATTCACAGGTATAGCAGTAAATTTCACCCACACAAATTTAGTAATTATGCAAGTTTCGAGAACACGTGGACTCCCATTGTCAACCGTGTCAGTCCTTGCAATCGTTATTTATTTCTTTTATATAGTTTAAGTTAATTTGCAAAAATTGCTGATCAGGAAAACATCGGTCAGAAATTGTGTCCTTCTTGCTATGTACTGGAGCATTCGTTATGTAGTATAGAAATCGATTTGTGCTTGTTGAATTTCTGCGCCAGTTAGTATACAGTTATGGTCAAAATAGTAGCGGTGCGAAATTGGAATTCCTCATTAATAATTTTCCCCTTTTTTACTTTAATTAAAACAAGATTTAATATTAAACGTTAGTGCAAGAACAATCTGGAGATGCCTAAAAGACAATAATTAGCGAAAATCCGAGAAAAGTGCCACTTTTAAAGAAAGTACATATTAAACGCAGTTTAAAGTTCGCTAAAGAGCATATGAGTTGGTCAGCGGAAAAATGGCTAAATATTCTCTGGTCAGATGAAAGTAAAATTACGTTATTGGGCCAGAGTAAACGTGGATCATGCGTGAAAAGACCTGCTAATACAGCTTATCAACTTCAATATACTCTGAAGACAGTTAAACACGACAGTGTTAAAATCATGGTTTGGGGGGTGATCCTCGTATTACGGTACAGGGCCAATACATTTGATAAAAGGCATTCTCTTTCAACATGGATATGTCGACATCCTACAAAACTTTGGGTTACCCTATATTGAAATGGGTGCTAATCGGGTGGAATGATCCTAAACGTACTAGTCGAAGGACTGGTTAATTCAAGAGCCCAGTCTCCACACCTCAATCCTATTGAAAATTTATGTACTGGTGTTAAAAGTGGCATATTGAGGAAAAGAGAAGGATTGTGGGAAATTTGTAGAATTAACTTGACGAATGTTAAAGAATAGGTTGAAAATCATAGAAGAGAAACAAATGGGCTTTAGAAAAAATAGATCAGCCACATAAATATTCACTCTACAACAAATTATAGAAAAGCACAGGAAATACAACAGACAAACGCACATAGGCTTTATAGAGTAAGTACAAACAGATAAAAAAAGGTGAAGAGTTGTGCATTGCATGTAGTTCGGTATATATAAAATAAACTTTGTTAAAGTATATACACTACCGCACAAAAGTGTTTAGGCATTCTCACTGACAGCAAAAATGCATAAAAACTCAGCAAAAATGTTAATAATATTTATTATTTATGTACAGATACACGTACATGAATAAAAATATATTAAATAAATGTGAAAATTAAAACGTTTAATTTAAATTTTGCTTTCATCTATGTGACCTCCTCTTGATTTAATAATTGCAGCACACAATCGAGACATTCTCGCAATAACTTTTGCCAGAGTTTCTTGTGTTATTGAAGTCCAACTGGATTGCAATTTGTTCCACACGTCAGTAGCTGATGTCGGAGCCGATTCCCGTACTTCCTGGTATAGTTCTTCCCATAGTAACTCGATTGGATTCAAATCGAGGCTCTGGGGAGGCCATTCCATAATTTTGAGAGTTCTTTCCTCTTCTAAATGGTGTAAATAGTCTTTACATAATTTAGAGGAATGTTTTGGGTCATTATCTTGCTGGAAGATAAAATGTTGACCCAAAAGTCGAATTCCGGAAGGTATTGCGTGGTTCTCCAAAATTTCGCGGTAGTCTTCTTTTTTTAATATACCGTCAATTTTCACAATGTCCCCTACACTAGTGCCAGCAAAACAACCCCAAATGATGATAGAATCTCCACCATGCCTCACGGTAGCAGCAATACACTCTTCTCTGGCACGTTCACCCATAGATCTTCTTACGAATATGCGTCTTCGGGTTCCGAACAGCTCAAATTTGGACTCATCCGTCCATAGGACGTTATTCCAATCTTCTATAGTCCAGTGTTGGTGTTCGCGAGCCCATTTAAGTCGCTTTTGCTTGTTTTGTTTGCGTAGTAATGACTTTTTCATCGCAATACGTCCATGGAGCCCGGCTTTCTGTAGGCGACGTTTGACTGTAGACACACTGACTAGTTTTTGGCGACCAACATTTAATTCTGCGGTGATTTCCGGGGCTGTTTTGCGCCTATTTAACTTGCTGCTAACAACTATTCTGCGATCATCTGCAGATGTTGTCGCTTTTGGCCTTCCACTCCGTCTTTTATTAAGAAAACTGCCACTTTCCCAATACTTTTTTACGTTATAGTTAACCGTAGCGTGGTGTATTTTCATTTTTTTGGCAATTTGTCGATTACTTATGCCACTTTTATGGTAAGCTATTATAAGCGCACGTGTTTCCGTACTAATTTCTCTTCGCTGAGGCATTTTAAAAAATTGTCACACGATATTTCGCTCACGACGTGAATAGAGTAAATACCACACTGCAACTGACTATAGGTTACAGATTTCAGTATAATCTTCTAGGAAGGTAAATTAAACATTATTACCTACAATCTAACAGATGACTAAATTTACCCAGTAAATTCAGAGGGATTGTTATTGTAATTGCACCGCAATAAACAGTTTATAGTAATCCGACCAAGTGCAGGTAAATGGTAGTAAACCTTATGCGATATAATGGGTGTTTATCTTACTGAACTACATTTTAAATACGTATTTCATTTTATTATAGTATAGTAGTTTAAGAACAATGTACAGTTTCCATAAAAAAAATGATACTGCTATTATGTTGGGCATATCTATATGTTTATGCTGTTTTGTTCCTAGATTTTTTGATTCTTCTTTAAAAATTTTCTGAAGCATTTACTTTTATTCATAAATCTTATTAGAAACAATTTTCGCTTCAAAGAATGATAAAAAATGCCTTAGTTTTAAAACTAAAAATTTAAATTCAATCTTCTCAAAAATTTTCTCAAAAAAAAATAAATAAATAAAATAAAAATAGAAACTTTAAAACACACGATACGACATCCACTTCACCTCATCTTTGATAAAGCGTCCCTCAACCTGACGACGATAACGTATAGGAACCTAAAGAAACGAAAATAAACCTATACATAGTAAGTATAGTACTTCGCCTACAATCTTCGTTTTTCGTACAACGCGCTATGTAAGTACCGTACGATATTGTCCACTTCATCTGAAAGGAAAACACTTAGTCACGATCATAAATATGTGTTCAACTCTCGCTTTTTTTTCTCTCAAAGCGGAATAAAACGCGCAGAACGTTCGTTTGACGTCAAACGGTCGAATACAGAACGATAACAGAATATCACGGACGCTTATAGTGGTATTATCGCGTCGGTGTATTTGTTGTTCGCGATAATGTCCCCAATTACAAGAATATACGTTCGGAGCGCTGAATTTATGGTTTTAATAAGGAAATAAATCGATTTTTAAGAACGGTATAGGTCCTAGGGTGGTACCTTGAGGAATTCCTATACGCGTGTCGTTAATAATTGTATTTGTTAATAGAAAAAGGAAGGGATATGGACAAGACAAGATACAAATTAGTTAAAGTTATTATATACACTACCGTCCATAAGTTTGGACGCAAGGTGGAATTCCTTTAAAATAATACAGATTAGATTAGATCAATTAAGGATGATGTTACACTGCGACCTATTAATCTATTCCGAGGATGTATTTCATCCTGCGTTGAGTATAACCCTTGACATAGCTAATACTAAATCCGCAAAAAACCTTCCATCTAACACAAACCTCAAATATAATTTTAAAAAGCCGATTTCCCGTCATTGTATGATAGTATTATGTATTGACCAGCCTTCTGATATTCTGCAGGCCTTTGCCAGTGTGTTTTCAAATGGATATACCACTAACTTCTCCAATAACACTACCATATCCAAGTCGGAAGTCAACAGCTGTTCTTTCAATATCGGGTACTTTTCGGCGCGCGATGTTTTGCGTGCTTTGAACAGACTCAAAACAACTTCTGTTTTTGGACATGATGATATTTCGAGCTTTCTCATGCATGATTGTGCTCCGATGTTATGCGATCCTCTTTGCTTTATTTTCAACTTGGCTATTCGTTCTTCTACCTTTCCATCTTAGTGGAAGATTAGTAGGATAACACCAGTTTACAAGAAGGGCGATAAGGTTGATATTCTTAACTACAGACCAATTAGTATTCTCCCTAATTGTGCTAAAGTTTTCGAGCAATTTCTGTATACTAGGTTGTACAACAGTGTTAAGCCATACCTCTCTATTAATCAGCATGGCTTTGTTAGTGGACGGTCAACTGTCACCAATGTAGTTGAACTTACTCAGTATGTCAGCGAAGCTCTTGACAATCGTCGACAAGTAGATGTTATCTACACGGATTTTACCAAAGCATTCGACAAAATTGACCATTACATCCTAATAGATGTACTATCTGCCATTGGTTTTTCTCCTAGCGTTATCTCTCTAATTCAATCCTATCTTCACAACCGATCATGCTATGTCCATTACAATGGGTTTGTGTCACACACATTCATTGCTTCTAGTGGCGTACTTCACGGCTCCAATTTGGGACCACTCCTCTTCAATATCTATATCAATGATCTTCTACTATCATTGGATTGTAATGCTCTTGCATACGCTGACGATCTTAAAGTTTATAGCACAATTAGCTCTTCCTCTGATTCTTTAAGGTTACAGAGAAACGTTGGTGTCATTAATGATTGGTGTTATATAAACAAAATTCAGCTGTGCAGTACTTACCTTTACTCGGTCATCCAACCCATAAATTCTTCACTATTTGGGTCCGTGAGCGACAAAACCCTTGTTTCATTTGTTGCAAAGAAATATAAATCTGTGTTGCTGTTATCTTCAATGCACCATAGTAAAGTCGTCAACTACATAACCAAGAAGCCTGAAATTAATGAATTCCCCAATTCTTTAAAAACTGGGGTAGATAATTTAGATCAAAGGTATACAATATATTCCTACCAGAGAAGAAGCCGTAGATGATCCTTGATAGCATTTTATTCTGTGCTGGGTATATCCATGCATTTGTTATTTTCGTAGCAACTAATTTAGATTTCAAAGAGGGTAGGAAACAATTTGGCATTAAGCTGCGATAGGCTATGACGAAAGAACACTTATACGAAAGACTTGAACCCAGCAAAGTGAATCAAATGTTCTTATTGTGTCCCCATTCTAATATAATTGAAAAAATCCCTCTACTCACTTGGGGAAAAACTATCTGCAAGCAGCATTCAGTTTAGAGAATTTCCTGCAATCAATCAATTCAAAATCACAGAGAAGTACGTTCAAATATTTTTATTTTTGTAATTTTGCACGCATAATTTTATCCAGAGATTTCAGAGTAGATCTTGAGGAGTTACAGTCAAAGACAATTAAGAAGCTATTTTTTTAGTTATATGGTTACTTCTGTGGAGTGCTGTATTTATTTGCTATTTTTTGCGATAGTAGTTTATCTAAACTTAAAGCATTTAACAGTTAGAAGCAGAATGTTTTTTCTTGAATTACTTTTAAAATCATTCAAAAATACACTGAACTAGTGTCAATAATAACACCACAATACCAGTTACGGTACAAAAAAGAGAAGATACCAGACAAGGGTTAACTGTGTACACATTAACCTCTCTTTGTCCTTAAATTTTGTTTAACACTTTTAATTAATTAAAGACTCGAAAGATCCGACAAAAATTAGAAAGTCTTACAAACGAAAGGATATTTCACAAAAATTTACTTCCATCAAATTTCTACCGGTGAGTCATTTCATAATCCTCTGATTGTACAAATCACGAAGTTGACATGAGATAATCTCATTGTAGTATGTGTAGTCTAACGATGTTCCTTAAATCATAAATAAGCAAGCTGTCGAGCATGATTCTTTCACGATACGCAAAAAAAAATTATCGCCAAGAATTTCATTCTTAAATTTCGTTCGAGTTTATTTATAAGACAGCGTTTGATTACAATCGTTGCACTACGTATTAGATTTACAAAAGAAACGGATACTCTTATCAATAACAATGAAGGCGGAACCAAACCGAACGAGTGTTGTCGCGTTTGCGAAATCTAAAAGGGAAATAGCGAGCTTTGGAATATTACTGCAGCCGGTTTTTTCATTCCTTGGCGTCAATATGAATGAGTCATTGAATTTTTAAGCTCTATATGGGTTACCCACAATCTATAAACAAACAACTTGTTCCCTTTAAACTATACTATTTTTTGCTTGTAAACAATTTCTAATAATGTATGTGTTGCCATTTTATTATTGTTGTTAACGGAAACGGATATCTGGAATATTTTTTTTCTTTATCTTAATATTGGTAGTAATACAAAAATATCTTTTTTGTCGTTATAATTAATATATAGCCTATTATATTATAAAAATTACTATACTAGAATTAATACAGTGTACACAGCCAAAGTTTCTTCTTGTATTTATGCAACCCATTTAGCAGTGCGGTAATGCTCAAAAATAAAATTCCTACATAGATTTTCATTTATATATTGACAAATAAAGTTATAGGTTACGATATTGTAAATAATTACAGGTAAGAAATAGGAAATAGGAAAAAAAACTATAACCATAAAGGCAGAAATAAAATCAAAACATGTATATAACAAAATATGACACCCGAGCATATAAATGTCAACTGTCAAATATTGGCTTGATAACTTTCTGGTAATAAATGTTGGTATTATTTAACCATTGCCAACGTATTATTTATAGCTTGTTACGTCATAGGTCACGTGGGTTTCATTTATAAGTAAATGCACGGTATATACACTTCCGGTCAAAAGTGTTTAGGCACTCTCACTGACAGCAAAAATGTTAATAATATTTATTTTTTATGTACAGATACACGTACATGAATAAAAATATATTAAATAAATGTGAAAATGAAAACGTTTAATTTAAATTTTGCTTTCATCTATGTGACCTCTTAATTTAATAATTGCAGCACACAATCGAGGTATTCTCGCAATAAGTTTTGCCAGAGTTTCTTGTGTTATTGAGGTCCAACTCGATTGCAATTTGTTCCACACGTCAGTAGCTGATGTCAGAGCCGATTTCCGTACTTCCCGATCTAATTCTTCCCATAGTAACTCGATTGGATTCAAGTCGGGGCTCTGAGGAGGCCATTCCATAATTTTGAGAGTTCCTTCCTCTTCTAAATGGCGTAAATAGTCCTTACATAATTTAGAGGAATGTTTTGGGTCATTATCTTGCTGAAAGATAAAATTTTCATCCAAAAGTCGAATTCCGGAAGGTATTGCGTGGTTCTCCAAAATTTCGCGGTAGCCTTCTTTCTTTAATATACCATCAATTTTCACAATGTCCCCTACACTAGTGCCAGCAAAACGGCCCCAAATGATGATAGAACCTCCACCATGCTTCACGGTAGCAGCAATACACTCTTCTCTGGCACGTTCACCCACAGATCTTCTTACGAATATACGTCTTCGGGTTCCGAACAGCTCAAATTTGGACTCATCCGTCCATAGGACGTTGTTCCACTCTTCTATGGTCCAGTGTTGGTGTTCACGAGCCCATTTAAGTCGCTTTTGCTTGTTTTGTTTGCGTAGTAATGGCTTTTTCATCGCAATACATCCATGAAGCCCGGCTTTCTGTAGGCGACGTTTGACTGTAGAAACACTGACTAGTTTTTGGCGGCCAACATTTAATTCTGCGGTGATTTCCGGGGCTGTTTTGCGTCTATTTAACTTGCTGATAACAACTATTCCGCGATCATCTGCAGATGTTGTCGCTTTTGGCCTTCCACTGCGTCTTTTATTAAGAAACTTGCCAGTTTCCCGATATTTTTCTACGTTATAGTCAACCGTAGCGTGGTGTATTTTCATTTTTTTGGCAATTTGTCGATTACTTATGCCACTTTTATGGTAAGCTATTATAAACGCACGTGTTTCCGTACTAATTTCTCTTCGCGAAGGCATTTTAGAAAATTGTCACGATATTTCGCTCACGACATGAATACAGTAAATACCACACTGCAACTGACCATAGGTTACAGATTTCACTATAATCTTCTAGGAAGGTAATTTAAACATTATTACCTACAATCTAACAGATGACTAAATTTACCCAGTAAATTCAGAGGGATTGTAATTGTAATTGCACCGCAATAAACAGTTTATGGTAATCCGACCAAGTCCAGGTAAATGATAGTAAAGCTTATGCGATATAATGGGTGTTTATCTTACTGAACAACATTTTAAATACGTATTTCATTTTATTATAATATTTTTTTGGTAAACATAATACTATATGAATAATCCATGAAAACAGGGGTGCCTAAACACTTTTGAGCGGTAGTGTACCTATTTCATTTCGTAAGGACAACATTTTAATCGCTATGAATCAAAACGTAGCAGTGTCGCCATCTGTGCATAAATATTGTAATCTCTTGATAGATTATAAAAACCATGTAATAACCAACCGAAAAAATGTCGGTGTGAGTAGGAATTGAATCTACGCCCTCTTGCTTTCCGGGTGAACGTCTTACCACTAGACCACGAGACCTTATATAAATTATAATTTATCATTATAAAAACCAATGGAAATTTCAATCACTGTTTCGAAAGGTAGGTTTGATTGTGTAGCTATTAAATCGTTTTTAAAGTTCCTTTTTAGTCTTTTGTTGGCTTCATTGCAAGCATACATTAATAGTACTTAATTATAACTGGCAGATAAAGAAATATGAACGTGAAGAAATGTTAAACAGATTTTGAACATTATTATGTATTTAGCTCCTTCTATGAACAACAAATTTAATACGGTAATTAAAAATTGAAAAATATTAAGAAATAATTTGCTACTATAGTAGAGGCGCAAAAAGTTCCAATGCACGTCATTAACGGTTGGTAAGGCAGAAATCGCACCATGAGATTAAGGCGGTTAATTTAAAATTATTTATCACATTTAAAGCTTTTTCTTTTAATTTAAATATAATAATTATATATTCACAGAATGTTTTTTATATAACCTGTAAGTATCAATAAACATGACTTAATTGTTAAGAATAAAATCTTTTCTACGAGAAGAGATGGCGGTACTAGTATTTCTAAGTTTGATTCGTAAGAATACAAATTCTAACAAGCAAATTATACAAATAGTTAGCAATACCAAACTTATATGGCAATAGTGTGGAAGTGATCTTCCACTACGTATGCGACATTGTGTTCAAAGAAATTGTATTAAAAACGAAGTTTAATTAATTAACAAAAGCATACGAATGACAGTTACTAATTTGACCTCAGAAGTAACAACCTCAGCGTTGTAAACTCACAAAAGTAAATATTGTACTAGAAATATATCATTGATGGTTTTCTTTTTTGAAAATGTAACCATTAAAAATCAAAATTTGCATTTTTTTTTGTTTCTAGATGAGTCATCAACGAGACATCAAGAACGCGAAGCTGTTTTTGGCCTCCTATCGCTGTCGCAAAAACCTGCCGTGTCCGAAAATCGCAACACTAGTCCCAACAGTTCATCAGACAACGGCCTAGCCAGCTTCATGGATACGGAACAGATTGCCCACGTTTCTAAAACGAATTACGCAAAAAATAAGATCCTGGATCAAGCCATGAACTTCAACACGGCCAAATTAAGCGAAATTTCTTTTAGTACCAACGCAGAAATCCAAGAGAAACAGAAACTCTCGCAATTCCTCGGCAAAACGAACACAACGAGACCTCTTACGTACCCTTACACCAACGCTTCGCCCCAAGAAGCGCCTTCTCCGGCAATTCTAACCGGAAATAAGGAGGTAGCCGAAGTAAAAACGCCGGTTCCTTCCGAAAACACCAAGCTTACAATAAACGTAAACGATAAGAACGATCCCACAAAACAATTTAACGTCGTCAAAAAGTACGGTAAATACCCGAATTCCTCGTCGTACAAAGTCCAACCGGAAGATCCTCTACCTTTCGAAGACAATCAGCCAGCGGTACCCAAACAAACTTACGTAGATCGTAGAACGGACGATTATGAAAGTAGAATTCGATCGATTCAAGTACCTGAAACGCCGCAAAACGTCGCCAGCGACCTACGGAAACGGAAAGGTTCGCTGGATCACGACGCAGGCGCGAAAATCCAAAAGAATGACTCCGAAGTGATGGATTTGTCGGTGACGTCGAATCTTGAGCGCAAGAACCAGAACGTCGAAGTTATCGTTAACGGTTTCGTGCATAATCAAGAGCAAGACCCGGAGAATTCCGGCCAGACGCTTATGGAGCTGAAGAAGAGCAAGGACCTATCGAATATGATCATACAGATGTCTAATACCGGAGATAGGATGGGAGTAACCGAAACGAGCGCCATCTATAGTAGTATAAACGAAGAGATTAGGCATCCACAGGAAAATGCCAACGTGATCCCGTACGAAAACGAGCATAATCCATCGAAAGAGGAGGCTCCTATGGAGGTGGCCGAAACCAATCACGTGAACATAAACTACGTAATGCACGATCAACCGAACACAACCGTCGATCAAGGAAGCTTTAAGCAGACCGATTACGACAATAGCGCAATGGAAACGTTGGCCGACATTGCGACCAAACAGGAGAAATTGGAAAAGAACTCGATAGCGAAGAATGTCGCTACGGAATTCTTAAAGTTGGCCATTAAAAACGAGTGCCAAAACAGCGATGGATTGAAGGAAAGCAACTTCATTTCTAGCAATAAGGATGTCAACGAATTGATTGGCAAACCTGAAGAAAATAAGAGTTGCACCATTTGTTCTAAGAGTTTCTGCAAACCATCACAATTAAAGTAAGTAAAGGTTTTTGGGGTGAGGGAAAAGGGGAGGGTGGGAATTACATGGATATGTAGATGAGCACGTACAGGTAGGCAAATGTTAAATGGCCAGCGCACATTTTGGTGTCTTGGATTTTTTAAGTGTAATTAAGCAATTTTGAGGTGCCTAATCAAAAAATGCCGTCAGATTTGTTCTATCTACTTTTCTAAATTCACTCTTTCTGCCCTATTTAGGAAAAAGTTGCCAAAATTAGATATACTGTTTTGTTTTTTTAAATGTTACTATTTGATAACTGTTAATTGAAACACAAAAAATATGGCTAGGAGGTATTTATTTAACTGAAAAATATGGTATTTGTCTGTATAATTCGATTCTTGCGCCCTCTACCAAATATCTATGAACGAATTGAGCTATGGGATGCAGACAGAGATACGGGGAAGCCTATGTTAGAGGCAAATGAAGTAGTGGAGATTAGGATTGGGTTAGACAGGTAGATTTTTCTAGTAATGGGGAATAGTGAGAATTACACTAGGGTGACAGAATAAAATAGACACCTACTAATTAAAAAAGAGATTCTATTCTCGTTATATATACAAAATATTTTAAAATTTTTAAATTAGACTAATATTTTGTCGATCCACCTTTACTTGCGTGAAGTGCTGCGAGTCGTCGTGGCATAGAATCTATTAAATGATTAATGGTGTCTTCTGGAATATTTAACCACTCTTCTGTAACAGCTGTCACGAGTTCTTCCTTATTGCTGGGTTTTCGGGGTCGCTTCGCCATATTTGTCTGGATTATGTGCCAAACATTCTCTATCGGATTCATGTCTGGTGATTGGCGTGGCCATGGTAAAATCCGAATCCCCTGTTCCTCTTTCCATGTGGTTGTTGTTCTTGCTTTGTGGCAGGGTGCTCCATCCTCCATAAAAGTGGCGTCTTCTTTAGATAAAATGGCGGTGTCGAATATCGGTAGTACTCCTTCTGTTAATATTTGGATATATTTTGCCGCATTTATATTTCCGTCGCAGATTACTAATTGCGATCTTCCACCATACCATATCGCGCCCCATACCATGATGTTCACACCGCCGTATTTGACCGTCTGATGCATAAATTTGCCGTCCAGTTGCCTTGACGAACGTCTCCATACCCACGTACGACCACCATCACTGGCAGTATCTGCTTTCGTCTGAAAAAATGACAGACCGCCAAAACTCTTCGGGTTTCGTTCGCATTTCGATTGCCCAAGCCATTCGGCGCCGTTTTTGAAACGCCGTAAGGAGAGGTTTTTTCTTTGCCACCCTTTCCTACATCCCCACACTGTGGAGGTATCGCAGAACGGTGCGCTGACTTTTCTGTGAAGTTGCCGCAAGCTCAGCTGTTCTCGCGGTTCTCACTTCGCGCACAAGCACCCTTTTACTTCTTTCAGAAGGTCCGGTACGACCTGGTCTCGGCTCCACTCTTGTTTTTCCTTGCGTTTAAATTTTGTAATCACACGGTTAACTGTGGGGACAACGGGATATTTAAAAATTTACTTATTTCACGTTGCGAAGCGCCGCGTTCACTCTGGCCAACGATGCGACCCCGGGTGAAGTCGCTAATATCACTCGAACCTTGTAAGCGAGGCATAGTTGTAACGATACTAAACTATGACGAATTCCTTCCGATACATCTACCCCTACCCTAATGACAAGAGAAAGTTCTTAATTCGTTCTTGGAATTTAGCTGTTTATATATTATTCATATAAAATTTAGACCTCCTAAATATTTAGTTAATTATTTTAATTTTGCAACAAATTTTCAAAAACTAGAGCTGCTAAGAAAAAATGCCCGTTATTTTTGCAACCAGCACATTAGAAATACCCTAAATAAGTTCATATTTTACAGGCACCACCACAGAAAAGATTATCTTGTTAGTAATAACTAAATTGACGATTTGACTTGCGCTTTGTACCTCTAACATAGCCCTCTCGATTATAAACTTCACATAGTAACCCAACAAAAAGTAAACGTATTTACGGGGCACGTTCTAGAACGTTCCCATTATATTTTACTTTATACGCCCAATAATTAAATAACGCGCTGAAATGGAAATCTCCTCTAACTTAATTGTCTTTATCTTCACTAATTTCAGACTACATATGAATATCCATTACCTGGAAAGACCGTATCGATGTGATTCGTGTTCCGTTAGCTTTCGGACGAAAGGGCATCTACAAAAACATGAAAGAAGTGCTAGTCATCATAACAAAGTAAGTGAGAATGCATTTGTTTTAAAAAATTTTTACTTGTTCCCTGTAAATTTATTAGTTAAATTTCGTCGTAAATACCTCGTACAAGATTTTGCGTATATTTTTGTTTTGTTTGACGGGAAAAATAAACAAATTACGCCTTCGTTTTATCGAAATTCCAAGTAGGACTCACGATGATATTTTATCTCGTAGTATTTAATAAATTTAGACACAGGTATGTGCCTCGGATTCCTCGTCGCTACGTCGGAATTTTCCATCATCTGTTTTTTTTTTATCTCAAATCAAACAGCATGCTAATCCTCCGAAAATATCTTGATATAAACAAAAGTACTCATATGTCAAGTAAAGGTGATCTACGTCGTCGCAATTTTTTTGTAATGAGTCAAATTCAAAAAAAGATTAAGGAGTATTTCAAACTAAATGGAGTGATAAGAAGATTCTATAAAAGTTGTAGTTAGTTGTTTTGGGTATACAGTATTCGCAAAAGAAATGGAACAACTTGAATTTGTCAAAATTTTATTGAAATACGACGAGATCAAAGTGTCCCAAGTCTTTTTTTATTACTGGTATTTGTGAAAGAAATAGAATTTTCAAATTTTCGTGTTTATTTTTTCCTGAACTCCATAGTCCTTGTTCGTTAACTAAAAGAATGGCTATATAAGTATTTCCTTCATTTAACAACTTCATTTAACAACTTCATTTAACAACTGGAGTTGGGATATTTTCCCGCGTGAACACATCTTATTCACAGCTATCGCTACGTAGCGCAAAGTGAATAAGACTGACAAAAAGTCTGGAGCATGACGTAAGTTTCCACATTTGTGTTAGAAAGCAACATACGCCAACCTGAATAATAATATATTACGTACATACAGCTGCGAGCAAATGTTATAGGCAGGGTAACTTTTTTAGCGTTACGATAAGACGAGAATCTCAAAACTAAAAAAAAAACACATAATTCAGTTTATAAGGTTCTTTTATTAAATAAATCAGTATTTAATGCTGCCTCCTCTAGCCTTTATTACAGCTTTAATTCTTTTAGGCATAGTAGCTACCAGTTTGTAACATGTTTCTGGGGAAATAGACGCCCATTCCATAAACACTGTTTGCTTTAGGGCTTCTTTAGAGGCATGGTTGTATTTACGAACCCTGTCCTTCAATATATGCCATAGATTTTCAATAGGCGAGAGGTCAGGCGATTGTGGGGGCCAGTCCAAAATCTTCACTTGGTTATCAGTAAACCATTTCATTACAGGTCGAGCCTTGTGGCAAGGGGCATTGTCTTGCTGAAAGTAATACTCCTCCGAGTTCATATCATAAAATCTGACAATTGGTGGTTCGAGAACCTCTTCCAATATCCCGATGTAGCGTGCCCCATTCATGCGGCCCTCGCACACATGGACTTCCCCTACACCTTGTGCAGACATACATCTCGAAATCATAATGCTTCCACCGCTGTGTTTAACAGTAGGTAAAATACACGCTGGGGAAAATGCTTCGCCAAAGTACTTTGGTCCAGTCATCTACAGTCCAATTCTTTGCCCACGTAAAGCGTTGCTTGCGGTGTAGCTCGGTCAGCAAAGGCTTGTGTCGCGGTTTCCGGGCACGTAAATTCGCCGCAGTTAACCTTCTTCTTACCGTATGCACGGAGATTGGTGCGTCTCGTTGAGCGCGGAGCTGTGCAGAAATCGCTATCGCGGATTTGTGCCTATCCTGGAGCGCGATACGCTCTATCAATCGTTCTTCTCGCACAGTCGTTGCACATTTTCTACCGCTCTTGGGTAGATTATGATACTCTCCAGTCCTTTGGTAGAGGCTAATTGTGTTTTGCACTGCACAACGCGAACATTTTATTGTCTTAGCAATTTTTATTTGTGACAATCCTTGTTTGTGCAATAAAATTATCTGGCCTCGTAAAGCCTCAGATATTTGGGGCTTTTTTTGGCATATTGTGTATACACAAACTTACAAAAGAAGGTCCGCACTCTAAATGAACTTTTGAAACCGACAAACGGCGTTTCTTTCTCTACGCACAATATATTACTTAACCTAAAAACTTTAATTTCTATCTTATATAGCTTCGTAATTTATATTTTCTAGAAATTTCTGCTTTAGGTAACGACCAGGTATAGGTTCGCAGTGCCCTTGTTCTAAGAAGCGCTACCTGCTGCGCGAAACACACGTTTGATAAGGGTGCCTATAACATTTGCTCGTAGCTGTAATTAACCAATAACGAGTCTGTGCATGTACCATGACAAACTTTTCTTAATCTGGTAAAATCGAGATCTATACTGCTTATAAATCTCAGTTTCTTACAACACGCATTTGTACATACCAGCGAGTGTACATCGTTCATAATTTGCATTGATTCAACCAACGACAACCCAGTGTTTTGAAACTTTCCTATTGAGTCAAATTTATAATTTCGCTGGGCAATGATTAGAGTAGTATACATAGCCGAATTTTCTCAACCACACATAAACAGCGACACAAGAGCAGCATATGGACTGCTAAACCAGCGAGGGTTCGCACCGAAATGTATTGGGTAAAACTGCACATATAAGCGTGAGGGATCTTTTGCACGTGCAGCTAGTCTATTCACTGTCGATACACGCCCTTTATGGTTTAACAGTCCATGTGCTACTCAGGGGAGGGTTGGGAAAGTGCACCCGCTTATGTCGCTGTTTATGAACGGCAAGCACGTATTCTTTTCTTGGCCCTAGTTAATGCTGCTAACACGCCCACAATCTACTGCAGCATACTTTTAATTGAAATGGCTTACGGCCTGGGTAGATTTGATGTAGTTTTTCAAGTAAGAGGTAGAGTAATCTTTTCCAGGGGAGTAAAGAAGAATTACCGCTGGCGTTATTTGTATAACATCACTTATATGAATTGAACTTGAAATTCGTAAAAAGAATATAGTTGTTACTATTCGGGTCTGTTAAAACTATTTTGTATTTTCAGTTTTAAATAAAGATGTGGCAACGCAGTTCAAAATATTCTTATAGGTTATTGTGTATCCTAACCAATAAGCTTAATGTTTCCCTTTTAAATATATACTACTTACACATAATCGAGGTTATAGTACTTTAATACTAATGTTATCTTCCGATTGTTTACTTCTATACTCGTTCTAAAATCCTTTTCCTATTTCTCCTGTATTCTAATCGCGTGTCCGAAAATTTCACAGGCAACTGCAAAGAAGTTTGCTTTGATTCACGCGTTCATAAATGATATTTCATTTTATCGGTCGAAACTGTATGCCTAAACCGTACACCTATATCATCCATAAATTAGGCAGATTCGCTTATATATTTTTGATTTACAGCTTTCGTCTTCACCGAACCTATCATCTTCAGAACCGAGACCTTTTAAGTGTTCCGATTGTAATATAGCGTTCAGGATACACGGCCATCTGGCCAAGCATCTACGAGCTAAAATGCATATCATGAAACTCGAGTGTCTAAACAAGATCCCGTTCGGTTTGTACGCCGAACTTGAAAGATCGAATAGCCTGCTGACCGAAATCAATACGACAGATGGGGACCAGTGCTTAGAAAGCCTAAAGGTAAGAACCGTTGCTTAGACATCTTTCAAAAAGTAGGGAATAGATTTACGAATTTATATTTAAACAAGTTCGGTTGTACGTCATTACTGACATCATAAACACTTAAATATGTTGCCACTTCATTGAAATTAAAATTCGTCTAATTTGCCAATAAATAATAAGTTGATGTACACAACATATACCATTTATTTTTTTTTTTAAATTACATCTTTTTGTTCTACAATTACTAAAAACAAAGTTTAGTATTTTGTCCTTTAATAGTTGCTAGTACGACAAAATATCAGGCGCTGCGAGACGTTACTACGCTTCGATTTTGTTTTTAGTTTATTTGCATTATAGATTATTTCGTCGTGAAGTTTTAATTACATGCAACGAAATTTAGATCTCTAGTATACCTAGTTTGAGAACATCCCTGTAGATAATATCCTAGCTAGTGGTCATTATTAGGATTTCTTAAAGAGTAAATGATAAAAAGTGGCTTAGTGGCACAAATCGTATCTTACGTCTTTTCTAAATAAAAAATATTTAAAAAAATGAATAATACGTGCACTATAGCGGAAGCAATTGATAACTTGAATACAAGTTACGAGATTAAAATAAAAAGCACATTATTTGAGACAGTTTGAGGACGTTAAATAATGTATGTACACGAAAACAACTGGTTGCAAAAAGAACACCTGCTTTCGCGTCCAATATAATGGTATAAGTATGTAACACATGGGCTGACAAGTCCCGGGCCTAACAAAGAAAACACGTTTTCTTTGGTTCAAAATTAGCTTTATTCATCAACGTAATCTCCATCAAGAGCAACGCAATCATTCCAGCGCCGCTCTAACATTTCAATACCACTTTTGTAGAACGATTTATCTTTTGCCTCAAAATAGGCTTCAGTTTTCAGTTTTAGCGATAACCTCTTTATTCGTGCGAAATTTCTTACCGGCGAGCATTTTTTTGAGGTCTACGAACAGCCAGTAGTCGCTGGGAGCCAAATCTGGCAAATAGGGTGGATGTGGGAGCAATTCGAAGTTCAATTCATGTAGTTTTGCCATTGTTTTGATTGACTTGTGACACGGTGCGTTGTCTTGATGAAACAGCATTTTTTTCTTTCCCATATGCGGTCGTTTCTTTGCAATTTCGGCCTTCAAACGCTCCAATAACGCTATATAATATTCACTGTTGATGGTATTTCCATTCACAAGATAGTCGATGAATATTACACCACGCACATCCCAAAATACCGAAGCCATAACCTTTCCAGCCGATTGTTGTGCTTTCGGACGCTTTGGACGAGGTTCACCAGTTGCTGTCCACTCAGATGACGATCGTTTTGATTCCGGAGTGAAGTGATGGATCCATGTTTCATCCATTGTCACATATCCACGCAAAAATTCCGGTTTGTTACGTTTAAACATGGCCAAACACTGCTCAGAATCATCAACACGTTCTTGTTTTTGGTCAACAGTGAGCAAACGCGGCACCCACTTTGAACAGAGCTTTCTCATAGTCAAATGTAGATGCAATATAAAGCCAATACGTTGTTTTGATATCTTTACGATGTCAGCTAACTCACGCAACTTCACTTTTCGATCATTCAAAACGGTTTTGTGGATTTTTTTTATGTTTTCTGGTGTTACCGCCTCATTTGGACGTCCACTGCGTTCTGTATCATCGATATCTCTACGACCACGTTTGAAGTCAGCAAACCAACGTTTTATTGTTGTTTCTGATGGAGCGTAGTCCTCATAACACTTTTCAAGCCATTGCTTCGCTTGAACGGTATTTTTTCCCATCAAGAAGCAGTGTAAAATTAAAACACGAAATTGTTTTTGATCCATTGTTTTGAAAATAACAAAAGTAGCGTGACTCTTAGCACAATAACTCACAAACTAATGAATAGAATATCATGAAATTTTAACAGCTGTCTTTTGAAGGTTAGTACTAACTGAGAGAAAGGTGACTGCAATAAAACTAGTGTCATCTATGTGTTAGGCCCGGGACTTTTCAGCCCATGTGTTACAAGCATATATACTACCGTGTAAGAAAAGAGAGGCACATATGTATACTCTTAAAAGTTTATGTAATGGTCGGGGTTCCGGAAATATTGCTTAATAATTTTTAATTGTAATGGTATTTACCATTTACTTGAATCTGATTTGCTCTATCAACACATGTACTAGATCTAGCTATCTGCCACCATGACAAATTGGGCATGGACCGGTACCAAACGAATAGGATTAATGTTGCCCTTAAAAATATTTATCCACCAAATTGCCCTGAACTTCGGCCATAGTCTTCTTTTTCTTCTTCTTCACTTCAAGTTTTAGGCACTTTATCTATTACGATGCCCATCTTTTATATAAATAATAATTTAGAAGCGGCTGTCGCAACATCTGAGACATGGTTAGAGACGGTAAACTTTTCATCATATATCACACCTAAGTCTTTAATAAAATATTAATACTATTAATTCAATACAGAGAATCGATTCTACACACCCTTTTTGTAAAAGACATGAAGAAACACTTATCTACATTCAATTTTAATTTATTATGCAGACACCAAGTATAAATCATATCCAAATTACGCTGAAGAAAGTCAACATCATTAAAGGAGTTAACGGCGTGGTAGATTTTAATATCATCAGCATAGTTAATGGACTTTAAAAGATCGTCGATATATATATTAAAGAGGAGCGGACCAAGCTTCGATCCTTGAGGTACTCCAGAAGTGAAGTAAAAAGTTCGAGATTTAAATCCATTAAAATAAACGTAATTAATTCTGTTTAGAAGATATGATCGAATTAATCTTAGAAAATTCCTGCTGACACCGACAAAACTCAGCTTCTCCAACAACTTATGATGATCAATCAGGTCAAAAGCACGGGAAAAATCAGTATAAATAACATCCAGTTGACCACCCCCATCTACGGTTTCAGCTATTGTTTGAGAAATCTGTGCCAAGTTAGTTACAGTGGATCTATTTGCCAAGAAACCATGTTGAGATTCAGAGAGATATGATTTAATACCATCAGAAAGACGTTTATAAATTAAGACTTCAAAAACCTTCGCAAAAGAAGAAATTACAGCCACAGGTCTGTAATTGTCAATATTGGAACTATCACCCTTTTTCAAGATTGGAGAAATTCTGGCTACTTTCCATACATCAGGAAACGTTCACATATGTAGGGCTAGATTAAAGATTATACATAGAGGAGTGGCAAAGATAGTAGCACAATCCTTCACAAAAAAGTAAGGAACCAGCTGTAAATTTGTTCTTTACAGTTTTGATGCACTGTATTACTTCCTCTACCGAAACGGTGATGAGCTGGAGTCAAGTCCAAAGACTCAGGTAGAAAAACACCAGAGAATAATGTGGCAAAAGCATTGACTATCAATGTTGGATCACTGTATTCGTTAGTGGCATCAAAAACGTTACCAGGAATTCTGGTAGCACCCTCTGTAAAACGAACGAACTGCCAAAAAGAATAAGAAAGAGAAGAGAAAGAAAAAGAGAAATAATGTTGGCGACGCACAACAGCGTTGTCTAACCCCTTTGTTTGTTGGTATTTCCCTAGTTAATTCTGGTGGCTGTGTATAAACCCTGTGTAGCTCTTATTAAATGATGTGGATAAGCCCTGTTCTTTTATAGTATCCCATAATTTACATCCGTTTACATTATCGAAAGCCTTCTTAATATCTATAAACCCTATGTGTTTCTCTATTGTATTCCCTGTGCTTTTCTATAATTTGTTGTAGAGTGAATATTCCATTTTTGATTGGTCTGCCTTTTCTAAAATCCATTTATCTTGTATTAGTTTTTCTGCTATGATTTTTAACTTGTTATATAATATACTGGCCATAATGAAAAGGAAATTGTTACAAAGCAAGTTGCTAAAAACGAAAAAGATCTGAAAAATAAGTGAATACAGATATAATCTGATATCACTCGAATGGATGTGTAGCACCTAGTGGCAAGTGTTAACTGAAAGCTACGATCTTTCGAGTACACCTCAACCAACGGAGCAACCATTTTATTTTTTCTAAAATTCTAGTTATAAGCTTTCAAAATATGTATTAATTTCCTGTGTTCAATAAAAACGAATTGTTGATCATATTGTATAGTATACATACTTTATAAACTAACTACACTAGGGTGACAGAATAAAATAGACACCAGGTAAGGCGGTATAAATATGTAAACAGCTAAATTCTAAGAACGAATTAAGAAGTTTCTCTTGTCATTAGGGTAGGGGTAGATGTATCGGAAGGAATTCGTCATAGTTTAGTATCGTTACAACTATGCCTCGCTTACAAGGTTCGAGTGATATTAGCGACTTCACCCGGGGTCGTATCGTTGGCCAGAGTGAACGCGGCGCTTCGCAACGTGAAATAAGTAAATTTTTAAATATTCCGTTGTCCCCACAGTTAACCGTGTGATTACACAATTTAAACGCAAGGAAAATACAACAGCGAAGCCGAGACCAGGTCGTACCGGACATTCTGAAAGAAGTAAAAGGGTGCTTGTGCGCGAAGTGTTAAGAGAATCGCGAAAAAGTACAGCTGAGCTTGCGGCAACTTCACAGAAAAGTCAGCGCACCGTTCTGCGATACCTCCACAGCGTGGGGATATATAAAAGACTGGCAAAGAAAAAACCTCTCCTTACGACGTTTCAAAAACGGCGCCGAATGGCTTGCGCAATCGAAATGCGAACGAAGCCCGAAGAGTTTTGGCGGTCTGTCATTTTTTCAGACGAAAGCAGATACAGCCAATTCAATGATAGTGGTCGTACGTGGGTATGGAGACGTTCGTTACAGCAACTGGACGACAAATTTTTGCATCAGGCGGTGAAATACGGCGGTGCGAACATCATGGTGTGGGGCGCGATATGGTATGGTGGAAGATCGCAATTAGTAATCTGCGACGGAAATATAAATGCGGCAAAATATATACAAATATTAACAGAAGGACTACTACCGATATTCGACAACGCCATTTTATCTAAAGAAGACGCCATTTTTATGGAGGATGGAGCACCCTGCCACAAAGCAAGAACAACAACCACATGGAAAGAGGAACAGGGGATTCGGACATGAATCCGATAGAGAATGTTTGGCACATAATCCAGACAAATATGGCGAAACGACCCCGAAAACCCAGCGATAAGGAAGAACTCGTGGCAGCTGTTACAGAAGAGTGGTTAAATACTCCAGAAGACACCATTAATCATTTAATAGATTCTATGCCACGACGATTCGCAGCACTTCACGCAAATAAAGGTGGATCGACAAAATATTAGTCTAATTTAAAAATTTCAAAATATTTTGTATGTATAACGAGAATAGAATCTTTTTTTTTTAATTAGTAGGTGTCTATTTTATTCTGTCACCCTAGTGTAACTATATAATAAGCTGATTATCCCTCTATTTCGATTTGCAGATGTTAGCGAAGAAAGTATTCACCAACGATCCTAGCAAACTGAACCAACTGGGGCCATCATCAACTGAAAGTATCGATACAGACAGTTAGCATTAATCAAACCTTTTCTAAAAACAAAAACTTCATTTTTATATATAAGACTGATAGAAAACGAATGCATACAGAGTATACATTTTTTTAATTATTTTGATGTTATATATCGAGATAAAAGTATAGCTTAGCCGAAACTATAATTATATTATATATATAAAAAATATATATATATATGTATATTATATATCTATTTAAGAAAGTGAAAACCTACGATCGAAACAGTTTCATTCTCATGTGTCAAATGTATTATGTGATATAAGCGTAAGGTTATTTTAAATATGTAAAATGTTTTAGTTGGTATTTTATATTAAAAGTAAAGAAAAAAAGAATAGAGCTAAAAAAAAGATACTAAATGTAAAAAAATTGTATATTTGGAATATAATTATTATTATTATACTATTATTATTATAAATTAAAAGAAGAGAGAGATATATATACATATTATACACGCATTAATAGAGGTTAAAAAAATATTAATTTTTAAAGGAAAAACTTGTATATGATATGATTACTAATATTCAATTTCGATTACGTAGAGGCAAGGCGTATATAGATTTAAAACAGTAATAAATTCACTTGTTATGACTTGAATTCCGTGCATTTGGACAATCAAAATCCCTTCAAAGACTTTCTTTAAATTTAACAGCAGTCTTCTAACAATAAACTGAATAAATTTGATATAACATCTTTATCATTTCTAAACGAAATGCCTTATACAGGGGTCATGCTATATATTTTGAGTATTTACGAAAATGATTCTATTTATGTTCAAAATAATAGCCTCCTGTATCAATACGCTTTTGTAACCGAACCTTCCACAACGTAAAAGTTTGAAGCCAGTCATCTTTGGGAGTGCACTCAAAAAAAATTAATTAATTGTTGACCACGCAAATGCTTTAGATTAAAAAACACCAGAAATCACATATAACCAAATCAGGCGAATAGGATGGATGTACAATGACTTACATTGTCGTGATCCAACGCGACTGTTGACTGACTCAAGAACTGTAGGTAAACATTTTATGGTGTACCGGTTTCGTGTGAGTGTACGTTGATTTTCTAATTTGATTACTTTTTCTAATCCTGTACTACAAAAGAAAACTGCATACATAACTATCTTAACAGCTTTTTACTTTTTGGCCATTGTTGATGTTGGTGTATCTTCGTGAATCCACACACGGCTCTCCTGTGGAGTAGAAATATCGTAAAATCTTATGTAAGTTTCATCACCTGTTACTATTTTAGATAGAATACGATGTCAACCATTATTTCTTTTTGCCTTTTGGTAATCATTAACCGTGTATGGCACCTAAGGAGTAACAATTTCTTTTCATCAGAACATGACCATGTAAAATTGAATTGCGCATCCAACACCAGGACTTGTCTCAATCGCTTTGATAGGTACATCTTGCATCTTCATCTATCACACGTCTCGCTCTCTCAATGTTTCCAGCGGTAACTGAAGAACAGGGCCTACCAGCACGTGCATCGTTAAGCGATATGCGTCCAATCTTAAATTCGCTATACCAGCGAAACACAGCGAGTTGCAATCGTTCAAAACTTTGTTGTTCACTTAAACCGACCTTATAATCGTAGTCGATCATTGTGCGCAGATGTTTTCTTGCCAAATCGATGTTTCGATGATAAAGCGTATACACCACCTTGTTCTGTGACAGCAGCGATTGAACTGTTAGTCAGAGCTTACAACTTAGGGAGTGGTATTTCGAAATGTAGTGTTGCAGACTTTAACTTCTCTAGTTTCGTGGCATTTCAAAATATATAGCGTGACCCTCGTATAACTGATCCATTTTTATAAAAAAAAGATATGCGATTAACTCTAACATTCGAACACGTTTTCAAACAAGAAGCGTAGATTCTTCAAAAACTATAAAAAAATGTCGTTAGAAAATGATTTATTTAAATATGTATTTCTGTTAGAAGCAGTTTTTACCGTATTAATGATTAATATTTAACACTTTTAGAGCCGATTCAAACCTGATGATACTTGCATATAACATTATTTGAAATATTAAAGAGAGCAAGGAGTACAAAATGAGAGAAACATTTATAAGTTGCACGTCATGCCTGAAAACATTAGTATGCATAGTTGATTATTTATCGTTTAACTCGTGTTTTGTGCGATCCAATGTTCCGATATATTCTTTATAATTTATAAACGATTTTATCAATCTTTTACAAAATCTTGTAATTTTTTTTTAACTCGTATGTCACTTTTAAGTGGTGTGGTATCAAACATGTTAATAATTGATAATTTCCAGGAAGAATTTATTATTAATGTATACTTTATTCCAAAAAGAGAGAGGCGAAATTCTGAACAGACCCCCAGTCCAAATTACAACCGATAAATTTATGAAATCAATTTTACGCGGAAAACTTAAATTTGAAGAACTGCCTGAAGATGAAACTTTTCTGTTTTTTTTTTATATCCATTTATAACTCCATATACTGTCGGTTTTCAAATCCACACAATCACAATATCTTGTAAGATATCGATATGTTGCACTCAATAAAGTTACCCAGCACTTGGAAAATTTGCTTTATCATGGCACCTTTTCTTGTGTTGGGTGTACCCGTTACATTTTTTTTTATAAGCATTTGAAATTGTCTACTTCTCAGCGTGATTCGAATATTTTGCTTTCTCTCGTTTGTTTGAGGAAAATACACCCAGTAACTTTAGCAGTACTGGTGCTAGATTCTGCATCTATAATTGAAAGCAACAGCTACAGAATTAAAGTTTTCTGTATTTGCATATTACTTACGTAATCTATTAATTTTCAAATCAAAGCTCTGAGAAGAACTAATCTACACCGCAAAATAGCTAAGGTAATATAATAATTATGAACAAAACCTGCCAAAACACAAACGTGATATAAAGAATGTTAAGGGCGTTTTATAACAAAAAGGGAATGTTGTAGGGTGTAATTTCGCCTTGCTATCAGTCAATATGAAATAACTGTTACTTCGGTCTGTTCAGAAATTTGTCTGTTTTTGGAATATATTATAAATTATGATGATACTGTATTTGATTATTCCTTAGACGAAAACGATTTGGTTGGAATCCACAATCCTACGTCCCCCCTCTATAGCTATAACCATAATGCAGAACGGCAACAGCGAAGTACTGCATACGACGAAAGACTGATTGTATGGGAACACTGCAGCGAGAAAGAATAACGGGAGACGCGCATGCGCGTTATAACCGTTGACTTTGCTCAGATTATATCTGCATACTTTTTCTTTTTGGTGGTGTTTTGATGCCAATATTTTTGACGTGGAAAGTATGAAGTTTTCACCACGCTTCGCGCATATCAAGTATCAACAGGTTTGGATCGAACTCTACCTCAGTTCTATAGAATTTACTACTCGTATCTACTATCGTCAAAGTCATAAGTGTTTAGAGATTGAAGTATATCCTGTTTAAAGGGTTTTTCAATAAGGGCGGGTTGATATTGAAATGAAATAAAACAAGCTGTGTGAAGTATTAACGAAATCCCTTATGTATTTGAAATGCCCATGTATTCCATTATGCGTGGGATATCACATCAATTGTCCGCCGTGGCTTCTCACAGTGGCACTGATCCGAATGATTTTGAGCAATGGCCTGGGTTATGTCGACTCGATTGCAGCTTATTAAATACGTAGACCTCTGTAAGAGATAGTCATACCTTCATGTCTATGGTGGGGTTCACTGTGCAATACGTAACACCGCCCTGCTAAAGCCACATGTCGTCCACATCCATATCGTTCAATTTGGGCCAAATCAAAACGGTTATCATCGTCCTTGACCAATGACGCCGCCGCTACAAAATCCACACCAAACAGTAACTTTTTATGGATGCATTGCTACCTGGTGAACCTCGTGTAGGTTAGTCAAGCTCATCCTATAGAAGCACTATGTGATTAATATCTGTGAACTTAGGTGGCCAAATCATAACACTTAAATTTTGATGATCTGCTTCAGATTTGAAATATTCTTTTCACAGTTGTGAAAGGACCTCTAAGTTTAGAGGTGTGCTTAGGATCGTTATCTTGCATAAACTGAAACACGATTAATTAAGCAATGAAGTCTTCCAGTATACGTCTATACTCTTCTTTTCCCATTATACCATAAATTTTCCAGTTTTGACGTGGTTTCGCCCATTGTAGGTGCTTTTGCTTATTTTCTCGTCTGTGTAAATTAGCCCCACTTAAACGTCGCTGAAGAGACTACCGGATACCGCAATCGGTTTCTGTTGAACTTCGCTGCAGTTTCAGATGCTGTTAAACGAAGATTTCTTCTACTAATTGATGTAATGTGCCTATCTTCAGCTACTAACGTTTATCTAGAAGGGCCCTGACGTTCACGCTCTTGATAGGTGCCTGTGCGCTGATATCTCTCAAACACATCATGGCGCTGGTTTTACTAAATAACCTTCCTCGTGTAAAGTTATAACTTCCCAGTGAAAAAACGTGTGTTTTCGAAAAAATACGAACCAATAAAGGCGCCAGCCCAAAATCCGTATCAAACTAACTATTTGTGGATGCATTGCTATCTAATATATGTTTCATATACGGCAATTATAGTTGTTAACATAGCCATTCATCCAAAAATGTGCCTCGTCGCTAAAGATGATTTTTCAGCCAAAACTGGGTTCCTCCTCCTAACCTCCGAAGCCCAGGCAGCGAACAAACGGTGTTGTCTGTAGTCATTAACTTTGAGCTTCTGGATTAGTTGGATCTTGTACGGGTGCAAATCCCGACGCAAAATTGGCCAAATTGAAGTTTGCGAAAGGCCAAGTTCTTGTGCACGGCGAGGAATTGACTGCCTCGGATTCTCCTGCACACTTTCACGGACAGCAGCAACGTTCTCGGTCATTCTGGCGTTCTTTTAACGTACGGGTGTTGGCTGATTGTTTACGTTGGAGAGTCAACTTTGAAGGGCCACCGCGCCTGCCGTATAATAAGCGCAACCTTTGCACTAACGAATAATCATTTTGATAATAAAAGTTTACTATTTGGGCGTGCTGTTCAATCGTGTAGCTTGTCATGGTGGTTTAGCATCAGTGACTGAATAAGGTTAGACAGACGCTGCCAAAATAACATGGCCGCCACAAGCTGCCAATATCGACCCGTCCCAATTGAGAAACCCTTTATTTCAAAAGGAAATAAGCTCAAGTTTGAAAGCTATAAGACTAAAGAAAACGGTGATTGCTGAAAATAAACGCAGGTTTCGAAATGAAACAACTTAATTTTAGAGGCTCCCATTTGTTCCTAATACTTCCTAAAACTCCACGGAGCTTCATGTTTGAGAACCGGAATGCAATTCGTGAACGTATTCAAAAATTCAAATACAACCTGCACCCGCTTCGGTCTTGGTTAAAAAATCAAGTTTTACCGGAATCACTGACGATCATTACTGTTTTAAATCGATACACTTCGAGAGCTTAAAGTAATTATTGTTTTAGTTAAGATATGTAGAATATTTTTCCTTTTTTTTTTTAAATATAATTTCGTTCTTTCTGTCGACGCGTTGAAAGAAAGAGGTTTGTTTAATACCCGATTTGAATAAGTAACCGTTTAGTTTGTCCTCTTGCGGAAAAATGTTAAGTTTTAATTATTGATAGGGTTTAAAGATATGTTCTTCATTAAAGAAAGAGAGAAAGAGCTTCTTCTTTGTATATATTGTTTATTATTTCTATGATAGTTATAATTTTACCATCCTACGAAATTGTTAATTACATTTATATTGTTGAAAAAGTACAACATTATTGTTAATTAAATTTTTTTGTTCAAAAAATAAATGTGTTTTATTAGATAATATACAGTATTGTTTACAGCCCAAAATCTCATGTATGGAAGTCTAAATTCAAATTTTTTTCCACCACTCCTCCCTGGCATGTCGTATAATACGTACATGAATAGATAGCGGACAGGGTATTAGCTCCATTGGAATGTGTATAATAAGTGTCGGTGAAGTTATCAGATGTAGTAGTGATTAGGGCCGGTACTACAAACGTACGTAAGACTGTCAGTTGGGTGTCGCTCATCGAGCCGAGCATATACTTTGTACGAATGTGTTTATTGTACAGGGTGGCGCAGGGGAACGGGAAATTTTGAACGTTACGGTTGTCAGCACCGTAGAGCCGGCAGTTGTTCGTCACGTAGCACAATTGTTGTGAACGCATTGCCATTTACTAATCATGCATCGTTGGACTGGTGCGGAACGTGCAGTAGCTGTGAGAGCGTTTTATAAAAATGGTGATAGTGCGACTGCCGCGCAGAGAATATTTCGACAGCATTACCAACTTGGACGTCATGGACGTGTCTCATCTGCGCATGCGTTTACGACGTGGGTGCGTAATTTTGAAGAAACAGGATCTCTCTTGAAAAAGAAAGCTACAGGTGGCATTACGTGGTATACGTACCCCAGAGAACATTGAGGCTGTTAGGGCCGCAATCGAGAGAAGTCCTCGCCGCTCCGTTCGACAGCATGCATCTACGCTAGGGATTAAGCGACGAAGCTTACAAAGAATACTGCACGAATTACATTTCCATCCCTATAAGTTGCAGATTGTGCAACAATTACATGAACGAGACCCAGCGTCACGTATGGAGTTTAGTAGGCAGATATTGGCTAAAATTAATGAGGACGCGAATTTCGTTGGTAACATATGGATATCAGACGAAGCCCATTTCCACCTGAACGGTTTCGTAAACAAACAGAATTTTCGTTATTGGGCCCAGGACAATCCTTGTGAGTTACACCAGCGACCACTACATAGCGACAAGGTCACAATATGGTGTGCTGTATCATGTCATGGTGTTATTGGCCCTTATTTTTTTGCACGTGAGGATGGTAGTGCAGCGACAGTAACATCCGCTCGATATGTTGAAATGCTTCAAACATTCTTTACACCGAGACTGTACGAGCTTAATCTTAACATGGAAAACACGTGGTTTCAGCAGGACGGAGCCACGTCGCACACTGCTCGCCATTCGATGGCAGCAGTTCGTCAATTGTTTCACGTAACGGTGACATTGAATGGCCTCCGAGATCCCCTGATCTTAGTATGTGCGACTTCTTCCTGTGGGGGTATCTTAAAGGCAGGCCTGCAACAATCCATGAACTGAATGAGAACATTCAACAAGAAATCACTGCCATTCCCCAAGATTTGCTACACCGCGCATTCCAGTGTCTTCATAACAGGCTGTTAGAGTGTGAACGCCGAATGGGAGGACATCTTTCCGATGTCATCTTTAAAAAGTAAAGAGACACTTTTGGACATTTTGATTGTAAAAATATAAATGGCATGCTGCATACATGCACTTTCGTTAATAAATTGCTAGTTTTATGAATTTATTCGTGGAAATGACGTTATTTCAAAATTTCCCGTTCCCCTGCGCTACCCTGTACTAGGAGTATTGTTATAGATAAGAAAAGAGACGTGCTCTTATTTAAATACTATGATAATTAATAGATTAACACTCAAGGGTACATAATGTCAATTCCAGGAACGGATCGAGGAGTAAACAATAAATCGGCTCCATATACAGCGCTTACGATTTAAGTAAAAATACTAGTGGCGCAAAAGCCCGCCCTTCAGTGTCACATACATTCGCTGCGACAGATGCAACTGCTTTTACACATTCATATCATACCTTGTAAATATCATTATTGAAAGCGAGGTGGGGATAGCCAGTTATGTCGCGTTGACGTTCCCGAACTGGGTAAATTCGTACAATCTGTACGTTACGTATTACTGTGTCCAATTTTGAATTACATTAGTCGTCTAGGTCCGCTCCTGGAATGTACTCCTGAATGCCGATTCCTAAATCCCTTATTCTAAAGCTAATAACTTATTAGCTTTAGAATAGAATAGAAACGAATCTGTAGAATCGATTGCTGTGCTTTTGAAATTTACTTCATGTTTGAATATTTTATAGTGATAATAATTTATTCAATACTTTTTTTTTCTGTGTAGACAAGCCCAAAAACGAAAACAAAAAGCAAAAACTGACGTACATTTAGAGAAACAAGAACAAATATTACATTATTAAAGTACTAGTAAACTACTAATACGTCGGTTGCATGTTCCTTGATGCAAAGGTATCCGTAGAATCGATTGCCGTAAGCCTCAATCGATCATCTTCTTCATTTTTTGAAGTTGATTTTAAATGCAAAATGAGCATTTGTTCTAAAGAGAGCTGTTACAAAAATTTCAGATTTCCTGGGACACCTCCAGATAGTTTTGCTTTTGAAATTATAGATCTAGGAATATGCAAAAAAAAAACTGCGCAAAAGTAAAACTGGCTCACCATTATTAGCTTTAGAATCATTTGATAGCTTCTTTATGATTTACATAAGCCTTCGCTGCATTCTTCTAAGGTCTGTAGAATTTATTACCGTAGGCCTCAACCAATTATCTCTTTAAATTCCTTAAATAGATCTTGTGCTTGAACATCTTATAGTGGTAATAATAATAATAATTGGTTCATTATTTTTACAGCTATGGGTACGTGGTAACTCGTTACGTCCAAGTCCGGCCCTGGAATGTACCCCTGAATGCCGATCCTTAACAATTAATGTAGTACATCAGTTGTTTAGTCAGGACCGGATTCAGATCCTAACATACAAATTTTATTCAATATACCACAATATACATTAAACAAACATCAATTTTAGAGAAATTTTGTATTTAAAAGGACAAGATTGAAAAATATAAAACATTTATTTAGAAAAAAATTAGACATATATGATATATAAAAAGGAACTGTCTTTAAAACTAATGTAACGAATTATAGTGACTATAATAATACCCGAATCTAGCTAATACTTTAAAGGAGAACTTACGATAACGACATCATAAAGTTACCATTTCCACTTTTCCAATCGCGACTTCCTTAAAGCTAGTACAGCCAAATCGCTCCTGGTTTGGGCTTCATACTGGATCTTGCATCGATTCTCCATCGGCTTTTTAATGTCGACGATCTTGTCGTGTTCCAAAGCTACGTGAACACCTAGGGACATAAACATAACGATACTACAGCTCGGATATTGTGGGCATTAACTCATACAACACAAGGTGTCACTATTCCCCACAACAGCCATATCTTGAAGTATAAAATGCTGCCTACACTATACGAACTGAGAATAGAAGAAATTTGCCGATTCTGGATCCTCCGATGTGTTAGAGAGACAGGTCCCTCTTTATGGGGATGTCAATGTATAAGAGATAGACAAAGATAATAAAAGGCATTCACGAGCGTTGACGACGTAACTAAAAATTTTATACAGGGTTCGTCATAAGCAACTGTGTCATAACATAGTGTTCAAGATGGCGGATGAAGAGGCCAAATAACAGTAGGTACTGTTTCGGTATAAACAGTAGTATACAGGTCCGTTCAAAAGTAGTGTACAGGTCCATTCAAAAGTGGTATACAGGTCATCCAAAAGCAGTTAACCGCCGCCGCCATTGTGTATACAGGGTTATAAGTTTAAATATACATTATTATAAATTTGAATAGCGGGCAGATAATTGATGGGTCTAAATTCACATTTTATGCTGTTTCAAAATAAAAAGCAGGCTAGAAGAATACAAAGAAACACCCTGAATATTTTTTTTTAGTTACGCCGTCAACGCTCATGCGATGCTTTTCATTATCTCTGTCTATCTCTTAGACATTGAAACCCCCATAAGGAGGGACCTCTCTTCCTAACACATGGGATTCCCATAAGGAGGATCCAAAATCGGCGAATTTCTTCTATTACTGAGGTATAATATTATAGATACACAAGTTTTATCCCGGAAAAAGTAAACAAAATATATATTTTTCAATTTTTTAGTTTCAAAATTGTATCTTTCGACATAAAAATAAAATCGATAACGTCATTACTGTTTGTTCACTAACGTTGTCGTCATTCCAACTTTTTAATAACCCTTCTTGCAATCCAATATGTAATATTATCGATCTAGTACCACCAATTCCAGCATCCACTCCGATCTCTATCTTTCGGTCCTATACGTACCATATGCATCTCACTTTAATAGGAAGAAAATCAGTCTTATCTCTTCGATATAGCTGTTATATACTTTTTATGGAACCCGCATTTTGGACTAATGACGTCATTAAGTCCATTTCACATTTATCGAGTCTAAGAACGTGGCGCCATCTTCATTTAACATTGGACGTTTGTTAATATTTCGATGCAACATTTCTCGAAAGATAAATGGGGCGACCTTACACAAATACGTCTTGCTCTGGCTCGAACTCTTTAGACTGGTATCTGTGAGTTTATTTTGAGAATCGAAAGTCAATTTTAAATTTTACCGGACCCTACACGTTAAGATTTACGATAAACAAACAAAATACTAAGCATAAAATAAAAATCGTTTACAAACGCATAGACTATCGTCGGTTAATTAGAGATGAGCAAACAAAACATTTAAATTTGCTCAATAAACATAGTGTCTTTTCTTCTTTATCCCAAAATGCAAATCTTTAAATTTTGTGAATCTATAACGTACCTTTTTTGGAAAACAGTTTCTCCAAGACGTATTGATCTTGCCTCTGACTGACAGTCTTCTGTCTAAAATCCTTTCTAGGATTGACCTGCTTCTTGACCAGGAATTCAATTTTCTCCCCATCGACAGATGTCGTAGAATCAATTTCATCTACGGTCGCTTCCCTGCGCTTCTTATCCTTAAACTTAGATTCTTTCTTTTTGATCCCATGCGTTAACGAACTGTATTTTTCCACTGCCTTATCAACATCTAATCGATCCTCTTTAGTTTTGTGGTAAAGTCCTGACGCCTTTTCCGATACCTCCAACGCTTTCGAGAAACTGGCTTCTGTTTCTAGATCGTCGACTTTGTTAATGGTCGAATCGTCTTTCTCTAACAACTTCTGCTTATTGTATTCCAGTAACTCTTGCGGTGTTAAGGTCTTCATGAATTCCCTCTCTTTTCTCTTCTCTTCTTTCGCCTCCTCCAACTCCGATTCCAGCGAAGTTTTTGTATGCGCATTTTTAACCGTACCAGAGTTAGTGGAGCCTATATTTTTAGAAATTTCCTGTGCCAATCTCTTCATTTCGTCGATTTTAGCTTGCGAGAAGTTGATTTTGGCACTAGCCTTGGCTTCCTCCTTTTTCTTCGTTCTCTCTGCTTTCTTTTCCTTCAACCTTTCTTGCATGGAGATCTAAAAAATCGTTTTTAAGAACATTTTCCTTATTGGTCCTTCGACGGTTTAATAATTACCCTGGAATTCTTAAAAATATTGGCTGTCTCGGGATTCGAAGTGGAACCCCTGTCGTGAATTGAGAATAAATCGTGCAAATCGGAGGTTTTGAAGAACTTTTGCGCCTTTGGATCTAAAAGTACTTTATTGCTAAGTAATTGCTTCCAAACTTGACGTTGATACATCTGAAATGGCAAGTAATATATAAGCTGTGTTCTAGTATTGCCTATATATAAGCATTACACCTGCATTATAAGAAAGAGAATAAAAGATTTGAACTCTTACTAAATTATACAAAAAAAAAAAACTTTTGTAAAGAAACTATCGTAACTTTTTGTGCACAATACGATAGATACACTACCGTTCATAAGTGATTCCACAAGAGCTCGGATTGCGATCAAGGCTCTATGGCGGCCACCTCGGTTAACAACGGCCACTCCTTCAGAAGATTTGTTTTGAAAATAAGCTTTAACCACCTTTGCAATATGCTTGGGTCGTTATCTCACTGATAAATGACCTCTTCCCCCCCCCCCCCCCCACTCCTCCCCACCCCCTAATTAATTCACATTCAGTTGGTACTGCATCGTTTTCAAGGTTTCTCAATCCTTCCGCCTCCAAAGCAATCCCATACTATGATATTTCCTCGTCCATGTTTCACTGCTTTTAAAATACACTCCTCTAACATTTTTTTCTCCAGGGTTGCGATGAACAACGGTTGACATTTTCTTCCGAATAATTCGAATTTCCATTCGTCGGCCCATAACACATTTTTTTGCAATCATCTAGGCTCCAGTTTGTGTGAGGTTTTGCTCAATTTAGTCTTTTCCGTGTGTGCGTATAAAACGTGGATTGACTTGGACTTCCAAGTATTATGGTGTCGACTTCAAAGCTGTGATAGTTGCCTTGAAGAATGAGGTAAATAAGCTCAAAGTGCATCTAGCGACGACCTCGACCTCTAGATGATCTAGCCTTTGAGGAAATAATTCAGGAAATTCGGAAAAGAGACAATCGAATGTGCAATCTTATCGTCTACGGTATTCAAGAGGATAACTCAAGCGTAAAAGCTGTGCGTCATGCGAGGGATAATGAAGAGGTTGGGAAGGTTTTGGAGCACGTTACCATTAGCCGGGAGTCATCATCTTCATCTTTGCGTTTAGGTGCTTTTGATGGAACGAGATCAACTCCAAGACCGGTGAGAGTAACCCTGGATAACGAATCTTCAGTTCGTGATGCTATTATGAATTAAAAGATAATGCTAGCTTTAGGAAAATGAGAATTCCATTCTAAGAAGACTAGTATGAATTTCTCTAAATATTTTTAAAATAATTCTAAGTGTAACACAACATATTAGGTGCACTTGACGTGATACTGTTGACAATGGATTCTCATAATAACTAGAATTGTTGTTTGGACTATTTCCATTGTTCGTTGAACTTGTAGAGTCCGACGTTTCGGCAGTCTGTCTACTGCCGTTTTTAGGGTATCAACGAAGCATGATTACTCGGAAAGCTTCTCAGGGCTATCCTAAAGACGGCAATAGATAGACTACCGAAACGTCGGACTCTACAAGTTCAATGAAAGATGGAAATAGCCCAAGCAACAACTCTAGTTAATATTAGGTGCAATCAAAATTATGAATGGTAGTGTATGTTTACAAATGCCAGAGTGTCGAGTTAGTTTTTTTTTTTAATACATCTCTCATTAAGCAGCTTATTTCTGTCTTATTTGTAGAAAAGAAGGAAGAAAGAGACATGGTAGTGGTATAAAAACCTAATTAAAACAGAACTTTACCTTTTCTTCAATAGTCCCGGCAGAAACTAATCTATAGATAGTAACTTGCTTCTCCTGTCCGATTCTCCAAGCCCTCTCCCTAGCTTGCGTATCAGTAGCTGGATTCCAATCGGGATCATATATAATAACACGGTCCGCCCCGGTTAAATTCACACCCAAACCTCCGACACGGGTCGTTAACAAGAAGACGTCATAAGAAGCATCCTGTAATCAAATCTTTACACAAAATCTATTCATATCTCAAATCAAAACGTACCTCATTGAAGGTCTTGATCAAATGCTGCCTAAATTTAACCCCCGTCGTACCGTCCATCTTCAGGTACTTGTATTCCTGTTGCGCAAGAAAATTTTCCAGTATAGCAACCATAGCTCTTCCTTGTGTGAAGAGCAACACTCGATGGTTTTGCTTCTTCCATATCTTTAACAGAGCGGACACGACGATCATCTTTCCGGATTTTTTGTAGTAGCCGAAAGATTCTTCGATTGGGACGTTCTCTCGAGATGACTGTTAATATCGGTATGTTTTACAATCCGTAAAGTAATCTATTAATCGAGGAAAAGAATTACCTCCTCATCGGCGAGATCTAAATACAAATCCGGATGATTACAGATTTTTCTTAGGGTTGTAATGGCGACTAACATATTTGCTCGCATGTGGTTCTCTGAGAACCAGTTCCTTCCACCTTTACCCAATAATGAACTGATATGATCACTCTATTTAAAAGAAAATATTTATTATGGAATAAGCAGAAGCAATAGCAGTAGCAGCATTCGTATTCAAGTTGTTTGTATATATTAATGTTTATGGGCACAACTTTAGTAGCGGCCATATAATACACTAGCGCTCATAATAGCATGGACACTTCCTACTTCATGCAAAATTTCACGTTTGCTTTAAAAATTTAAACAATTATCACCAAACGTGTTTATATCCGGCAAAAGAAGGATTCATATTAAAGTAGATAACAAACAGATAATAAACAAGTGCTATCGATCAACAACAATATTCATAGCACTCTGCTGTGTACAAAAACCGTAGGCGTTTACTTGGTTACTCGACGGTTAGATGTATTTCGCATTTGCTGGCGATCAGAGGCATGCGCATCGCACTTTAATTGGTACAACTGATTCGTAGCAACAACTATTGTGTTAGACGTTTGTGGCAGCCAGTTTCTTATCTGGTGCCCAGTTTCTAGTTTGTTAAAATTAAATTTGCACATCGTGTTGCTTGGTAATAATTAAGATTCCTTCTGTATGTTTACTGATGTTTAATATTAGTTATTGACAACAATTTTCCCTATGGCATTTTTATTCGAAGGTTTTAATTACCGACATCATCCGGTATATGTCGTTTCCAACCCAAATGACATGCGATATGCGCAATGGTCACCGATTGTTAATACACGAACTGTACGCAAAGCATTACGAAAGTTGTTACTAGAACAAACTTATGCATAACCGCCAATGCATAACCAGTTAGTTGTCATATATGGTAATCTAGGCATGAAGAGATTAATGTTACAATAGACACATACCATTAAAAATCCTTTATATAAGTCATACTGTTCATCGGTTAAAGAACAAAACAGAACTTGCTCGCTTTTTTGGGGCAAATGTATAATATCATTTACTTCATCTTTGGAACGCCTTAAGAGGTACGGGGTTATCATGTTTTTTAATGTAGATGCCATTAGTAAAGCTGTGGCCTCCTGAAAAAGAGGAAACGAATATATAGAGGGAGATTAATTTCAAGTTTAGAAGATATTCAGTAGATGGCGCTAGAATATTCTCGTTTAAACAAAGCTGGAATTTTGAATTGTCACTTTTTTTAGTCGAGATCTGCAAAAACACACCTTTTAGGGCTTTTGCAGCTGTAATCTGATAAATTAGCGTTCCAATTTGGAAGCACATCAAAATTTAATTCCAGGTGACGTTTGTATTCGCAAATTTATATTTGATGGTGAAATATGTTTGGTGATAGTTTATAATTACCAGCATTAACAATTCTCCGAAAGAAATATCGACAGGATTCGAACCTACGCCCTCTCGCACTTATCAGGCAAACGTCTTAACCATCTAGCGAGAGGACACAGGTTCAAATCTTACCGAATATCAAAATTTTTTCGGAAAAATTTTAACATTCGTAATTACAAGGAAATTATAATTTATGATTATAAAAACCAGCGGAGGCTTCGTATTAACTTAAAATATGTTTGGTATTCAAACCTTATTTGTTCAAAGAGTAATATGTAGATTATAGAAACACAACGGGGGAGAAAACTAAAAAATCACCAGCGATCACTGATAATCACATCTAAATGTCATCTTGAATGTTTTTGACAAACAAAGCCAACTAACCTGTACTGATGTAGCATTTGCATATCCCCCATGCATAATCGGTATAGAAAAATGTTCGGTGAAAACTTCCAAGGTACCCAACAAACTTGGACATATAAAATCGAACAGGCTCCATAGCTCTTGTAGATTATTTTGCATAGGAGAACCTGTTAGTAATAATCTGTGGGGTGTGAGAAATTTTTTCACCGCTTGTGAAATCTGGAAGGAACAATTCAATTTGGTGAGTGTTATGAGTGGTTCGATTAGTTTGCATAACGACAGATTTAATAACCTTCGCTCCTGGATTACGTATTTGATGACCTTCGTCTAAGATAACATAGTGCCAATCAAGCTCGGTTAAGGTAACTTTGTACTTTAATACACTTTGATAGGAGGTAACGATGATGCCTTTATCACGGAATATGTCCTTGATTAACGTTACCCTGTCTCCTAAAATTTAAATAACTATGTAGATAAATCTTGGAAATTTGATATACAGGGTGTTAAAGTATTCGACTATTTCAACTATCTGTAATTTTCATCAAGATAAGCAAGGAAATCTTTGTAAACAGAGACGCAAAGATTTATATTTAATTAGTAAAATGTCATCACATCTTCCATGAAAAAATTAAATCAATCATATTTAACGAAATTTATGTTGGCAGTTACTGTGTTTGGAGTAAAAGTTCTCAAAACGGATTGAAAATACTGACGAGCAGTAAATTTTGATTTGAATATTAGAAAATAAACCTCGTATATTTTTTAATTTTATATAAAGTATACAGTATGCACTACCATTCATAAGTTTGATTGCACCCAATATATTGTGTTACACTTAGAACTAACTTAAATTTTATCATGGCAATAAAGCAATAATCCGTTAATAGTACGAAACTGGGGGTTGAATGCGGTACAAAATAGAATTTGGGAAAGGTACTGAATCATCCACCTGCATTATAACCAATTGTATATTCAATATGCACCCAGCATATTGCCGAGATAGTGGAGGACGTGTTTGTTTGATTGTGTTAGGAAGAGACATAAAAACGCCAACACACGGACATGTTTCTGCCCAGCTGGCGTCATCAGCGTGGTTTCGAGCGGTTTTATGCTCGACACATTGTCATTCCCTCTCTGCTACTATCACCATATCTAACCCTACAATTCAAGTGATTATTCTTGGCGCTACCTAGAGCCAAAAGAATAAAACACTTATCGATAAGAAGCGGGTACAGCTTCCCACCCTTCTCCCGAGCAATACATGGATTGATAGTCCCGAGAGGGTGCTCGCATCAACGACAGTGCATGGGGTAAACTGCACACGTCAATGATTTCTCAGGCAAACCATGATGTATTTAAAACACATCCAAAGGAATGCTTAGAAAATAATACCAAAGCCGTATTTAACAGCGTCTTTATCTTTGGTGCTAGGCATTCCCTTAGATGTGTTTTAGGAAGATCCTATTTCATATTGTTAGTTTATTTGATTGAAAATATGCCAAAAAGAAGGGAATTGGATATTGGAATGTGCACCAGAATATGTATTTTATACGAGACAAATGTTTCAAATGCAGAAACTGCTCGACAATTAAATATTTCTGAGTGTTGTGTATGTAGGACAATTAAGGAAAAAGTAAGAGACCCGTAGGTTTCAAAACAGAAAGCGAAGTGGAAGTATCAGATCATCAAGGGACCCTACCACACCGCAAGTTACGGCAGAGATCTATTTACAACGCCATACAACGCTAGTAAGTGTGTCGACAGTAGGATGGGGATTAATAAAAGCCGGTCTAAGGGGTCGTATAGGAGTAAAAAAGCCACGGCTAAGTTCTATACACAAACGGAAAAGACTAAATTGGAAAAATGTGTTATGAACGGATGGAGGAATTTAAATTCGAATTATTCGGCAGTAAACGTTGCACATTTGTACGTCACCGTCCTGGAAAAAGAATGTTATACAAGTGCATTTCAAAAACAACGGAACATAGAGGAGGAAACATGATGGTGTGCAGTTGCTTTGAAGACTAAAGAATTAAAAAATTAGTTAAAATAGATAGAACAAAAGATGTCTTCTCGAGAATGATGGAAAACAATGGTATCAACTGGATATGAACTAGTTAGAGGAAGGGTCCGCCTATCAACAAGCTAACGACCTTTGAAGGTACTTAAAAATAAATTTAAAAACAATTGATTTTTAGATACCTTTAACTAATCTCCTGAAAAAGAAAAGACAATTTTCAATACAGCAAAACATGAGCTTTCCGTTAGAATCCATTACAATTGCAATAAAAATGTTAACCATATATATATATACCTAAAACGAACAATTTTCAAGCATATGTTTACTAAGATTTATTATTTGTCTCGTTGGGAAGTGCGATTAAGTAAAATATCGAAATATAATCTTTAAACACCCTGTATATGAAATAAAACACAACTATGAACCTGTATAGTTGCCAGAATGATGCAAAACTGCAACCCGAAATTCAGGAGCCCAATCATGAAAATGTTGAACCCACTGATGTATAACCGTTGTAGGACATACTATTATCGTAGGACCTAAACCCATATATCTACAAATAAACATTGAAAACTAACGCAACAGTTCTTAGGTTAAAATTATCAACGTACCTGCAATATTTTGATACGATACGGCTTTGTCGTAAGCCGTAAAGGAACATTATCACCTGAACAGTCTTTCCTAACCCCATTTCATCCCCTAATAAACCACCAGTCGATTTAATATGTAACCCGTACAACCACTCGACAGCATCTTGTTGGTAACTAAAATAAAATTTTTCAGAAACGAAAAAATGCATCGTACCTTTATATAACCTATATAATCTGTTCCACATTTTCGAATTTACTCTAAATCCAGAACAAACTTCAACCTCTTCATTACTAGAATCAGCATCACATATTTCGTAAGTTAACGATTCATAATACGCATTTAATCTATTAGTATAAGATTTGCTATTACCATCGTCGCTAACTTTTGAAAAATTAGAATCCACAGACTTTTTTCGCATCTTTGTCTTACTTGTACAATTAGCGACTTCCCAATCGGAATCTTCATTGTCTAAATCAGATGGGACATACTCGCTACCGGATGCCTGATCTTCGGCATTAATATCTTTACTTGCGTTTTCAGTTACTTTAACTTTCTTTACTTTCGGCCCAGTTTCTTTCTTGCTCTTTCTTTTTTTACGTATAATCAATTGAATTTTATTTGCTGCATTTTTACTTTTCTCACTAATACTGGACGCACGTTTATGATCTAGCCTTCTTTTCAATTCTTCTTGTTGTCGTATGTATTTATCGATATCTAATGTATTTGTCTTCACGGATGAAACTGAAGGTTTTTCCGGTTTCTCCTTAATTTTTTCACTAACTTCTTCGATGTTACTAGTAAAGATTTCGATTTCATTTAAAGCTTGCCCTTCAAGTACAGATTGCTCCTGACTCCAAACATTAATACCGCTAACACCTTCTAATTCGATCTACAAGAGTAATTTTCCAATTTGATCTGTTGTTTTTGTTTGTATAAAAATCGTACGATACTTACAAGTTCGCTTGTTAGAGTAGTTGTGAAAGATTCTTGAAGCAGATCCATTTTTTTTATAAATGCACGAATGACACTAATTATAATTGATTTATAATGGAAATTTAAACTATTTTAAACAATTATCGATTTAAAATTTGGTCTTATTTTAATTACTATCAGATAAATTAAAGAAATTAAACATTCCGTAAAACTACATCTACAATCATGAAATGTGATGAAATATGGATGTACTTTAGTACGTAGCTTCAGATGATTACCAAATGTATAAGTTCAAAATGTTATAAAAACATTTCTTTGCAAGTGTTTGTAATTGTGTTATTTTGAGCAAATAAAATTATGCATAACTAACATTGTATTAAGTATTACTTACTATTTTCTATAGCAAAAGAACTATAATTAATTGCATTTGTTATTAATCATAAGGCCTATATTTATTTTTAAATTTCAAACAAAGCAAATTCAAATTTTATAAAAAGTGCTCAAATTAAATGAAATAAATAATATGCTTTAGCTACAGATTTCAATTAAATAACTAAATTTAGATTAATTTGCACGGTACCACTACATAGAGGAACATAACTATTAATTAAGCTACATCCATGATATAAACTGTGTAACACAGTTTCAATATACTTTTAAAAAGTTGAAACATCTTTCAAAACAAGGAAATATTAAAGTTAATTTATTTTGTTTAATTAAAAAGCAGATAAAAGTTCAAGATTTTCATATGGCTGTGGCGTGATTTTATCGGTGGCTAGAATCTAGAACATCGCTTCCCATGGTATAGTTGGAATACCGTCTGCAATAGTTTATTAAATATCGCGGAAAATTTAAGTTGGTAGTTCTGTCAATAAGGGTCATATTTGCTTATTGCTTTAGGATAATGTTTTCAAATATAGCCTTTATTACCGGAACTACCAACCTAAATCTCCCGCGTAATTTAAAAAAGTCTTAGTTGCGCTTCTATCTCACAATGAATCTTTAATAATTTATCTATCGTATACATATTTATGCTAATATAAGTTATTAAAAGCGACAATAGCTTCAACTCACGTGAATTTAGAGATACAAAAGTAATATATACATTTTTTTTACGTTTTATTTTCTGTCAAATACTTTTCAACATCAAAATTAATATAATATAAACCAGTTTAAATTTTAACTTATAGAATCATCTTTTTTAAACCTGGTAACAAATGAAAAGTATAAATTGTAATGAATACGTAGGCTTTCACGGCCAGAGTCAGTAACAAGCGAACTACTTCCGGAATTGGACCGTGTCATTATGAGATATAAAAATGAAATAAGAGTAAGAGGAAAAAGAGTAAGAGAAGGAAAGAGAAAAAGCAGACAGAAAAAAGAAAAAGGAAAGAAAAGAGTGGGATCTCGACGTAGGAGGCTTCTTCAGGACAAAACAGTGAAACCAAAGTGGCTCGGTAAGTCGACGTGTTAACCACGCTACCGGGTTTATATAGAACGTAAGCGACCGGAAGCCGGAATGGTTGATTGAGGAGAGGGCTTACAGGAGTAGTTTCCATATCGCGGATAGATGATATCCGTCCTGTCTATTGATATTATCGGGGTCTTTATGGATCTCCATTACCTCCTTGATTTTTTTACCATATAATATTGTGGTCCGTTTCAAGATGATTTTCGGCTACCGCAGACGATGATGCGTGGCCAAATTTTAGACAACATTTGTACTCTTTAATACGGTTTTCGATTAGACGACCTGTCTCACCTATGTATACTAAACCATAACACCAAGGAATTTTGTAGACCCCTTTAGAGGAAAGGGTTCCTTTTTCATCCTCTTTTTCCTCTTATTTCATTTTTATATCTCATCATGACACACATTCCAATTCCGGAAGTAGTTCGCTTAGTATAAATTGTGTTTCATATTTTCAGGTTGGCATGATAGGAAAGGATATTGATGGGAACCAATCCTCAGAAACAAGTGTACAGTATTTAGAAAAACATACAAAACGCATACCACTTGACCATAGTTTATTTTTCCTTAAACAAAGTGTATTAAATCTAACATTAAAGGCCTTACGATTTAGTACACAATCCTTTTGTGATACAACTATAGTTATAATAATTATATTATCATTATATCGTTATAATTTATCATTGTTGTCATCGACATTTGTAAAAAACGTACAAAATCTATTAAATAACTACAAAAAACATTTTCTTACAAGCAAATAAATAGGTATGTGGATATCGTTAACTTTTCCTCATTCATCGTCTTTAGACAGTCTAACGATGACCGTATATTTTTCTTCCTCGCTCTTTTTTAACTTTATTCTTCATCCGGTTCAAAATACACGAAATAACAGTCGATCCTTCCAGTCAAAAATACTTCTTAAATATACGAGCTTATGTTTATAAATTGGGTGTCAAAAATTAAAAGTGGTCGGTGTTTATACTGTTAAAACCTATTTATGTTTTGTTTTTAAATTTATTTTTATTCTTATTCACTAAATTTATTATTATTTTTCTTTACAATTATTCTTTTTTTAATATAGAGTATGTACATTCATTATAATAGTATTTATATATTGTTAATAGCAATTTAATTAAAATAATAATTCTCATTATTGAACAAACACACCCTTTTTTTACCGAATCGGACTTGTCAAAATTCCAAAACTTCCAAGGCCGCCGCGCAATGATCTACGCCCTTCCATTTCACCTCGTGTTATTAGGATGGACTTAAGACAGACATCTAAGTATTGGTAGTTTGCGCAACTTTACGGGATTAGAATATAATATTCAGCGAAACAGAAGGACATATTATTATTATTATAAGGAGGGGTGTTTTTATCACAAAATTAATAAACGACGAAGAAAAAATAAACTTAGTATTGGATTTTATGTATCATTGCGTTCTTAGTCGTCCTCATAGTAAACTTATTAAGTATATTGAAATGTACATCTTGCTTTGTTAAAAAAAAGATGTCCCACGTTTACATGAGCCATTTAAATGAATCGTTTCATTATAACTATGTTCCAAATGTTCGCTTAATTTATGCCATTGCTGTACAAAGAACAAAACAAACTCTATTCTTTTCGTAATCTACGATTAACAATGGAATATCCCTTTATCAAGAGGTCCATACGAATCAAAGTGTTTCTACACGGTTTATAACCTCAACATTTGTTTGATTGTTTTCATTTAGATTTTTTTGAGTATTTCTTATTTTCCATCAATAAACGTAAACAATTTCTCCATTCAATACCGAAAACCGTAATATACCCGCTTATGAATCAAATACAAGAAAACTACCGTTAATTGGGTTGCCTACTTTCAACACCACGTGGCCTTCGGTATTAAACAATGTTGACGCGTGCGCAGTATGTTTTAAATGACTCAGTAAGAACCTAGGCGAAATTGACGTAAGAATATCAAAATATAAAACAAAAAAAAAGAACAAGAATATATTTCTTAAATGTATGCCTCTGTAAAAACGTACCTAGTCTAGCTGTAATTTTTGTTACAAGTATATAAAAGACCTTACTACAGCGTAAGCAAACACCAACAACAACAAACGCAAGGATTGCTGTATTTTACAAATAACGAAAAAGAAACTTTAACAAAAGTATCACTAAGAAACAACTGGGAAATTAAAAAGTATTTACTTTGTAGTCAGCTATGGAAGTTAATGTCCCTAACTGTATGAATATCTCTATATACAGGTGTCCTAAAATGTAAAATACTACATCTACTAAAAGAGGATCATATTTCTAATTGAAAACAATACGTAATTAAATCAATGATTATTTCATTATTTCTCACAATATGACTTAATACCAGGGATGTCTACATCACTCCGATTAGATTGAAACTTGGACGAATTGTAGATGGGTATATATACTGCATAGGTGGCTATTCTCATTGCTGGTTAGCAGTCTTGCAAAATAGACAATGGCAATTGTGTTCTGGGATATGCAAGGCATTTTCCTCATTTAGTTTTTTTACCAACGAAACCGACAATCAACAGCTATATTTATTATCAAGCCCTCGAAAAACTATTCAAAACCATTCGACAGAAACGAAGAGGGAGGTTGACGAAAGGATTCAGGTCGTTGCATGACAATGCAAGGCCGTAGACACCAAATCAGACGAAGGCCTGGCTTCAGAAACACAATTGGGAAGATATTGTCCATTCACTTCTGATTTTCATTTGTTTGGATTCTTGAAATATCATTTGTCGGAGAAGTAAGGCAGTATTTTAAAAATTTGGATTGCATCCTTTACGAAGAGGGTATCCAAAAACTTGTGCCTTAATATTGGTGGCGGTTGAAAGTGAAAGTTGATTTTTAAATAAAGTAGTTAGTCTGTAATTCACAAGTATACCTTAGTAACCGGACATCCCTCATATGTCAACTTATCAATAACGATAGTGTTTAAAACATATGTTTATATACACTTTATGCATAGAAATGACGTCCCCATTTAGCCTTTATAATACTTTCAGTACGTTTTGAGACATCCTGTATATTGGATCTTTATCTTTCACCGTACGGCGCTTGCAATAAAATATACAGCAAGACTAGACCAGAAAATATTTGACGATGCACAGAATAACTTAAAACATCGTTATATAATCAATAAAGCGTTTAATTTCATTTTATATCAATATAGTAATAATAGTAAGACATAAATACAGCGGATCTAGCAAAATAAAATAAGGACAATACTCTTTTCAGCCTCAGCTTTTACAGATACCTGTAAAAGCCTGAATCTTAGTTAAAACAATATGGTATCGTAAGTATCGAATAAAAAAATAATGATTTCGAAGTGTGTCTGAATATATGTAATCAGAAAGTCTACGTAGAAAAAAATGTAAGAAAACAATTTTTATATATAATTAGTAAATAATAATTACATCACATCTACTGGGTTACACGCTTTCACAACTACGGAAATCACTCCATCCCCTCCCCAAGAAAATAAAAGAAGAACGAAAGAAAAACTTTGATAGAAAACACAGCGACAAATGGTATTGAATTTCAATCGGAGTACATGCAAATTGTCCGATGCATGTAATGGTATTATTTCATTAATCGTGTATCAAGTGCTTGCTGCGTCGAAGCAGTGTACTTGTAAAAGTTACCCTCTTTGAAGTATAAGAAATGCTTTTATTAAAAAAGTTTCGGCAAACAACGTAAGATGGCGCCCGTTGCTCACTTGCTATCTCGCCGATTTCTTCCCATTGTTCTATTTAGTTTGTTTGTATGATGATGTCGCTTATCTTTCGCTTTGCACCCAGTTGTGAAAAGGTTCAAGTATGTTTTGTTTAGATTTTTTTTTTGTTTTAACAAGCACTGATCGGTCAAAGTAACGTACAACGTGACAACCAGTTCGGCTTCCGCGGTGCCTCTGACGCTTTGAGCTGGTGACCTCCTTTCGGTGGATTGCTAGCCTCCTAGATTTGGAAATAAAAATAAGAGTTAGATAATCATTTCGTTATGGAAAATATTTGGTTGATTGTGTTAGTGCGGGTTAGATTATGTTTGGAGATTAGGATTTGGTCCAATTATCATGCAAAGGTGGTTGGAAAATATCAAATACCAAATCAGACAAGTTCTAAAAAAGCACATTTAAAATAATACTTGATTTCATATGTTTTTATAGACGAAATATGTATTCCGCCATATTTTCCAAACAACATTTATACATTTTTTAGAGAATTTACGTTTCCGAGTTGAAACCGTGTCTCCGTTCTCAGTTTCATGATGACTCCTCTGCGCTGGTGCATGTCGGCAGACTCATGCAATTACAATGCGGTTTCAATCTGGAGACCTATATTCTTTAAAAAACAACCACGGAAGTCTACAACAACATAAACATTTACAAATAGTACAAAATTCTTGCGCATGCAGTAGGTGTGCCAAACGTCAACAAACTACCAGGAATACAAGTATGAAATGCGATTTTTTTTCTTCTAAAAAAATATGTTAAATTCGGAAGAATGATAAAAAGTCCTTTATTCAAAATATGCTCCATCGCTTGTTATATATTTTTCCTATCTTTCGGGCAATTTGTGAATACCATGCGAACCATTCATCGATCCATTTTTTCACTTCTTCTTAGGAACCAACAGCTGTTTAGCAAGTTCGTGACCCATCGATGCAAACAAGTGGTGATCGGAAAAAGCCAAGTCTGGTAAGTTAGCCGCATGGGGTAGAACTTCTCAGTTGACTGCTTCCAACGTGTCACGAACCGCTTTTGACGTATGTGATGAAGCATTGTCGTGAAGAAAAATTACCTTGCGTTGCCTCTTCCGGTATTCTGGTCTTTTTACAAGCAGCACGTTTAGTATTTTAACCGTTTCCCCAGGTTTTAACAGTTCATAATAGAACCACGCCCCCTGGTGCCACCAAACACAGAGTATTGTCTTTCTACTAAAGCGATTCGGTCTTGCGGTCGATGTGAATCATTCGCCTGGGAAACCCATGATCTTTTACACTTGGAGTTTATAAAATAATTCCATTTCTTATCCCTGTAACTATACGATGCAGAAAGGATTTCCTTTTGTACCGAGCGGGCAAAACGTTACGTTGTTTTTGCGCTCTTCCATTTGCCTGTCATTCAACCGTGTATTAACGCGCGCTACGATATCCGATGCCGTTAGACGTCGATCTCTTTTCGAATCTATCTTTTCAGCTCTACAAGTCACCCGTGGCCGCTTCGTCCTCTATCAAAATTTTGTTCTGTCTCTCTTCTCTGGGTAAATGTGTAATGCAAACCTTTCGGTGAAATACCGAATAACCGTAAAACAATATCTCTCTCGGTATATTCTTCGCCACGAAGAGTACAAATAGTACTACGTTGTTCTACACTTAACTGCCTGCGTTTTGTCATTTTGACGCTCAATACTTTACCAAATTATTGCAACTGCGCACTAAATTTAAAGAAAACATCTACGTGTACGTTGTTCCAACAATTTTCTTCGATCAGGTTTATAAAATGATATGTGGGTGCAATAAATAAGGGTCTACATCTCACAGTATCTGAATTTGGTTAAAATTACAATGACTAGTTTCGTGCAGTTATTCTGAATATTCTCAGGCTGAAATATTCCAGAAAATGACTATTTCTACTATTCTAATTTAATGACGTAGGCAAAATAGCATTTCAAGATTAAATTGGTGTTAGTACAGAAGCGGGAGTATTAATTAATTAGCAACGTTAACATATGAAGACTACCGGTAATATTTCTAGAATATAGTAGTTTAAGTTGTTTTGACATTTTTATCCTAAGATTGAGTTGATAGTTCGTATTTAAGTGAACTGGTTTTGTTTATAAGGCATTATATATAGTTTCAAGATGATTTCTCTTTATTCCTAAGCATAGAAAATAAAATTGGTGAGCGATTTTTATAGTCTTCGAAAGACTTTCAACTACTTCCCAAAGCTGCGGGGAGTGGAAAAATATCTTTCGCAAATTGGCTCAAACGTATGCAAAGGTACATTTATCTCAAAGCCGAATATCTTAAAAAATAATAAAATCATATAGCGAATTTTATACTTTTATTAGATCGTTACCAGATCTATTACCAGCAGCCCCCGTGCATACCGTGTTCGTAAGAGAATCATTACAATGTTTGAATTAATGCATTTGTGGATGATGAATGTTTATTATAGCTTTTTTCTTTGTTTTTGTGTCAAGAATACCCTAGCGAAATTTTACGCAATTGAAGTGGGACGTCCTGTATTTTCTAGGAGCTAATATGAAACGACTTTTGATCGTAGATTAACATTATTAATTCTGAAATTTTCACATATTCCGAAATGTAATTAAAAATACTTAACGATTGTACCATATGATTGATTATATTTACCCCCTAGTAGGCCATGATTTTTTTCTTTAAATATAAGTTGGTAGAATAATTTTAAAAACATTTACATTGACTTATAATGTGGTGTTAGTGAGAGGGTTTAAGTGTAGGTGGTTATATTCGAGACCCTTAATTTAGAGATCCGTGTAAGTACAGTGTAATCAAAATAATTTCATTTTATATAAAATTTCCCAAATTATTTACAGCAGTGTGCCACACAAGGCTTGTGTAGGGCTCCAGAAGAAGTGAAAAAGATGCACTACTTTCGATGTACACTACCGCTCAAAAGTGTTTAGGCACCAGTGTTTTCATGGATTATTCATATAGTATTATGTTTACCAAAAAAACATTATAATAAAATGAAATACGTATTTAAAATGTAGTTCAGTAAGATAAACACCCATTATATCGCATAAGGTTTACTATCATTTACCTGCACTTGGTCGGATTACCATAAACTGTATATTGCGGTGCAATTACAATAACAATCCCTCTGAATTTACTGGGTAAATTTAGTCATCTGTTAGATTGTAGGTAATAATGTCTAAATTACCTTCCTAGAAGATTATAGTGAAATCTGTAACCTATGGTCAGTTGCAGTGTGGTATTTACTCTATTCACGTCGTGAACGAAATATCGTGTGACAATTTTTTAAAATGCCTTCGCGAAGAGAAATTAATACGTAAACGCGTGCGTTTATAATAGCTAACCATAAAAATGGCATAAGTAATCGACAAATTGCCAAAAAAATGAAAATACAACACGCTACGGTTGACTATAACGTAAAAAAATATCGGGAAACTGGCAGTTTTCTTAATAAAAGACGGAGTGGAAGGCCAAAAGCGACAACGTCTGCAGATGATCGCGGAATAGTGGTTACCAGCAAGTTAAATAGACGCAAAACAGCCTCGGAAATCACCGCAGAATTAAATGTTGGTCGCCAAAAACTAGTCAGTGTTTCTACAGTTAAACGTCGCCTGCAGAAAGCCGGGCTCCATGGACGTATTGCGATGAAAAAGCCATTATTACGCAAACAAAACAAGCAAAAGCGACTTAAATGGGCTCGTGAACACCAACACTGGACCATAGAAGAGTGGAACAACGTCCTATGGACGGATGAGTCCAAATTTGAGCTGTTCGGAACCCGAAGACGCATATTCGTAAGAAGATCTGTGGGTGAACGTCCCAGAGAAGTGTATTGCTGCTACCGTGAAGCACGGTGGAGGTTCTATCATCATTTGGGGTTGTTTTATTGGCACTAGTGTAGGGGACATTGTGAAAATTGACGGTATATTAAAAAAAGAGAGAACCACGCAATACCTTCCGGAATTCGACTTTTGGGTCAAAATTTTCTCTTCCAGCAAGATAATGACCCAAAACATTCCTCTAAATTATGTAAAGACTATTTACGCCATTTAGAAGAGGAAGGAACTCTCAAAATTATGGAATGGCCTCCCCAGAGCCCCGACTTGAATCCAATCGAGTTACTACGGGAAGAACTAGATCGGGAAGTACGGAAATCGGCTCCGACATCAGCTACTGACGTGTGGAACAAATTGCAATCGAGTTGGACCTCAATAACACAAGAAACTCTGGCAAAACTTATTGCGAGAATGCCTCGATTGTGTGCTGCAATTATTAAATCAAGAGGAGGTCACATAGATGAAAGCAAAATTTAAATTAAACGTTTTAATTTTGCTTTCAGTGAGAGTGCCTAAACACTTGTGAGCGGTAGTGTATGTTATATAATACAATGGTACGATAGTTTATAGAAAAAAAATCACATATTTTATGATTATTTCTAACGAATGCGATGTGTAAAACAATGTGTAGTAGTAGCATTATTAATTAAAAGAGTGTTAATTTAATTAATACATTTTAAAATTATTGAATTGTATTACTATTGTACATATTATAATTTTTGATAATTGAATAAAATACGTTATTGTAAAAATACATTGTGATTATTGATATAATTTACTTCAAAAATATATTGATCATTTTGTGAATTAATCTCTTAATTTTTGCACGATTTTTTAGTTACTAATCTTATAAATAAATGAAGTTTTTAACTACTTAAAAGTTGTGTAAAAATTGAAAGAAATTAAGCAAATAAGTAATCTACTTTCGTGTATACGAGGACGACCTGAAATGTTTCCGGAATCGGCAAGAGATGGCGTACGAAAGTTGAAGTGTGTTTTGTGTAACAAGTCAGGCGGTTTCGCAAAAATGGATAAAATCGAAGTTAGTGCAGTTCTTCTTCTTCAACACTTGGATGGCTGGGAAAACGACCATTGAAATTCGAAATATTTTGCTAGAGGTTCTTGGCGGATGTACTCTATCATTTTCGACTATCAGCTTCTGGGTGACCGACTTCAAACCTGACCGTACAAGCACAAGTAACGAACCACGCAGTGGACGCCCGAAAACTGCTACCAACGTCGAAATGGTCGCGTTGGCCATATCCTACACGAAATTCTGGGTATGAAACCCACCGGAGTCGATTCCGGAAATATTTCAGGTCGCCTTCGAACAATGCTCAAATGTATGTTTCGTGCGAGCCAATTTTTAGCATTGAGTTACACATCTTGGGTTATCTTTGATTTAAGTCTAATAAAATTAGATCTCTTCAATTTTTAATACTTTTTTATTTTATTTCATTGGCATCCTGTATTTAATTTAATAGCACCTAAATAAAGTTGCGTATTTCGCAACCGGACGCCTATGATCAGGTACCTTGATTTGCGAACCTCATATATGATGATAAGGAACTAACAATGAACTTATTTATAGAAAATATAATAATAAAAGGTAATATATAAATTACTGAATTAATACTATTATAGCCATTGTAATTCTCAACTTTCGCACACGGTATATACAAAGAAAAAGCATGCAAAAAGACCACAACAAAGAATAACTATTTACCTTCTGCCATAGAGAAAGAGCAAGAAAAAAGAAACAGAAAACATTAGTAAATAGACAGAAAAAAATTGTTGTAAAATTTAAATGTGATGGAAAAGTGTCAACTGTATTGTAGCTGCTGATTTAATGCATGACTTTATCCTAAAAATATCTATTTAACGCAGATAAGAGCAACATACATTGCAATGTCATCAAAAAATTATTTATTTCGAACAAAGCCATAAAAATAATTACTCATATACAGGATACTAATTAGAATCAACAGAAAAGGAATGATACTAACACTTCCTGTACTGATAAAATTATTTTATACAGTATTTAATTTTGGTAATCCTAATAATTTTTAAGCAAATACAGTAACACTAAACGTCAAACAAGAAATGCAAACTTTACTTACTAATTTCTTATCCATTTTCGTTTTAATATCTCTGGCTAATGTAAAGAATGCTTCTTCGACTCTTATACTAGCTTTCGCACTCGTTTCGAAGAATTTTATTCCATATTCGACAGCCAGCTGTTCACCCCTCTCCTTTGACACCTGTCTCTTCTCTTCTAACTCGCATTTATTACCAAGTAACATCTTCTCTACGTCTGCTGAAGCATTCTCTTCGATATTCCTTATCCAGTTCTTTATATTTTCGAAGCTCTTTTCGTTTGTAATATCGTACACCAGCATAATACCCATAGCGCCTCTGTAATATGCCGTTGTGATCGTACGAAATCGTTCCTGTCCAGCTGTGTCCCTAGATTTACCCATTACAATAGTAAATTATATTTAAATTATAAGGTGACTTACCATATTTGTAATTTAATTTTCTTTCCGTCTAATTCTATAGTCCTAATTTTAAAATCGATACCTGAAATACGGTGATTTTAATTGATAATTACGCTATTAATACTTCAAGTGCATTAATCTCTAATTTGACACATTACAAATAATATAAAAAAGGGTGTAGGTGTGGTTACAGCTTGAGATTAGTGAACGCTACTGTAATTATGAAACTGATGCTTTATCGGAGCGAAAACTTTTCCGGTGGTTTCGGATTAGCCCGAGGTAAAAAAAAGAAACAACACCGAAATCAAGGCGAAGATTGTCAATGCTGTACAAAATTTCTGTGACTCACCTATTGTGGAAATGAATGTTGTATTAAAGGCGTCTTCGGAAAACCTAAAGAGAACGCACGTTTTCCCTACGCCGGAATCACCGATCAACAGTAATTTAAACAAATAATCATACGTTTTTGCCATTTTTTTAACTATATAACACTGCCACTATTTTCTGTTGAGATTTTTTTATTTTTGACACAATTCCTTCCAAATATTTAATAAACTAACAAGTGGGAAACGAAATACCCTAGAAATTGAAGTTACTCTCAGAATAATTCCTACACGAGGGAAACTCCTATATTACCAATTGGAGACAAGTTTCAGCGCTGTCGGGAAGTGGCCCCCGTACTAAACATCTTAGGCGGGAATTTGAAAATTGTAATAAAGATATGTATCAAATAAGATATTTACAAAAAGTAACTTGATACACTCTACTCATTACAAGCATACTTCAAAGAATATAAAATAAATATCACAATTCTAATAGCTAAGTTGTGGCATTTACAATATCATAAAAACCAAAACAGGGGAAAAATAATTTTATTAGAAACTATAATTTACAATTTGGTTTAGATAAAAGCATAAGCAGCAAATAGATAAAAAGCATAAAAAGTTTGGATAAAAGCATTTAAATTGTACAACAATCTTTTGTCTATATACTAAGATCTTCTGTTTCTTTTTTCTTGCTGCACAAAATATACTCTTAAACAACAACTATTGACAGTAGATGTCTGAAATTTTGAGAGTTGCCATAAAAAGAGGTTGCCTTTGCGGACCAACCTTCTTGCGTCAAATCTTATCGATTCCGAAAACATTTCAGGTCGCCCTCGTAGTTATTATAGAAAAATTATGATAAAATACACATTAGTTTACACTGTAATTCTGTAGTTCAATATCATAACTGTTATTCGTTCCAAGGTGAATTATAAGACTTTTGAATTACACTAAACCGTATATCCAGTTGTAGGTAAGAAGAAAGCAATGAAAAGGGTTTAGTGTTACACAAAATATAATCTCACATCAAAATAAATCTATGAAGCATCGCTGTTTTTGAACTATTCTTACAAACACAACACACGTGCACCATACTTATACGAATCAATATAATATAAACTTCACAGAAAAATATACTTAAACTGGAATCTACTGCTTTTTATATCATTTTCACATTAAAATTACAATAATGGCCAACAATTACAATGGAACGGGAAAAAGAGGCAAAAGAAGGGCGTAAATATAGTGAAGTTTGATCCGATACTGCTGCTCCTAGGAAGTGACTCCCGTACTAAAACAAAGTTTGACCTTGCCCTATTATGAAGATGGTGCATGCAATTTTGGCTTGTATTTATAAAACAAGAAAATTTAAAATACGCTCGTTTGTTGAAAGATAGCTAACGTAAACAGTAGTTTATAAATACCTTCGCCTTGAATAAATTACTTTCAGCATAAGAGTATGGGGCTTTTGTAAATATTCGTAACGTGGAAGTTCGAGCGATGCACAATTACGCATACAACTTCGTACTAATTATAACGTCAACTTCCTAACCTTATTCGTTGTTTTTTTTATAACACTGCTTCTACGTTACTGTTCTTTAAAAGGATATTAAAATGGCAGCGATAGATCGTGTAAGAATCATAGTTCTAGGCGATTCAGGCGTTGGAAAAACATCATTCGTACATCTAGTAGCAAATAACGAACCGGTGAGAGCCCCTGCCTGGACAGTTGGTTGCTCTGTAGAAGTGAAACTTCACGAATATAAGGAAGGAACACCTGAACAAGTTACTTATTTTATCGAGCTATGGGACGTTGGAGGTAGCAGAAACCACCGCAATACGAGACACGTTTTCTACAACCCTTGTCATGGAGTGGTTCTTGTACATGACTTAACGAACAGTAAATCCGAACTTAATTTAAGGAAATGGTTACAGGAATTGATCAATTACGACGCTAATAATGGCTATCAAGAAAATTTAAACGATAATCTAGATGTTGAGAATTTATTTGGTGCAACACAGATTCCGATTTTAATTATAGGAACTAAATTGGATCTGGCTGATGATAAACCGTTAAGTCGAAGAAGCAAATTTGCTACACAATTTAATGCTGAAGAGATCCTATTAGATTGTCGACAGACAAGGTATTTAGCTGCCGGCACTTCGAATGCTGTAAAATTATCACGGTTTTATGATAAAGTCATCGAGCGGCGATATAATTCCCAAGTTACAAGTCCATATTCGGAAAGGTTCAATTCATCTGCACCGATTTTACCATCAAAGTTTTATTCTTCAATGCACCAAGACTAAAGAGTATTATAGCGGAAAGACTGTATACAAAAGTGTTTATAATTTAATTTGATTGCATAGATTTATATTAAAATTATATTTTTTACGCTGGGAATATATGATGACTTTATATTTTCAATATTTTAACGTTTTCTGCCATGTTATTAATCTGTGCCGAAGATAGACGTATTATTGGATCTCTGGGAGGCCCAACGTTGAACGGGGTGAATAGATTCATTGCTTCCTTCATTGTTTGAACCCATGTCCCTGTAAACATCGCAAAAATATAACGGTGATATTTATTTAAAATTTTTCGTTACCGTATTTAGTTATGCCTTCAACAGCCTTCGTTAGCTTCTCTTGTAAAGGTTTTGCTTCTTCCACTTTACCATTCAGAGTATATTCATATATTTTAACACCTAGTTGAGGAAATATATTGAAGGTTGTTGCTATGGCTGAATCAAATCCTTGTTTGTATGCCTCCAACATCAACTAATTAATATATTTTTTATAAAAAGGCTTGTATCATTAATAAAAACTCCATCCTTACCGTATCAGCTCCCAAAAACGCAGTAAACTTTTTATTGTGTGCATTAACAGCTTCTAGACCTTCTTCCAATTCCTCAGAAGTAAATTTAATTCCGACGAAATTCGGTATCCTACCGTCTACTTCACGTAAGAATTCGCCCATATGAACTTTAAAAGAACAGAATTTTTATTACATAGTAATCAAAAGCCTAGAGTAATTCTATATATAATGCAGTGAACCATTTTCAAATCTCGCGGACAATTTAGGTTGGTACTTCCGGGAATGAAGGTCATATTCGCAGTCTTTTTTAGAGCAATACGAGCAAATATGGTCTTTACTGCCGGAACTACCAACCTAAATTAGCCGCGAGATTTAAAAATGAATCACTGGGAGGATTTGCGGCTTTGAAAAATAGGCGGAGTTAACACTACTTACTGTTAACATTAGTAAACATGGGTATGTGATAATATAATAACGGTGTGTTAGGTGCCGCTTGCCCAACAACTTTTAAATAATGGATAAGCTGGTCGGTATTCCGTGGTTTGAAATATAATTCCGGTAAACATAATAAAGAGTCTGCCCCGATACTTTCAGCATGTTTAGCCTAGAAGATTATAAATTAATTGTAACAAAAAAAGTGATTGAAATGATAAATGTACAAATTCTAAAACATCTGGCAATGGCGCGCCTCCAATTTGAATCATTACATGCTGATTGGTCGTTTTCTTGGCTTCCATCCATTTCTCGGCCAATAATTTTCGTTCCTGGACGCTTTGGGACATCCCCTCACCAGTAGTGCCGTTAACTTAAATGACGGTTGTAATGAGAAATTAAAATCACTTGTGAAAAGAAATTTAAAAGCATACAACGTTTTGATCCAAATTAATATGAAGTAGGTACAATAAGCAAATATATCAACCATATGTTACACTCTTCAATTATACATACCTAATACTCCTTTAATTCCATTATCGGCTAAATATTGAGCGTATTTCGGTATAATCTCCACATTAAGGGATCTATTGCTGTTGGAAAAATAATATATTGAAAGGTTACGGAATTTTCAATAATATACTTCAATTTTCTCATTACCTGTCATTGCTAAATGGTGTAAAAACAGGCGCCAAGGGACCTCTGAACGTGAATTTGACCTGAAATCATAGGAGTTTAAGAAGACAACGTTTCAATCAATCGAAATCAAATAATATTTATCTATACAAACCATTTTATTTGGTATCGAATAAGTAATGCAATTAGATACTTATGGAATTTTTTGTATCAGGCCTTGTGTTTATGAAACATTTTTACTGATAAAATGTGAGTATATGATATTAAGATACAAATGCCAAAAATAGTCACGATTGTTTAATGTGCTTATGTATAATCTTATTATTTCAATTTAAAAGAAGAGGATACGATTGCTTTTATATTAATTGGACAAGTTACATTATATTTATCTGATATACGCGTCCTTGCTTTCAAACCAGTTATATTTATTTCCTTATTGATAATAAATGCATTTACTTTCAAAGCAAAGATTGCCTTCAACATGTCATCACACCAATAAACGAACTATAAACTAAAGAACTCCCAATTAAAATTACAGTTAATATAAAGTAAACTATAAATGAATATAAAGCAAATTATAATCCAGCATTGTTTAACAAAAAGAAATTGCTCAAAAATTTAGATTTACTTTTACTTCTTGTTTTTACATAGTTGGCGTACGCAAATGTTACGTCAACGTCAACATCAAAGTTGACGTTTGACAGTTAATATATATAGGTTATGATTGCGCTAATGTAGTTGTGTAAATATATTTTTTTACTTTTCTTGCGTGCTTCGATACAAAATCATGGTGCTAAAAAAGACACGTGGTTACCAAGATATAGAGGGAACTTCCAACGAAAATAGGAATGAGTTACCAGATCCAGATACTACGGTTACCCAGGAAATTGAAATGGCCTCGATGTCTGTTGTCCCTGATGGTAAAAAATACGATCTGTTCAAAAACGTATATATTAAAAAGCGTTTTTTCTAGATACCTTTACTGTGACTCAAGCTGTAAATGCCCTTGGATTCGGTTGGTTCCAAGTAAAGTTGTCATTATGGACTGGTTTATGTTGGATGGCCGATAGTATGGAAATGACTATATTGTCTATATTATCACCCGCACTGCATTGTCACTGGCATATTTCACGATATCAACAAGCTCTGACTACCACCGTTGTGTTCTTGGGTATGATGTTATCGTCTACATTTTGGGGAAATTTAAGTGATAGATATGGTCGGAAACATGTGTGTAATATCTGTTATTAATTTTTGAAAGCAAGCGATTAATGTAAATACTATTTTAGGCTTTATCATTATGCGCTGTTCTATTATTTTATTACGGGCTTCTAAGTGCTATGGCACCTAGTTTCATGTGGATTTTACTTTTACGAGGGCTAGTTGGTTTCGCTATTGGTTGCACCCCACAATCGTAAGTAAGAAAATATACATCGTATTAACTTTGGCAAAATTAAGATTCCATTTTTGCAATTTTTACATTATTTTCTTTTAATTTTCATAGTGTAACGCTTTACGCTGAGTTTTTACCAACAAAGCAGAGGGCTAAGTGTGTTGTTTTACTTGATGTGAGTTTGATGTTGCTTTGTTTTTTTTTCTGTTTTTGTTTTTGTGTTCGTCCGTTTTATTTCAATGTTTTCAGTGTTTTTGGGCGTTGGGAGCATGTTTTGAGGTATTTCTAGCTTTGATAATTATGCCCACCTTAGGTTGGCAATGGTTATTAGCTTTATCGACTGGTCCCTTACTTGCTTTTGCACTTGTGTGTCCAGTAAGTATATTTACTTAAATTCAATTTAAATAGAATCAAAATTAAATGTAAGGCCTTTAAAATCTATGTAATTGCAAATGGTAGGCATTTCAATGAATCAACCTTTAAAAACTAAAATTCTCTAAAAAGGGAATACCGAAAGCGAAGAGCATTGTTTATCGTTTTTATTCATTATACAGTGGCTGCCAGAATCTGCTAGATTCCACGTCGCAAGTGGTCAAACCGAGAAAGCACTAGAAACCCTCGAAAAAATAGCGAAAGACAACGGAAAACCTATGCTATTGGGTAGATTGGTAGTAGACGATGCGACTACCATATCGCCTCATAGAGGTCGCTTTCGCGATCTACTAGTGCCATCTCTACGTCTAACTTCTTTATTACTATGGTTCATATGGTAAAAGAAATTTTGATTTCCCTTCTTACATTCTTCGATCCTTGTATTTGCAATTTACAGGATGTCATGCGCATTCTGTTATTACGGCCTGGTATTAATGACGACAGAATTGTTTGAATCTTCAGAACTGGGTTGTACGTTAGATGAGATCCCTCACGAGGCTATAGACACCTGCGCTGCAGACTGTAAGCAATTACAAACTACTGACTACATGGACTTATTATGGACAACTTTAGCCGAATTTCCTGGTACGTATGCAATCCTTGTGTTGCATAAAAGATTTCAGCAGTATCGAGTATAAGAGTATTTTAATCGGTTTCTTTCTCCTTTTTTTTAAGGAATATTTGCTACGATTTTCATTATAGAAAGGTTCGGTAGGAAGAAAACGATGGCTGTGCAGTTCGTGATTTACGCTGTGTGTTGTTGCTTGTTAATGGTGTGCACTTACAAGTAAGTTTGATTGTACAGGGTGTCATTAAAATATATGTACTTATTTGAAGAGATGATAGTGCTCGCGAAGTAGAAACTCACGTTAAAAAAAAAATCGCGTAAGATTCGTAGTTATTGCGAAATTGGGTATGCTCGTTTCATTGCAACGTTTTAGAGACACTGGTCTAGTTATAACACTGTCACAGTATAACCAGTAAAGACATAACTGTCGAAATCTTTGATATTTTGAAGATCATTTTCAATAACCTTGAACAATATCCGTCATTTTCAAAATCAGCATTAGTTAGAGATGAATGAAATATTCGTATCAAACGAGATGTTAAAGAGGTGTTCGGGTTTTATCTTAAGACGCATAGCAAACAGTTGTAGTTGCTGACAATTGCAAGGACTGTGTGGATGTACAATTCACAGGTATAGCAGTAAACTCCACTCACACAAATCCATTAATTATGCGGAACGCAGCGTTTCGAGAGCACGTGGGCTCTCATTGTCAACCGTGTTACCGACAGACAGTCGGTAACACGCTCTGTTGCTCTTTTTTGGAACTATATTAGAATTATAATTAGCTTAAATTATCTAGTTATTGCAGATAAAAAGATTTTACCTGTATTATTTTTCATGTTTTCAGACGTGCTTACCTGACCATCATGTTATTCCTAGCCAGAGGTATAATAGCTGGTGTTTTTCAAGCAGCTTACGTTTATACGCCGGAAGTATATCCCACTTCACTGCGGGCGGTTGGAGTTGGCTCTTGTAGCGCTATGGCAAGGTTAGGCGCAATGATTACCCCATACGTAGCACAGGTAATGTTGTATTGTGCAATATGCACTTGTTAAGCGTTGTAAATTAGTTCGATTGAGTGAAATCAAACGAAGGAAAATAGAAATATTTTTTTTTGCACAAAATACTCGCGAAATATTAAATTTTGCATAATACAGAGTGGCGCAGGGGAACGGGAAATTTTGAACGTTACAGTTGTCAGCACTGTAGAGCCGGCAGTTGTTCGTAACGTCGCACAATTGTTGTGAATACATTGCCATTTAGTAATCATGGATCATTGGACTGGTGCGGAACGTGCTGTAGCTGTGAGAGCGTTTTATAAAAATGGTGATAGTGCGACTGCCGCGCAGAGAATATTTCGACAGCATTACCAGCTTAGACGTCATGGACGTGTCCCATCTGCGCATGCGATTACAACGTGGGTGCGTAATTTTGAAGGAACAGGATCTGTTCTGGAAAAAGAAAGCTCCAGGTGGCATTCGAACGGTACGTACCCCAGAGAACATTGAGGCTGTTAGAGCTGCAATCGAGAGAAGTCCTCGCCGCTCCGTTCGACAGCATGCATCTACGCTAGGGATTAAGCGACGAAGCTTACAAAGAATACTGCGCGAATTACATTTCCATCCCTATAAGTTGCAGATTGTGCAACAATTACATGAAAGAGACCTAGCGTCACGTACTGAGTTTAGTAGGCAGATATTGGCTATAATTAACGAGGACGCGAATTTCGTTGGTAACATATGGATATCAGAGGAAGCCCATTTCCACCTGAACGCTTTCGTAAACAAACAGAATTTTCGTTATTGGGCCGAGGACAATCCCTGTGAGTTACACCAGCGACCACTACATAGCGACAAGGTCACAATATGGTGTGCTGCATCATGTCATGGTGTTATCGGCCCTTATTTTTTTGCACGTGAGGATTGTAGTGCAGCGACAGTAACAAACATTCTTTACACCGAGACTGTACGAGCTTAATCTTAACATGGAAAACATGTGGTTTCAACAGGACGGAGCCACGTCACACACTGCTCGACATTCGGTGGCAGCTGTTCGTCAATTGTTTCACGTAACGATGACATTGAATCGTCTGCGAGATCCCCTGATCTTAGTGTGTGCGACTTCTTCCTGTGGGGGTATCTTAAAGGAAAGGTGTACCGTACACAACCTGCAACAATCCATGAACTGAATGAGAACATTCAACAAGAAATCACTGCCATTCTCCAAGATTTGCTACACGGCGCATTCCAGAGTTTTCATAACAGGCTGTTAGAGTGTGAACGCCGAATGGGAGAACATTTTCCCGATGTCATCTTTAAAAAGTAAAGAGATACTTTTGGACGTTTTGATTGTAAAAATATAAATGGCATGCTGCATACATGCACTTTCGTTAATAAATTACTAGTTTTATGAATTTATTCGTGGAAATGATGTTATTTCAAAATTTCACGTTTCCCTGCGCCACCCTGTACAAGAATAAGTATTCTGCCCCGCCATAGACTTGATGAATCTGTCAATAATATGATTTTTGAACTTGGCGTGTAGATACCGTTCAAGATCATTTAGTCTGTTAATCATCTGTTGTTCACATTCTATGTACTATTTTTTTGTTCCTATATTCAATTTTATTATTTTCAATACAAAGTGCCTTAAGTTCTGTGGAACCCATTTACTAAAAAATATGTTTCAATGTAGCGAGTCAAATCATCTGCTAAAGTAGTTTCCTTAAGTATTAAGACACCCTGTACTATATGCTTTACTTGATTTTGCTGGTGCTGCTGGACGACTTTATTGTTTTAAATATTCTATTACTAAATATACTTTTAGGTGCTTCTAAAATCTTCCGTATCATTCGCTACGATCATTTACGGTGTCTTCGCAATTTTGGCTGCTGTCGCATGCTTGTTACTGCCTATCGAGACCAGGGGACAAGAATTAAGTGAGAACGTTCATCAAGCTCCTAAACGAGAGAACGACGCTAGTTAATGGTTGTTATTTAAAGGATCTTTTAACGCAAATCTGTACGTATTAAAAAATTTCGATTAGTACGGGAATGTTGTTTATACCACGTCGAGGAATATAAATATAATTACGTTACTTTCTATATTACAAGATTTTCAAATGAAATCTCGAAAAACGTTTACATATTGATTTACAGGGTGTAAAAGATATATTGAGTGGTTACTTTGTTTTTTATTTGTGATTTTATAAAAGTAATGTGTCTTATAACGTCTTTTATATTCCGTTACCATCGTAACCGAGTTTGTTTTCTTAAATGTGACACCTATAATTGTTGTTTCCATTTGTAAATAGCAATTGTTTATATTTTATTTATTTTTTTTTGAGATGATTATTCGAAATATTTTTTACAGCCTGTGTGTAGAAAACCTATACAATGTTGAAAATCGGCAATCGAATATTAATGAGAACTACTTAATTTTGAATTAAGTTATTTGCGAAATGGTACCCACAATCCCTTGACACGTCAGGTTCAAAGTAGTTTCCTCAGGAGTGGAGACACTGACCCTATAGTTTGTTTTTACTTTAGATGACAGTACAGTTGTTACACAAAAATAATTCAATATTGTCAAGAATTTACAAATCTTACTCTGGGGATTTTTTTTCTTAAAAGATTTTAAAAAATGCCTGAATGGCTTGAAACTTTCTGTTGAGGTTATATTTACTTCAAATATTTGACATTTATATACAAAATTTGAAAATAATTCTTACATCAAAATTAAAACAAAATAAATATGACTACAGCAATGTACAATAATTCTTAGTTTGGATGTCTAATTAATTAAATACTTAAAGTAATGGTGCAAGTATACGAAAAATGTGACTAACTTCACTGAGGTCAAATTATTTTCTATCGCTGTGATAATCAATAACATATGATAGAGATGCCCTTTTCACTGTCATCTAAGGTACATCTTCGCCACGAAAACAAACCGCTCTGGAAGCCTGGTTTTATTAATACGCTCGGTATCGCTATGCAACCAAAGTAATTGATAATTTGAAATACGGACAGAAATGTGTCCTTTACAGAGCAGTTTATTGGAAATTTTACCAACACATGACATATTCTACATTTTCCTTGTCTTCAGGAAAGTCTACACCACCCTCAAATGACAAAGAAAATTATATAAAATAAGATAACCTCCCTCATTGCGCAAAAAGTGTGTTCTTGCACTCAAGAGAGTACTGCAAATCACAACCTCAGTTTTATATTTAATTGTATACCGGGTGGAAAGCTGTGAGCTGTTGATTGCATTCTGGGCGATTGGAAAATGAGTCGAACACCGGCTTCACTTGAAACAAATAACGCATGTCTAGCAATATACCTCTCTCACCCCGCAGTAATACGAAATGAGGACTTAATTGTATCGATCCAAATTGAAAAGATCGATGTGAGGATTTTGTAGTAGTAGTTAAACAAGGGTAGAGAATATCGTTAGACAGAGATAGCATAGTGACACACAATCCCCCTGTAGAATATCATGGGTATTTCTCGACTTTGTTAACTTATGGAAATCTTATTTCATCCCCTTCTTACCCATAATTACGGCCACCGACACGTCGTTTTTTCACGGGGAAAGCCAAGTGTTTAAGTTAGTTTATAAATAATTTTACGTTTAGTATTGTTATTAGCGTTAACATTTCATATGTTACTTGCTTATACCAAGTTAATTTTTAAATCTTCGAGGGCTTGTAAGGTGGATAAACGCATCTGCGGAACAGGACCGGGTTGTCGCATAACAAGCGAGATTGCCCGTATGTATACACATGTAGTGACGTGCCAACAAGACTACAAGTATTACAGAATTCTAAAAACTCTTTTTATATTATAGCTATTTTTATTAAGATAGCAGGCCCGTAACCTACAAACTATGTCCCCCAGACTTCGAAGTATTGCTCTTATGAAGATAGCACTAAACGTTGCCAAATTTCTAATACAAGGATTATTTCTGATAATAACTTTATTAAAAAAAACTTGGCACGCTTCTAATTCCAAAAATACGTATCCATATAAGATAATAAAAAAAGCTACACTGTGTAAGACCTGATACTTCAAAACTTACTGACAGCCTACAGCATGATTGCCAATTTTCCCTACTTTATAGGTTCTCTGCATATGCACTACTCCCAATTTATGCATTACTATGTATCATATTCTCTTTTAGAAATAATAGCTCTAGTCACAAACGTCTTCCATGTAACGCATAAAGAAATTGCAAGCTTAAACTGTTGGAACTCTAATGATGACCTTGATTTTGCATTTATTTTGAAAACCATTTAATATATTGATTAATCGTATCCTTTAAAGTGCATATAAAATCAATGTATTAAAAATGATCTAAATTCTACATTTATTATCGTAAGACTGCATCAGTATTAGTTTTTTAGGGCACCGAACCAAAGTCATATTTATTTATTATCGATTAAATTATATTACTAATTTTTTTGCTTGTCGCACATGATGGATAGAGTTGACAATAAAAATTTGAGTTGTTTTCGAACATCCATTGCTAACTTTAAAGTTGACTTGATATACCTAAAAGGTAACCGAGAAACCAACTCAAATCATATTTCGTTGTCAAAATTAAGTTTACGAATTAAGAGTGTTAATATTTTTTATATCGAATTTATACAAAATCTAATTTATTATTATTATTTTATTACTCTACGGTGTTGGTACTTAAAATATATATTTTATGATAATGTTAATGTAATAACGCTTTTGTAAACAATAAAACGAAAACAAAACACGTTAATGAAATCTTTCTATTCCTTCTCGCATCAAACCAGATTAAGCGCCTTAACATCCTTTTCGATACTTTGAATTTCACTCAGTGACAATCGATCCAAAGGATGTTTCGGAGGTCCAACATTGTGTGGTGTAAATAAGTTCATAGCCTCCTTGACGGATTGCGTTTTATACTTACCGTACCTAGTTATACATTTCATGATTTGTATTATCTGTTCTTGGAGTCGTTCGGCCTCGTCCTGTTTTCCGCTGAAGGCGTATTCGTGTATTTTCGAACCGAATTGTGGAAAAACGTTAAGAGATGTTGCTATGGCAGAGTTGAAACCAATTTTATAAGCTTTTGCCATAAGCTATTAAAGTAGATTTATGTAAAAATATCAGAATAAGTGAAAAATTGATTGATCTTACCCATTCTGTACCTATAAATACAGAGAACTTCTTGTCATGCGCATTTACTGCTTCTAATCCTTCATCTAGAGCTTCCGATGTGAACTTAATACCAGCGAATGATGGAATTGTATTACCTATCTCTCGTAAGAGTTGGCCCATATGGACTATCCAACAGAATCTTATGAAAATACATTAAAACATTCGTATTTTTTACATTAATAAAACAGATACACAAAATTCTAGGTTATATTCCTTGATAATTGTCAAATTTGACAGTTTAAAAATACAATTATACCAGCGATCCCCAAAATGTATATAATGGAACTATGCGAATCAAAAAAGATTTAGAACCACCCCATTGAATGTTTTTTAAATTTTGCGGAAGATTTAAGTTGGTGCTTTCGGCAATAAAGAGAATGGTGTATTCGAATACGACCTTTGCTCCCGAAATTACCAAACCAAATTATCCGCGAAATTTAATTGTATTATTTTCATTTATTTGCAACAAACATGTACTTACTGTTAACATTGGTAAACATCGGTATGTGATAGTAAAGTAATGGGGTTCTTGGGGCAGCCTCTTCCACCATCTTTAGGTAGTTTATCAAATCACCAGTGCATGTTGGTTTATAATACAGTTCAGGTAGGCATAGTATCGAGTCAACACCAATATTTTCAGCGTGTTTCGCCTGGCGATAAAGGAAGATAATATACATAAATAAAAAAAAGAATATTAAATGATGCAGTACCAGTTCTAGGACATCTGGTAGCGGTGCACCACCTACTTGGACCATAATATGCTGATGAGTGGTTTGCTTGCTTTCCATCCATTTTTCAAGCAAAAGTTTTCTATCCCGAACACTTTGTAGCATTCCTTCGCCAGTAGTTCCGTTAACTTTATAAAAATGTCGGTTTACATAAATAACGAATTAATCATAATAGGTCAAAGTTTTTTAAATTTCGCGGGCGACATAAGTTGGTAGTTCCTGTTCTAAAGCACTCGAAAATATTAAACCAACGACTTAAATCATCCGGGGAATTTAAAAACACTTGACTGGGATACAAAGGTGAACTTTATTGGCGGTTTTGATGAGCACGTGTTGTCAAGAATCCTTCCTTTAAGTTTCCTTACCTAATACTCCTTTAACTCCCCCATCTGCTAAAAATTTCGCGTATTTCGGTACTACAGTTAAATTTAGCGATCTTGTACTGAAACCGAAGTACATTGCATAGATTTTATGTATACATTCATTTAGGATAATATTATAATAAAAAATACCTATCGTTATTAAACGGTGAAAATACAGGGGCAATAGGTCCTCTAAACAAAAATTTCTTCTGCAAAGAATTTATAGATTAAAGAATAATAAAATCATTACAAATACAAACCATTTTGTTACATCAACTGGTCGCAAACTACAGAAAACAAAGTTATTTTGGGAATACAACACTTTTTTACCAAAACAATTCAAGTGATAAATATACGTGTATATACACACACAAGATGTGTAAATATTGTAATTGATAACATAATACTTGTAATGCTTACTAATTATACGCGCAAATAATCGTGATATGGATTCATCGTTACTTAAATAATAACTAAAGTACATGATATGGTAAAAATATGAATAAATATTTCTTTATAATACTACCGTTCTAGCCTGATAAATATTTTTCAGATTTCGCGGGCAGTTTAAGTTAGTAGCTTTGCCCAGAGATATCTTCACGCTATGCCCTAAAATATGACCTCTATTGCCGGAACTATGAACCTAAATTGCCTACGAAATTTAAAAAAAATGTTGGTGGGGGATCGGTCTTGCATTCTTCTGTTTAAGTTTGAATTAATTTGTATATAAACGAATATAAATTTAAGGTAAAATATAAAATTCAGCAATAAAACTTTCTGACCAAAAGTGGGCTACCAACTCAAAAATATGAGAAAGTATTTTATTAAATGAATTACTTCATATATCGAAAATTATTTAATAAAATACTTTTTTAATAATTATTTCTTTTATATATTCCAGCTGTATGTAGATCTCTTAATTTTGGTACATCGTTGCTACCTCTAAAGAGATGGCGCTGTCAGCGAATCCAAAAGTAAACAAAGTTCCGCACATAACCTCAACAAGTATAGAAATATTAATTTTTTTATAGAAACTACAATAACAATACTAAATAATCACCGTAACTTACAATGCTTCTAGTCACAATATTTTTCTGCGTTTTATGGATCTTTAGCGTAAATTGCGACTCTAACAGCAAAGTAAGTTTAATAACCTCAATTCGTTTTTGTGTGATTGTACGTTTTTTAACGATAATTTGTAGGCTCTGGAAGGATTCGCTGAGAATAGCAAAGGGCACACGAACAATTGGGCCGTTCTAGTCGATACCTCAAGATTTTGGTTTAACTACCGTCACGTAGCTAATGTATTATCAATTTATCGGAGTGTCAAGCGACTTGGCATACCGGACAGCCAGATTATTTTAATGATTGCGGATGATATGGCGTGCAATCCGAGAAATCCGCGGCCAGCGACCGTCTTTAATAACGCGAAGCAGCATATTAATGTATACGGTGATGACGTTGAAGTTGATTATAGAGGTTACGAGGTCTGACGGTAAGATGCAGTCAAGTTCGTAGTTTTGTATCGAAGATTTTAGGTAACCGTGGAGAATTTCGTGCGTTTATTGACGGGGAGGTTACAACCAGAGTTTCCACGATCCAAACAGTTACTTACGGATGAGGGTAGTAATATCTTGCTTTATTTAACTGGGCATGGCGGAGATGGCTTTCTTAAATTCCAAGATTCTGAAGAGATAACTAATCAGGAGATGGCTGATGCTATCGAGCAAATGTGGCAGAAACAGAGGTATAATGAAATTTTCTTTATGATCGATACATGTCAGGCCTCAACGATGTATGAAAAGTTTTATTCGCCAAATATCTTAGCAGTGGGTAGTAGTCTGATTGGAGAAGATTCTCTATCGGTAAGTAGTGTTTTTGTTTGGTTAGTCTTTTTTTAATTCATACTGTTATTGCAGCATCATGTAGATCCTGCAATTGGAGTGTATATTATTGATAGGTACACGTTTCACGCTTTGGAATTTCTTGAAACTGTTGGTCCGAACAGCAAAAGAACTATGGGTGAATTTGTAAGTGATTTCTATTACTTTTTAACGGATTTGTGTGAATTTGTGCTAATTTTTGTGTAAGTAGTGGTTAATAATACAAAATTACTTTTTACAGTTACAAGTTTGTCCGAAACGAGATTGTATCTCCACTGTTGGGGTTCGTAGAGATCTCTTTAAAAGAAATCCATTCCAAGTTCCAATTACGGACTTCTTCGGTTCATTTCGACCAGTGAAATTATTGAAGAATATTCACAACGAGACCATTAATATCATAACAGAACTTAACGAACCTCTAGAGACTGCATCTAAGTATAGATATGTTGAACCGTTATCATTTTTGAGCACGGTTTAGGTGTTTTCACTTTTGTTACCAGTATTTATTAATTTAAACGATTCCATACTTTTACGTAATATAAAAATAAGAAATAAAAGTTGCCGTAAACTGTGAATGTTATAAATTTATTAAAAATACAGACAATACAAAATGAAATGTTTAATTTACATCTTTTATTATTTAAACTTAATAATTCGTTGGTAAGGGCGTTATAATATGCTTAATATCTCTGGTTTGTGTCTTCCTTAAAACATCGGCAGCATGTGTTAGTTGAATAGCACAATCCGGGTGGGCTGTTCCTGGTAATTGTGTGCATTCGTGTTCAAATATCGAAGCTAAACCGGATAGCAAATCCAAGAATCCAAGTTGTATTGCAGCTTTACGTAACCGGTTTAGCTCCTGAAATGATGATGTGATTATCGATTAATTAAAATATTTGTATTATTCCATTTGTGTAATAGAATATAGCATATAGATTTAATTTTTATATTTCTTCTTTGACCTACATAGCCCTATATTGAATTTTGCACACTTTACCTTCATTTTTGGACGTTTATATATATTAAAAATATATGTATATAAATATATATACATATATTAAGGGAGACCCTCAAATATTTCAAGAATAATCTTTCCTATTAAAATATTAGCCCCTGTCTGCGTACTTCCGGTAGAACCAGAAGTTGAAATCGATTTACTTATACAGGATGTCTTTGAAATAACATAAAAAATACGGAAAATGAAAGGGTGTAATGTTCCAAAAATTTTTGACTCAATTACGACACTAACGTTAGAATGTGCCGCTTATGGATGCAGAGTACAATACATCCATCGAACCAAACTCGCATGCATACACGCAGACTACATACACTGCAATAACGCAGCTATCGATGTTATAAAAACTACATAACACTGTCTAGCTTTTCATTCTAAATATCTTTATCATTGTTTTCTTGGGTCCGTGAAGGAATTTTCGCAAAATATTTTAGATTTAAGTCTAATAAAATTAGATCTTTTTATTTTTCATACTTTTAATTTTATTTCATGGACATCCTGTATAAATGTAGCAGGTGGTTACATAAGTTTCGTTCTGATTTCCTTCCAACAAAAATTAATGACTACCATTATCCTGTAGACATGTGAAATTTAAACCAATTATCTAACGCATATTTCCGTAGATACATTTTTAATTAATTAAGCGGATAAAATTTAAAAATAATAATGTATATTACAAAAAATAAAATATATGTATTGTATCAGGAGTTCTCTAGGTGTATGTTGCGGCGCTCCAGGGCATAGCGGTCTGTGGTATTCTAAAATGAACATTTCAAAATGGTTTCAAAGCTAATAGAACTTTCTAGAACATCTAGACTAGATTATTGCCATAGCTTAGAAAATGGAAATATTTTTATTAAATAAATAAGCCAACAGTTTAAGTGAGATCAAGTATTGACAAGTGGTGGGGCAACAAAGAAACGGAAACATGGTAAATACGATGATAACTATTTGAATTTTAGCTTTCCTTCAGTAGAAATAAATGACTGGAGACTCCAGCGTGCGTTATGTTTAAAAGTTCTAGCGCCCAAGTGCATGTTTCCAAGTAAACAAAAGCGACAGTTCAAAACCAATCACTTCAACATGGTTGAAAAATCTCATTAAGTTTTTAGTAGAAAGTTGCAAGATTCACGAAAGTAAAAAAGTGTGTTTACTTAACAAGTCTCAGTACCAAGCAATGTACTGTTAGCATCTGTCGCATACAGAATTACGTCATGCAAAACTTACCATCGCAAAAGAGCGCTTATTCTACCGGTTGCTCTTGACATGGTTAATATTATGCTGGTAGAATCGGCGGAAAAATTAATGTCAAAGGTACCTTTGCCCAATAACTACACTAGGGTGACAAAATAAAATAGACACCAGGTAAAGCGGTATAAATATGTAAACAGCTAAATTCTAAGAACGAATTAAGAACTTTCTTTTGTCATTAGGGTAGGGGTAGATGTATCGGAACGAATTCGTCATAGTTTACTATCATTACAACTACATATGCCTCGCTTACAAGGTTCGAGTGATATTAGCGACTTCACCCGGGGTCGCATCGTTAGCCAGAGTGAACGCGGCGCTTCGCAAAGTGAAATAAGTAAATTTTTAAATATTCCGTTGTCCACAGTTAACCGTGTGATTACACAATTTAAACGCAAGGAAAAAATAACAGTGGAGCCGAGACCAGGTCGTGCCGGACCTTCTGAAAGAAGTAAAAGGGTGCTTGTGCGTAAAGTATTAAGAGAACCGCGAAAAAGTACAGCTGAGCTTGCGGCAACTTCACAGAAAAGTCAGCGCACCGTTCTGCGATACCTCGACAGTGTGGGGATGTATAAAAGGGTGGCAAAGAAAAACCTCTCCTTACGGCGTTTCAAAAACGGCGCCGAATGGCTTAGGCAATCGAAATGCGAACGAAGCCCGAAGAGTTTTGGCGGTCTGTCATTTTTCAGACGAAAGTAGATACTGCCAATTCAGTCATAGTGGTCGTACATGGGTATGGAGACGTTCGTCACAGCAACTGGACGACAAATTTTTGCATCAGACGATGAAATACGGCGGTGTGAACATCATGGTGTGGGGCGCGATATGGTATGGTGGAAGATCGCAATTAGTAATCTGCGACGGAAATATAAATGCGGCAAAATATATCCAAATATTAACAGAAGGACTACTACCGATATTCGACAACGCCATTTTATCTAAAGAAGACGCCACTTTTATGGAGGATGGAGCACCCTGCCACAAAGTAAGAACAACAACCACATGGAAAGAGGAACAGGGGATTCGGATTTTACCATGGCCAGGCCAATCACCAGACATGAATCCGATAGAGCATGTTTGGTACATAATCCAGACAAATATGGCGAAACGACCCCAAAAACCCAGCAATAAGGAAGAACTCGTGGCAGCTGTTGCAGAAGAGTGGTTAAATATTCTAGAAGACACCATTAATCATTTAATAGATTCTATGCCACGACGACTCGCAGCACTTCACGCAAGTAAAGGTGGATCGACAAAATATTAGTCTAATTTAAAAATTTTAAAATATTTTGTATATATAACGAGAATAGAATCTTTTTTTTAATTAGTAGGTGTCTATTTTATTCTGTCACCCTAGTGTATTAGTCAAAAGAATGAAGTGTACGGAATTTGGTATGGAACTTGAGGCTACTGACAGTAACAAAGATGCGCACATAGTATCATTAAAGATCTGTTCTGCAAAACCGTTATTAGGACAAAGGCTCAAGTCTTATTTAAGATGTTTGACAATGATTTGTATTGAGAAAAGTGCATCGGTGTGTGTACTGATGGAGCTCGATCAATGTTTTATCGCATGCTATGTAGAGCCATTGCATCATCCATAGGGAAGTACTTGCATTAAAGTCGGTGAGATCTGAATTGAATTTGGTGTCCTAGACGTAGTAAACTATATAAAAATTAGTTCACTGAAAGACAGATTTTTTAAAAGTTCTGCATGGACATGGGTGTTGAGGATGCAGCCTTGCTATATGCAACCACAGAGGGCTTGCAATCGTTGTAACACATAACGAAAACGATGATTCAAAACTATGAAACTGAAAAGTGTTCAACAACACCAAAAACCGGAACGCCACTGGCAGTTAACCTGCGTAAACCCCAAAATAAAAAACACATTTGAAAATTGTCACCAACTGCTTTAGTCTTTTTGGCTCTCATTGTATAATATATAATTTCTAACGAATAAACATGTTTTTCTCTCATTAGAAATGTGTTGTTTTCTCTTTAATTAAACCGCAATACAAATTTTTTCAAGATGATCTTAAACTTATGAACGGCAGTGTATATTAATGGTAACAATACCTTATAAAATTGTTGCGTTTTCTCTGGTAGTTTCCTAGCGTGCCTTAAAATTTTCTGTATATCAGATTGCAACCCAGCCTGCCTGATCCATACAACGCTATTTTGGGAATAACTCCGCTTCTCGGCAGGCCTCACAGGAAAACTAGATAAGACTTCGTTGCTAAAATTATCAGAGCAATGCAAATAATTCAAATCACCCAACCACGGCACCGAGTCCGACCCTGGCATTAAGATCGTTAACATCAAGTTCGATTTCTTCTTGGAATCGGCCCAAGAGTAGATGAAACCGAACCAATTCTCGCTGATGGTGACTAAGGCGGCCATATTTTCGACTTTCAAAGCGCCATGAAGGAGTACGCAAAATGAGGGAATACGGCCTTCATCTGCGGTGTCATCGTCCGTTGTTAAGTCAATTTCAGTTGTTTTGAGGAGGGGATTCTCTTTCATATTCGAACTGGCTGGAAGGATTAAGTGGCGGCTTATTGCCATTGGCGAACCGACATCTGCTACACTTATAAAACCGCATACGTCGATGACGTCAGAGATGTTATAGGTTTGATAGTCGAAATCGGTTATTTTAGTGTATGGCTGAGAATAGTGTTGTTTTTAGAATTTACCATTTAAATGATAGAAAATTTGACTTACAACCGGTGCTGGTGAAAGTATAACCTTGGATTCTAAATTCCCACATTTCAAAATTGCCCTGAATGACGTGTACATATCTTCGGCAAGCTTCTGAAACAGATTATTAACGCTGGTTTCATTTAATTGATTCTCTGGTAAGAGGATTGAGCCTTCGTAACCGCTGATGTCCACCAATTCTTGATATAAAGGCCTTGCTACAAAATAATTCAAAATATACGCTGATCAATTGATATAAGCAAAGTAACAAATCACATTTTAGTAAGGTGGGATCGTTGGGCGCTGCAATGCACACGATATGTAACTTGGCCGGAAATGTAAACGGTAAGGGAAATGCATTACTCGAGGTACGCTGAGATACCGTGGATAGAGATTCTTTTAAGGAACCTGGACCGATTCCTGTACATCCATCTGTTACAAGAATTACCTGAAAGTCGAAAATGTAAGAGAGTGTTCCATTTTGGACTTACACCATTTCGAATCATTTTAGTTTTTTTTTTAATCCTATTTGCAAGGAAATACTTACATCACAAGCTATGTTACTACCCCATTCAGTTAAGACGATATTGTTAACACCGTGAAAAGCGGTCTCAATACATGTTTTATCGTAATCTCCAAGATTCTGTAATTCCGATTTAATTAGGTTGTAGTCTCTTGTAAATGGACATTTCTCTTCGTATAACGATGAAAATACGATCTAAAAAGAAGAACTTTTTTTAATAGAGTTACTAAGATTAAACTGGAAAATTGGTATAATTGTGTTAGATCTTTTCTGCTCTTGACGTGAGGTAGTTGATGATCTTACAGGTGTGTTCTTTTGCGCTTTATAAATATACGACTAAGTACACTACCGTCCAAAAATTTGGAAGCAGCAGAACGAATTTTACAGAGTCATAGACACAGTAACATTTTATTCTGATTATTAATGAATTTATACAACATAGGTGATGTTGCCAAATAAAACTAAATTAATTCAAACATAATAATATTTGGCTTATAACCGCTCCACAAATTTTAGGCATTCTTTGAAGCAATTTTTCGAGATAGCCCGGGTCAATTTGTTGCCATGCGTTTTGTAAATATTCCCATAGGTGTTGGGTGCTTTCAGGTTGTTGCTGATCAAGCTCATCCCGTAAGAGCTCTGTGAAGGGATAAATTCGAGGATGCCAAACCATTAATTTTGCCGCTTCCTCCTCTAAAAAGTTTTTACAGATTCGAGCCGTATGTTTGGGGTCATTGTCTTGCTAGAACACAAACAGCCTACCAACAAGACGGCTTCCACAAGAAATAGCATGATTTTGTAAAATATCAAAATATTTTTCTTTCCGCATTGTAACATTAATTTTCACTAAATCACTTCAAATTACAACACTACCCATCGACGAACAAAAACTCCGTTGCGTACCAAATTACTGAAATTTAGACCCATCGGGCTATAAGTGTTCAAATCATCCAATGACCCAGTTTGCCCATGTTAATCGTTTCTCTTTATGCATCCCTTTAAACCTGCTTCCAATAATCGCCTCTACAACAGAGACATTTGTTCGTCGTTGTGTTAACGCGCGTTGCGATATCCGGTGCCGTTAGACGTCGATCTCATTTTCAAGTCGTTACTATAAATCTATCTTCAGCTCCAGAAGTCACCTGTGGCCGTTCACTGATAGCCAAGCGCGTAAGGCATTGAGCCACTAGCCCTCATCAAAAGTAATTACTGCAGGTATCCTATCCAATCCCCGTCAAACAATAGTCGTATTGAAATAAATACGTAGGCTTACACGGCCAGCGTCAGTAATAAACGAACTGTTTTCGGAATTGGACCGTGTCATGATAAGGTATCAGAGAAAATGAAATAAAAGTAAGAGGAAAAAGAAAGAAATAAAAAGGAAAGAGAAAGTGAAAAAAGATTAAAAGGAGTAAGAGAAGGAAAGAGAGAACAGGGGTAGAAAAAGAAAAGAGAGTGGTGGGATCCCGACGTTTCGTCTCCATCGCAGGAGGTTTCTTTTCAGTAGAAAAAGTGACATGGTAACTCGACGGTTAATCACGCCACCCTCTCACGTATATCGCTGAGTACCGCTTTCGGTTTTAGGTGCGATTTTTACAGGGCGACGGTTTCGAAGGAATCTATAAAGATATTTGCAACAACCTGCATCCTGATATCATCGTCTGCAGTAGCCGAACATCATCCTGAAACGGGCCACAATATTTTTTTCTATGGTAAAAAAATCAAGGAGGCAATGGAGATCAAAAAACACCCGGATAATATTAATAGGGAGCATCATGTATTCGCGATATGGAAAATCGCTCCTGTAAGCACCGCCTCCCTTCACTGAACCAACCGTTCAGGCGTAACGTTCCCGTACTATATAAACCCGGTAAATACCGTGCAACTTTGGTTCCTTGTTTTTCTCCTGAAGAAATCTCCTACGACCCCCGCCTTCCTCTTTTCTTTTTCTGTCTTCTCTCTTACTCTTTTTCTCACCTTTTTTTAGTTTTTATTTCTTTGTTTTTCCTCTTACTCTTATTTCATTTCCTCTTATACCTTGTCATGACACGGTCCGGAAACAGTTCGTCTATAATAGTCGTATTCTTGGCAAAGTATAATAGTGTATTCGGAAGAATTTTGTACCTAAATGTTTGGACCTTACGAATTACGTGAAACAATTTTATATTTGCATGCATTAATTTATTATAGGTATTAAGAATTTCACGATATGCCTATCAGTTGTATTATTTTAAAGGAATTTCACCTTGCTTCCAAACATTTGGATGGTAGTGTAAATTAGTTAATAGTGAAAAATTTTTAAGGAGACATGTAATACTTAATTAACATTCATGTTCAGAATTTTCCATGCACATTTACTTTGGTCGAAGTGTATATGGCAAGGGAAATAAAACACAATCTTAATGAATCAGATTTTATTCGCTTAGTTCAATATTCACTTCTTATGTAAATTCGTCCTTGTCAGTTAAAGGGGAAAAAGTGATATTTTAAAGTATAAGGTAGCTAAATTGTTAGTGTATACCTGGTAAACTAAACATGATAACTATAGAACTATATAGAATACATAATTTATTGCCAGATTATGGAATTGTCGTGTGGTGTCGCCTTATTTTAATTTGAGAAAGCTTAAATACTTTTCCTTCCTTCTCTCAGGAAGATGCGCATATGCTTACAGCGTTCTTGAAAATATATTCTCTCATCAGTCATATCAAAAAGACAACTCAAAAAAAAAACTTGTAGCAATAGTGAGTAAATGAATAAATTACTGTAAAAGTCAATTAAATTATTCTACCTCTACATACACGGTCCAGATTGAATGCATTTCAATAATAATTAACAATTTATTAGATACTAAAAATACTTTATGTTATTTAGATGTCGCTGCCATTTGTGCGGCTTTTTTCGCTTTAACAATCTCCACTAATTCTTTATAACGTTTCATACAGTCTTTTTTCGAACGATCCGGGACGCATTCGGCTATCCTGTCCCATCTCTCGGGCGTACTGACGGGATAAGTTTTCAGGGCCTGTTCGAGAAGTTGCTGCTCGGTTGCGGTCCATGGTTTTTCCGGCTTGGCATCCCCGTTAGCCAAATTTTGAGATCCATTTACTATTTCAGAACTATCGGACCTGGTTTTCTTCGCTTTCACGGCCTTTTCTTCGTCGATCTTCTTCGAAATCCCAGATTCGTCGGTTAAAACAACATTTCGTTTCTCCTTCTTGAGATTGTCGAACGCCTGCTTGTTAGCGGCTTCTTTAAGGTTGTTCTTCGAGAAATCCGTGTTCTGAAGGTCTTTCGCCTTCGCCAGTACGGCTTTCGCGTTAAATTTCTTCGAGTTCTCCGGGAAGGTGCCGTGTTGATTGATGAAATTCGCCACGACCTCCCATCGTTGATTCGTACCAGCTGGGAATAAATTCACCGCCTTGATTAGCAATTGTAAATTGTCGGTTGTCCATTCTGGTATTCGAGCTGAATTGTTTGCTTCTAATTGGTTCACTACCTTTTGCGTATAACTTTCTAAAACAGACATCTTTTCCTCCTCAATCTTCGATTCCGATTCCTTTAGAGCTTTCATGAATGCTTGTCGGCCATTGTTTTTAAGGTTCTTGTTTAATTCTTCTAGTTCGATTGCGCTGAGGGTTTCGCAAATGGTTTCGATAGCTTGCATATGCTTTAACGATTCATCTTTGTTTTCAGTATAATAATTGTTAGCCTTACAGGTATCACGAAACGCCTTGCGTTCTCTTTTTAATATCTTCTTCTGTGCTTCTCGTTCCTGTCGCTTTGCTTCCATTTTCGCTCGTTCCTCAGCTTCGGCTTTCTCTTTCGCAATCTGTATCTCGCGCATGATTCTTTCTTCTTCTTCCTTCCTTTGCTGGGCTGCTGTTTGTTTTGCTTTCTTCATAGCCAGTTTACGTTCCTTATCTTCCTGTTTAAATTTTGCTATCCTAGGATCGGCATTGTAAGCTAAATCGACTAACTGTCGTATTCTGGACATCTCTTCTTTTTTCTTACGTAGTCGTTCAGCTTTATTCACTTTATCTACGTATCTTCTTTCATCACGATCTTGACATTTGTCTTTATCTTCCTCATCTTCGTAAGAATATTCTCGCCATGATTTAAAATCGTACCAAAAGGAATAGAAACGTTCGACATGCTCTCTTGTCGAATTCATATCACCTAATTTAGGAACTTTCTTTTTTTCCGACCAACGCGAGTTTATATTGAAATAGTAGAAGAACACATCGAAAAAGTCTTTCTTCAGCTCATTTCCGTGTGGAATGGAATTATCGAATTCCGGATCAACGGAATCATAAGATCTTCTCTTAATTGGATTTCCTAGTGTTTCATACGCCATTGTAATACAAGTAAAGTAATCATCATCTGTTCTAATTTCTTCCCCTTGAGCTTTTCTTTTATCAGGATGATGCTTTAATACCATTTTTCTATACGCTGTCTTTATATGTTCATCGCCTGCCTTATATCTAGCTTTTGTCAATCCCAAAACCTTATAATGGTCTTGCCGTTTCCATTCTCTCGGATCTAGACTGCGTAAAAACTTAACATCTACTTCTTCTATCTCAATTTCTTCTTGTTTAGTTTCCTCGTCATCATCGACCTCGCATTTGATAACTTCGTGAGGTAAATATTCTAAAGATCGCGTGCCACACTCGTACTTTTTAAATACGAATCTATAACGAAGTGCTACAGTTTTACATGTATTTTCCAAGAGGGTAACTTCTCCCATTTTTCTTTTAACTACATAACCTAGCCGATCTTTTTCACAGATTTCTTTGTCTTAACGTGTTAAGTATCAAAAATATTCTATTGCTGAATTTATTACTCTTGCCTAGACGTTAAATTTACGAAAGAAACTAATTTAAATGAAACTTTATTTACACCATGTGCCCGATAACTGTCAAACGAATGTCATTTTCAGTAATCCGTGAAATGAGACAACCTAGGAAATAAAGAATTCCCTAGATTGTCCGTCACAAATTTAAATATATACGAAAATAGGCAAATGAATTAATTTAAATTTCCAACAATATTTATTCTACTTTCTATAACTTACCAGTGTAATAAATTCCAACTTCGAATGAATGCTTAGAGTATCCAAGAATGTTTTTATCCCGATCAGTGCGAGTTGTTTCCTAGTCGTCTCACAATTCTCAGGTAGTTGTACAGGCCTAGTCATAGATAGAGATAAATCCAATAGTATTACCGTAGGCATTTTGCAAGTATTTTAAGAGATTTAATCCAAACAAATAACTCATGTAATAACATAACCTTTACTCATTTGTTTTCGTAGTGCAACCAACGTAAACTATTGAATAATCAATTTTCCCCTAGCCGAAATTAATGATGAGAATAAAACCACCTTTAAAAAATGAAAGGAGCTCTTAATATAAATTTTCAAATGAAAGGTTACAGTATAATGCATTTCACCAAATATTCAAATTTCTTTACTGTGACTGAGTTATCTATGATTGTGACTAAAAAGAGAATTAAGTTGGTCCGAAGTAGACAGTTTTAGCTTGTTAGGTTTGTACGACTTCTTATTAACATCTTTTCAATCATTTCCTTCTTGCCATTGGCGTACTCGTATCTGGCTAAGGGTTGTGTTTTATTATATTCGCTGTTGTCTACATGTTTAAGTTTCTGTTTTACTTTATTACTAAAATACAGTAAGTAATGCTTTTATTACATATATTTCAATAAATATACTTTGTATATGAAATAATTTTTCAATACATAAATGTTTCTATACAAGTTTTCAGGTGTACCAATACAAATAGTAATTTTTTATTACATTGTAAAATCTATCTTTATTAAACATGATTGGAAGCTTAGCCAAAGGTAATCCTATAAAAATTGAAATCTTTAATTCACTAAAATTTAGTAGTCATATAATCGCATGGCTATTGAATAAAACAACCACTAGACTATATTTTTATCGCTTACAATTAGTACATCTTTAAATGCTATATAAAATAAGCTTCTCGTTGTGTATACAAGCTGGCAGCAAATACAATATCTCGTTTAATAATTCTCGATGCTTCTTCCATTTTACTTTGCAACTCAGGATCGCCAACCGTCAAGGCACCGCTACGTATGTCTCTGATCGTTTCGTACAACTGTTGAATGCACCTGACTATAATACCTTCTTGAACATCGGTCAGTTCCATGATCTCGGCGAAAGGCTTTAGAGGAATGTGGAAAATAAGAAGAAAATATTTGCAATGACGGAACACCTACCTTTTCGGAAGCCCAATTGTACACGACCTCGACAAGGCCAAATTTCAGTTCCTCCTCTCTCTCTAGATCGTTGGATATTTGATATTTCATTTCCAAATTTGAGATCTTGTCGTGGATTTCGCGGATCTTTTTGATACCCTGGATACCCATAGAATGTTAGAGCATAATCTTTTGAATTTGAAACCAGCTCACCTCTTTCAATTTTGCTGTTAATGTAAAGTCCGATAAATTTCTTTCAGTCTTAGCTTGGAATACTAGGCAAGATAATAAGGCGGCGACCTCTGCCGGTTGCAAATCCCTCAAAGTATTTTTGAATACGAGCTCTGTTATAATTAATTCGTTCATCCCCATTCCACAAGCTACTCTTCCTTTCATGGTAACTAAATATAAAGAAAAACTGAATTAAATAGCATTTAAAAGGTCAAAAATAAAGGTTACGGTTCAAAGGTAAATGTCAATGTCAAATTTGACCTTACTTTGATTTTGATTGTCCACGTATTTAAGCTCCTTTAGTAGATTTATTCTACTCTCATAATCCGGATACAAGGATAAACTGGCGTTTGACAATGAAAACATTAGATGTCGTTTCTCTTCCTCCAAAGATCTTCTTCTATAAACGGCAGTGAATTGGTCCTCGAAATTTGGCATCTGTACGCAGGTAACGTGATCCAGTAGCAAATCTTTTTGGCAATTCAATTCCTTCACGTTCGAATACAAGGTGGCGTCGTCGACTTTCAAGTCCTGTACGAAATCTAAGTAACGTACACCGATTTCTGCCTTATTTTCGCTATTTCTCATCGAAATAGTGAGGTGGAGTAGCTCCTGTATGGCGTTCTTGCAAGATTCCCCGATCGGGCTGTCTTTAAACCGCGGCATCTGCCGTTTGTCCCAATCGGAGAGTATCCGTTGCGGATCGATCTTGATTACCTTCGAGGTGATCTCGAATATGTCCAAGGGGTAAATGTCTATGATCTTGTGACCCGCCGTCCCGACTGGGACGAAGATATTGTCACGCGCTAAACCAAGCATTTTATACCAGCCGTCACTTTGGTTGCCACACATGGTGTTTCTGTCATCAGTTAAAATTAAAACTTTATAACTTATTTTCGTGCCTGACGTGTTAGATGATAATAACATGGCTAATTTGTTGATGTGATTCGAATGCGTGATAAGTAGTATCCGACCTGGGACAAGTTCGGACGCTACTCTATGAGATTGCAATATGCGAGTCTAAAACAAAGGAATATTTTGTTTCGTTATTTTGAGGCTATTTACAGTAATTTGAAGCCGGGACATTTTTGTCCCGGCGTGGGACAGAAGCGTCCCACTGCCAAATTTATTATAATTTTCGTACGGATTAGTCATATTTAGCCAGAAATTGTCTTAAATGCCGGGACAAAAATGTCCCACTGCCAAATTTATTATAATTTTCATACTCCTTAGTCATATTAACCCAGAAAATAGTTCTAACAAAGGAATAGGAAGACTTACCAATTTTTCTTTCCTAGCCTCTAGATATTCGTTCGCCCTGTCGAAAAATTTAATCAAAGGTTGAAGATATTCGCTTAATTCGCGACTGCACTCTTTCTGTAGGCTCTGTTCGACTTTCTTGAGGTCCTCCTTAATGGTATCCATTCTCCTCACGTGATCGGCTTCTCTGAAGCTGCGGGACATCATCCCTTCGACTGAAAGGCGTTCAACGCGCAATAAACTAAGAACCTATTTAAGAGGAAACGCGTATGCTTGAGAAATCATTAAAATTTTTTTTTTCGGCACTTACCATCCCATAAGTTAATCTGAATTGGCTCTTTAATTGGTTAGGTTTGCCGATCATCATATCTTTGAGTTCCAACGAAGAGGGTATCTTCCCTTTGCATAGAATAATTACAGTACCTTCCTTATCGGAACCTCTACGACCTGCCCGACCAGCCATTTGAATGTACTCGGCTGGTAGAAGGTTTCTCGTCTCTTTTCCGTCGTGTTTCGTGATCGAATCAAATATTACGGTTCTCGCAGGCATATTAACACCCATCGCGAAAGTTTCTGTAGCAAAAAGTAGCTAAAATAAAGTAACGTAGATGATGCAATCGTTAAAGGTGCTACCGGAATCCTGACCTTGACTAAACCACTTTGGAAGAGCATTTCCACCATTTCCTTAATTATAGGAAGTACACCACTATGATGCACCCCAATTCCCCGTTTCAAAATCTCTTGCATCATCAAGATTTGTGGGATTTTCCTATCGGGTTCTTTGAGACTCTTCACGCAGTCCTCGAAGAAGCTATGGATCTTGGACTTTTCCTTGGAAGTCGTTAGGTCTAAGCTACCTAAGTTTCTGGCGTTTGAATCGCATTTAGATCTCGAGAAAGTGAAGGCTACAACAGGTAAGAGGTCGTTTCTTTTCAAGTGATCGATTAGGGCTGACCATAAAGTCTTTTCTTGTGGGGCGAATTTTTTTGGCATGGCTGTCGGTGCTTGCGGTGGAATTGACGCACTGGCCTTCTTGTAACTGGAAATAAAACGAAATATCGATTTAAATGGGTAGGGAAGTTAAAATTGATGCAAAACGTATCATATGAACTAAAGAAAAGATAGTTACTTGAATAACATGGTGAATAAGAAATTAATCATTGCAAGTGAGAAGGTTGGCAGAGTTTGGCATTGATTAAAAGGAAGCAACATAACTAAACAATTGAAGATGTAGGCTGGATGAATAGGAATGGACGGAACTTAACGTCTATTGAGTATTGCTTTGTACAGGAGTTGTCAAAGTATTAAATTTAGACTGAACACTCAAATTTTAACACACGTAAGAAAAAAAAATCTTATGTTAGTATTGGAGTTCCTCAAAGATTAATGTTAGGTCCCTTTCATTTAATAATATCTTTCATACTTTAATATCATTAATAATAATTAAAGTAAATAGAGGCTTACCCTTCTTGGACCCACGTATTGGCCTCATTTAACACCAAGAAACGATTATTCTTAGTACTACCTCCAGTACCGGTATACAAATAATGCTGTAAAGGTACTGGTCTCTCCGTTGTTCTAACAACATACACTCTCTTCTGATACATCCTCCCCAACCAGTCAGCGAATTCAATCGTATTAGGAACAGTGGCACTCAAAAGTACGACAGTGACATGAGCCGGTAATAAAATCAACACTTGCTCCCAAACGTGGCCCCTTTCTTTATCATTTATATAGTGAACTTCGTCGAATATCACAAATTCCAAGTCTCTAGTAACGTCGCTACCATTAAATAACATCGATCTCAAGATTTCCGTAGTCATAATAAGACAGCCTGCCGTTTGATTTATTTGAAAATCACCGGTTATCAATCCGACATCTTTGAATGTATGCCTGAAGTCACGATACTTTTGATTCGAGAGAGCTTTAATGGGAGATGTGTAAATTGTTCTCGTCATATGTTTTAGTGATAAAGCGATGGCATATTCGGCCACGACTGTTTTTCCTGCTGAAGTATGGGCTGCTACGAAAACGTGGTTATGTTTTTCCAGTTGGAGGATTGCTTGCTTTTGGAAGGTATCCAATTCGAACTTGTACCGGTGCGCCATTTCTGGGATTCGTTCGTAAAAATCTGTCACCGGTTTAGTACAGTCTAACATCATAGCCCATTGGGTGTCTTTGCTGATGATATGGGATGGTTCCGTAATTTTCAGTACAGGTACTTCTTTAGGAAGGACTTCCTCTTCCTCGGCAGTGGTTATTGTTTCGTTGTTTTCATCAATTAAAGTTTTCGATGTTTTACTAGGTGTTTTCCAGATGTCTAAGCGTATAATTTTATTAATGAAATTTCAAATTTTAAGCCCGCAACACATTAAAACTTACCTAACATATCTTTTTCTTGGTTAACGAGATCAATAATATTAATAACAGTATCCATGGAGTTGATATCGAAACTCGAATCCACAACGTCCGGTTCGTCAGTCACCGTAACTCCATCTGACTTGAAATACAACCCTTTATCAAGTCCAGGTGCTACAGTTAAAAGTTCTGAAACCAAATCTTCCTCTTTAAGCTTCAAATCAATTACAGGATTGGGGAAGCTTCCAGGCCAAAAAGGAAAATTTGAATTACTTCCTCTTACTGTCTCCGTAGGAGGGCCAGGTGCTCTGGATAATGACATTGAATTGCGTGCATTTGCACCAGCGCCTTCGATGCAAACTTCGTTAAAATTTAAAACTTTTCCCGTAGTGGGATCTCTTGAAACCTAGAAAGTTATATTCTGGAGTTTATAAAAATATAATTTTCTAATTTTATTTAATTACTCGAAGAGTAGTACATAATGGTGAGTCTGTGTATTCGAACAACGAAGTAATATCCCTTTCCCGCGGCCAATATTCTTGATTTCGTTCATATTCGTGTATGGGAAGCTTTTCAGTGCATATAATATAGTCTCTAAGCTGTTCTTCTATATCTGGTAATATTGGCGGCGGCTCCAGATGAAACGTTCTTTTTGGTTTAGGCATTTTTCAGGTGCAACTTTGTCGAATTTGGATTTGCTAATAGTTCTAGTAGTTATGTTTAGTTAAAAGTCCATGCCATGTCGTGTGAAGTACCTATTTTACATATTTAGGGTTGGACAAATTTGAGGTTATTTGAGATGTTTGTTCGATTTGTCTAACATTCATTTGCTTCTTATTGTGGAACTAATTGGACAAATAAATATGAGAACTAATTGAATAAATAAATACAGTATTTGATTTTCTAAAGTGTATTTGAATTCTTGTAGATGAAAAATAATTTCCTATTCAATTTATAACAATCACGTCTTAACACTTGTGCCTAACTAAATTTAGCTTGACCACACTAGTGGGTTATAGAAATGAAATAATGAAACGCTAAATAAAATATTGAATTATAAGTTCGAATAATTTTAACTTTATATTTAATAAATCATTTAAATTTGAAGAATAAATGAAGCTTTGGAAAATAAACATTGATATAAAAATTGAACAGATTTATTGCTTTAATATCACCGCAGTATAGTTTTCTGTTTTGTTACATTTCAGTATTTCAATCTATTACTTCGGCATCCTAATTAGAGATGTCAGGGGAAGCACTAATTTTGAATGAATATTTGTTGATATTATTTTAATATCTTTTGATTTAAAAACTTATTATATCCTAGAGAATTACCTATTTATACTGGGTTTATTCACTGCTTGCGATTTAAGAGTTTAATCAAAGCAATTTGTATGTAAAAGTAAATCATTTACTCTTTAATTTACAGCAATATTTTCAAGTCTTTGATGTACATATATTCAAAGATTTTCTCAAGTTTCACAACTCCCCCTTTCTTATTTCTACCCTTTCATATATGATTACAAAGTAAATTCATTCGTCTCATTTCGTGGGAGCGAAATATGAAATTACAAGGTGTCTGCGTCTACACAAGCTAAATTAAAGATACCGAATCAACAGGGTTTCTACATAATTACTACAAAAATAGAGCAGACATCTCTATATATTCCATTTTCCCAACGACTATCCTCTTGTTTGGAGTCTGGATACTTTCCATGTGAGTGTTTAATTTCAGCGACCCAGACAGGACTTGAAGGTAAGATATTTATAAAGTTAAAGCGTATACGAGCGTTTCGCGAAAGTGCAGATCCGATTCTAATAGTAAGCGTTATAGAGTTAAGCGAAAATATGTGATTAAAAAAATAATGAATGATATGAAAATAAAGAATGTAATAGGGGAACAAAAACAGAAAAAATGTTTCCGCCCGGGATCGAACCGGGGACCTTGTGCGTGTGAAGCACACGTGATAACCACTACACTACGGAAACTACGTACTAAATAATGTCTGCAGTTAATAATTTTAATTTTAGTTATTTACGGAGTTAAATCATTTATTTGAAAATATTTAAAAATAATTTTTAACGATAAAAACTGCGATTTTTTTGTTTCTGATGATTTTCAAATTTAAACATGGATATATTTTAAAGCGGAGTGCTTACCATGTTTTATATATGAATTTTCTAAAAAAACCCTGAGGTTAATCTAAAAGTCGAATAAACATTGGTAATTCGTTAAAAGATTCAGCATTTAGAATACCAATTGGGTTCTGTTATATTCTATTTTTTAATTTGGAGGAATAAAATGAAAAGATGCGTTTACACAATGGAATTTCTTGAAGCTACTTTTTGGCGAAAATTTTAAAACTAGCTAAGGTTTGATATAAGTTGTAGTTACATAATTATTATTACAACGCAAATTTAGGCAGAGAAATTAAATACAAATACATGATCTTAACGTCAATCAGTTGTTGTGACAATATGGCGGCTGGCAATATATGAAATATCGCTAGTGTAATTTTTGTGCGAAAACTGACCAATAGCTAGCTTACTTTTTGGCGTTTCAATTCAAAAGCACTTCTGGTAATTAAAAAATTGAGTATAGTATAAGGTAGCTCTCTTCTTGCTATATATTGAATACGAAATGAAGGTTAAATTATTTGTAAGTGATTTATTGGAATTATTCGCTTGTGTTTAAAATTGCGGATACCTGTCATTAATTACTCATTAATGCTACGGTTTTCAAAAAAAGCCGCAAGGAAAAAATTTGAAGGTAACCTCTGTTAAACGAACGTAATGACTAATCTAATGAGCTATAGCAATTTCCGTAAGATATGCTTAATTTTTTCAAAGCATACCGCGCCGGAACATTCTCCTGAACTCAGTAAATTTCCGCTGGAGTCTGTGCGTACATAAATCGAACTGAATTTGAATTTTTTCGACTTGAAGGAAAATTGTTTTCGCCTTATCAGTACGTTTATACTGTGTAATGTAAAGGATTTCTCTAGACTTACAGCCGACATGTAACAGTCGAACGATCTTAGTGAATGGGAAATAATAATGTTACTGCGTCATCGTCGCTGTAGCGCGGTGGTCAGAGAAACAGGTTCTGCGTGTTATGTTCTCACACACAGAGGCAATACACGCGGAGGCTGTTATAAAATCGCAATCAATTTCCTCCATTGGCCATGTAGAAATGAGGTGATCATATCTATATGACTAAAATAAACTGAACGAGATCGTTTTAATTATCGCAACCGTTTTTATGTGTGTTGCGCGACTACAGGTTGTTCTGAAACGATATGTACACAGTGTTGCCAACCGGACAAGTGGTAGAATCGGTAGGGTTCGGTAGATTTTGATTGCAAGATTATTAAGGTATTTTATTATAATTTACAAACGGAGAAATTATGTAAAATAAACAGAGTGAATTAAATAATTATCAATTTTATATGTTTATATTACCTCTTTTAAGTTATGAGGGGTAGATGTTAATAGATTCGACATTAATATATTGAGGTTAGTAAGTATTACAGCCACACTGAAAAAGTTTCCAAACAAAATAAAGGTACATCATAAAACTAACCTATTCCTGTCAATTTTTTTGTTTACTGGTGCTGTTTTGCTACTGTAAGCAACATTATTTTGTTGGTTATGTAAAATTATGAAATTCATTGCAATTATTATTGGAATCTCTATTCATTTCCTTAATTTTAAAACGTATCTGGGATGGACTACAGTAACTGTTAATTGCATTAATGAAATCAAGCTTCAGTTGAACTTGCATTGTGGAGATTTGGTTGTGAATTACACCATTTAGAGTTATGGCAACAAGCTTCTGGGGGGTGTTCATGTATGTTAATTTTTGATAATAAGTAAAGCGTCCTTTTCGGATTTGATCTTAGTATAGTCCAGTATAATACGACAAGTTGTAAATGTACTAAAGCATGATAGAGTACGTTATATTTTTCCTAGAGCGTCTCATTGAGGTAGAGTGCCCTCAGTGTCGCCACAACGTCACTGACGTCAATCTTTCTTTGTCCATTATCATTTTTCCTGACATATTCTTTTGTTCATATTTTATTATGTTTTTGATTAAAAATATTGTTTACATTACGTTGAGAAATAAATACACATTTGTTGCGGATGCCATAGAAAAAGAATCATTTGAAAAAATCTTCTGGATTGTTCGATTTTGGGGTTGACTCGTATAATTCGTTAAATAACAAAATTTCAGTTTTAAGATCATAGGAGAGAATCATATTTACACATAATGGAATATATAATACATAGATGAATTCAATTAGAAAATATTTCAACAAAAAGAAAAACATAATATTCATACAAACATTTTAGTTATTGATGTAGTAATTGTGATTTATAAACTAGAAGTAATCCTTAATAGAAATTACTTCTCTAACAGCTTCAACTGATATTAAAGGTCTTTTATTGTCACGTTCTCTTTCAATGTAATTTATCAGAGAATTCATTATTTCTTACGCCTGTTTACACGATGTTTCCGATATTTTCAACGGGTAATTTTACCAATAGTAGTTGTAATAAGAACTATTTTAATACTGTAGAAACAAAATCAAACATTTCAAACTTGGCGGGTTACATAAGTTTATTATGGAGACAGATATGTAAGATGGCGGTTATGTCAGATATATGTATTTTTTTAAGATGTGTATTATTATGTAATTTTTATGTTAACTAAATAAACTAATGAATAAAACGTCTACTGCAATATAAAGTAAGTAAAATAAATATAAAACTAAGCGACAAAGTGCGTATATAAAAGAATCGCGTGCAGGTTATATTGACAAGCTGCCATTTAGCGTATTGGTTGCACCGAAGTAGCCATTTTTAAATTTTACGAGCTATTTAAGTTGGTAGTTCCGTGAATAAAGGTCATATTCGTTAATTTTCCAAGCTAAAACATGCAAATATGATCTTCATTATCGGAACTACCAACTTAAATCGCCTGCGAGATTTAAAAATGTCTGCATACTTAAAAAAGTTTATTTAAATCAAAATATAATACCTCCAGTCAGGGAAAAACTTACTTGTTATTATATATCAGTTATCAGAAGTTGCTATTTCTAACCAAATGGTAAATACTGTTACTTCTTCTGTATGGAAGAATTTTACTTCAAGAAGTGGAAAAGAACAAAAGCGATATACTATTTTAATGAATTCAAACGATTGAGATCTCTCACAAAGATTGAAATTAGAGACGCATACAAGGCTTACTTGTCAGATGCTGAAATTAATATCAACAGAGATCCTAAGTTGTTCTGGCGCTTCATTAACAACAAGAAAACTTCTTCCAGAATTCCGGGAAGTATGCAGTATGACGGCAGAGAATTTACCCAGCCAAACGAAATCGTGGATGCCTTTTCCAGTGTCTTTGCGAGTGTGTATAAACCTAGTGTTCAAAATGTATCATTCAACTCTTTTCTCAATTATAATAATTTTTGTGTTCATGCCTTCTCTGAATTGGGTGTGGGGAACAGTATCAAGAGACTTAAATCTAATATGACAACTGGAGATGATGGAATACCGAGCTTCTTTGTACGTGATTGTGCTCCTGTTCTGTCCTATCCACTGTCAACTATATTCCACCTAGCGATAAGCACGTCAACTTTTCCAAAGGTTTGGAAAATTAGCAGAATTACCCCCGTATTTAAGAAAGGAAACCGATCTAACATTGCTGATTATAGGCCTATAAGTATACTGCCCAATTTCGCTAAGGTATTTGAACATTTGCTTTACAAAGAAATATCTGCCTGCATAACTCCTTTCATATCTGAGCATCAGCACGGTTTTGTTGCAGGTAGGTCGACGATCACTAATTTAGCATGCATTGGCCAATATCTTGGTGAAGCGCTTGATAAGCGAAAGCAGGTGGATGTTATTTACATAGATTTTTCTAAAGCTTTCGACTGCATTAACCACGAGATGCTACTACAAAAAATGGACAAATTTGGTTTTGGTGTGGGTTTCCTGACGTTGATTGAGTCTTACCTTACTGGAAGGAAGTGTTATGTCTGCTACAATGGTTATTCCTCTACGCCGTTTTCTCCAACATCAGGTGTTCCTCAAGGTTCAAATCTTGGACCACTTCTCTTCAATTTTTATATAAATGATTTACTATCTCTGTTTACGTGTCACGTCTTAGCATACGCAGATGACGTAAAGATATTTAATACTGTTGGTAGCATTTTCGATTGTAAACATTTACAAGACAATCTTCTTCGCATTAATACTTGGAGCAAGGTCAATTATCTCCCTCTGAACATCAACAAGTGTACTGTGGTTTCCTACAATAACACTCACACTACTTTACACTATATCTACCAAATTAATGATGCAGCCATACCACGCAATATCAAAACTTTGGATCTTGGTGTTTTGTTTGATAATAGACTGTCATTTACGGAACATATTTCGTCCATGTGTTCATCTGCTTCCAAAACTCTCGGTTTTGTCATGCGTTCTTGCAGGCATTTCTCAGACTTAGGTGTAATGAAACGTTTATATTATGCCTACGTTCGTTCTAAGCTTGAATACGCCTCCATTGTTTGGTATCCCCGTTATTTACACCAAGAGCTTATGATCGAACGGGTTCAAAAGAAATTTCTAAAATATCTCTCCTTTCGAATGGACAACGTGTATCCTGCAAGAGGTATCGAGTATTATAGCTTACTTGTTGAGCATGGTTTTCTATCTCTTGCTGACCGCCGCGAGCGTAACAGTGTGGAGTTTCTTTGCAGGATCCTGAGAAATACTGTCGACTCGCCAGCCCTTCTGGCGCAAATAAACTTTACCGTACCTACTCATCATACTCGCTACTTTAATACATTTCAAGTACCTAGAGCTAATACCAACATTTTGCTTAAGGCACCTCTCAGTCACATGGTGAGGAACGCAAACATACGGGATCTGGAGCCATTTTTGTGAGTCTTTCTTTTTTTTTTTTTGTTTCATTATTATTGTATTATTATTGTAGGCAACACGATTTGAATTATTTTATTTTATTTTGTATAAGAATTGTATTGTAATTTGTCCTGTAATTGGCCCCTGGGCTGTTGGGCAATAAAGGATTATTATTATTATTATTATTATTATGGTATACCTACGTGACTAGATAAGTCAAAAACGTCATTCTAATGACATGCATTGGAATTTAGTGTACGTTTGATATACTTACTAAAAATGCTGCAAGTTCTGATTTGTCTTATTATTTTGCAAATTCTCATAAAAGTCGATTACTATATATAACTTGTACAAAAAGTTCGATGCAGTTGTTCTCAAATTTAAGAATGAATTGCAGCTATTAATATTTTCTTATAATTGAGTCATAATTTTCTTTTAAATAGCAAATCTAACGAGTTCTTCCAAATATGTGTAACCTTAGAAAGTATTTTTATATTCATACCTGTGATACAGTTTTTTTTATTACTTAATTTCATATTTTAAACATTGAGGAAGAATTGGATTTTTTGTTTTACCTTTCATAATATTTACATGACAGTGTACCCATTTGCAATGATATTGTGAAGAAGGCTGCTTCTGTAATCAAATTTTGTTTGAGCGCATTCTGAATAAGGGGTGTCACATTTTATGGGAGGCATATTCTTATAATTTGCCCATCTTTACTCTGTAATTCTTCTATTGGGAGATGTCCTGGAGCATTATTCAAAATAAGAAGGCTCTTTATTGGGTGTCCACTAGATTTCTGGGAACGCGTAACCTTCCAACAGAACACATAATGATTCATTCAGTAACAACAGAATTATGGAGCCAATTCTTAAAAAGTGACTCCGTCATCTAAACTGACTTGGAGTAGTCATAATCCAGAGGAAGAGACAAATTTTTGAAAGCTCTGAGATTTTTCACCTTACCAATAACCAATGGTTTGATTTTATGAGTTCCACTGGCACTAGTGTACGTGCCAAAAATGTTAGTCCTTGTTTCCCATGTTTTCTACCTGGAGCAGTCATCTCTTAAGATAAAACAAAGGTTTTCTTTGATACAAACTTCCAATACAGATATGATTCAACAGCATTATATAATTGATTAGGTGTAATTCTCAATTGCTCTATTTTATTATTTAAATGGACCACTACTGGCAGTAAATTCTTCAACAGAATTTGTTTTCATCTTCGAATTCTACGTATTTTTGATTTTCTTTGATCACATCACCACTGACCATAATGTCTTTATTTTTTTGATTGAAAAACCATTTGTACACTTTCTTCTTCATATCAGGATGTTCAAAAACAATTTCGTGTTTTAATTTTACACTGCTTCTTGATGGGAAAAAAAACCGTTCAAGCGAAGCAACGGCTTGAAAAGTGTTATGGGGACTCCGCTCTATCAGAAACAACAATAAAACGTTGGTTTGCTGACTTCAAACGTGGTCGTAGAGACACCGATGATGCAGAACGCAGTGGACGTCCAAATGGGTCCTTCTTTTTTTCGGTCCTGCATAAGTACAAGCCACCGGACGTAATATTAGTTCTTTTTCAGTTTTTACTTTACAAATTGTGGATTTAGCAACGCTATATTTTCTTGAAAAAAATCGCGATATATATACTGAAAGAAGTATTAAGGCATCAAGCTACATCGCGTAAACAATGCGTATTATATAACCCGGGGAAGTACACCACTGTTCACATTATATGGAGTTCAATGTTATGAAAATGATTGTCGCGAATTTTCATTACCCAGTGTTCACATTATCGAGCGTCTACTGTATATATAAATGCATGTCAATGATCCTTTTAATTCATTACATTCCAAAATTATGTGACAATCAGAAAACGGTTTTGCTTAGATAAAAATTGTCGTTTCACAGTTATACAATTTCTTTGCGAGAAACAAGTACAAATAATTTCCGCTTCACTTGTATACAGCACGTAAAATACAAGAACTATAGAAATTCTACGCGTTTAGAAATCGTAGTAGGCTTTGGAAACCGAATGGTTTAAATTACCGGCCGAGAATCGGCGAGGCTGACGTGCAGCCCGAAACAAAGTAGAAACATGAGAACGTCCGATCGACGACACGACATTACCGCCTCAGCTAACTCTGATTACAGCGGCGAAATACCGAGCAGCGGAAAAAGGAATCTTTTAAACGCGCGTTCGTAGCAGACAGCTTGACTCTATCCGTATTATGTAGTTCTTATTGTTATTAGACGCTCTACCGTACAATTACCGTGTACGATTGCGATTTCTATGGCGTTCGACTTGGTTATGCCGCTTTCGTTCGGTAGAGAATAAAAGCTATCGGCTATAGGTCGATTCAAAAATTAAGTTTACGATTTTCATTTTCATCGCATTGTGAAGTTATCTTGCTCAATACTGGTAAATTAGTGGATTGGTCAAATTCTTGCTTTAAATTAGAATGGTAAATAAAGCAAAGTAAATACATACACTACCGTCCATATTAGTTCGGACAAGCAGTAAAATGTAAACTCTGTAAGTTTAGAAAAGAGCTTTGTAATTGTTCCTTTTCATCAAGAAGGTTATCCAGTGCGTAAAATTTCTGAAAAATACATTTTAATAAATCGGCTGTTCCCTACTTCGACGACCTCAGTGGGCAGAAACACATAGAAATTGGACAGTGGATGATTGTAAAAGGGTTCTATGGACTGATGAGTCACAGTTTGAGGTGTTCGGACAATTAAGGCGCGTTTTTGTAAGAAAAGCGAATGGCCAAAGAATGTTGCAGGATTGTGTAGTGCCAACTGCCAAGCAAGGAAGACGTTGTGTGCTTGTTTGGGGTAGTTTTTCCTACGCCAGTACAGGAGATTTGTAGCGAATCGAAGGCACTACGAAAAGAGGGTTATTTAGAAATACTCCAAGAAAATACAATACCATCGGGACAACGTCTAATCGGCGAAAATTTTGTATTCATGCAGGACAACGACCCCAAACACACACAGCAGTAATATGTAAGATAATGGCACTTTACAAATAATGACATGGCCGCCGCAAAGCTTCAATCTAAACTCCATCGAGCTGTTATGGGATGAATTTGACAGAAGGCTTCGAAAAGTATGTCCTACCTTCGTGGGCCACCTGTGGAACATTTTACAAAAGGAATGTGCTAATATGCCAAATAGAGTCATTGAAAAACTAGCGCAGCGGATGACTCGGATTGTGAGAGCTGTTTTTCTTTGATGAACGGAATGTTTACGAAGTTTCCGTTTAGTTTTCGTTAGAATTACAGTGAAATCTCCCTTGAACGTACACCAACGGGACCAACTGAAGATGTCCGTTCAGGAGGGGTGTCTGCATAAAAGAAATATGTAGTAGATATAACAAAAATCGTGTTTTAACGATAAATGGATATATTAAAGAAACAGGGACATTTAAATCGTATATGTATATAAATGTTTTTAAAATAAATAAGAAACTTTGAACTTAAGAAGAAAAAAGTTTATTTCCTTTAGATATATACATACGAGGTATAATATATGTACATAGATACATAGATGTAGTATGTAATACAAAACAATGAGATCAATAGTCACCTTAAGGACGGAAAAATTCATATATTGTTGTTTGTCTTCTCTTTTTCTTTAAAATGGCGTCTTGAAATCGTATTTCTAATTTAGAAAGAAGCTCCAAAGACTCTGTATCTCCGTGATTTTCGACAAAACTTTTGAGCTGCTTGGTCAGGGTAATAGCTTTACCATAATTTGGAATAGCTTCTATTGGCACTGGAACTTCATCGACATCAGAATCTTCCGAAAGTTCTTGTATTTCAACTGGATTTGCAATTTCTTGTTCTGAATCTGAATCTTCAACATAGAAATCTTCATCTACGTTCAAAAAATCATTAAGGTTTTCATTATCCGTCAATTTCAATAAATCCTTATTTTTGAGGATATCTGAAAGTACACTAAGAGACAAATCGTCTTCTAGGTCAGATGTAATCAGCCTCAGTTAACTGGTCTTCACTTTGTATATTTACATGATTAAATCCTACATTGCGGAAGCAACATTGAACTGTCTCTTTGGTTACTTGGTCCCAAGCGGTTTTTGCCAAATAAACTGCATCCAGTGGTGTAATTTTTTTTATTAACTCAAAAGCTGTACCAGCAGTTTCAATGTTTACTAGCAGATGTTTGAATATTAGACTTCGGTAATAAGTTTTAAAATTCTTTATAATCCCTTGGTCAAGTGGTTGACAAGCTAATGTACAATTAGGGAGTAAAAATAATATTTTTATATTATTTAAGCGAACGTCTTTCGGATGAGATCCCGCATTGTCTAAAAATAACAATGTTTCTTTTTTCTTTAGCTATTTTCCAATCTAGGTCTTGCAACCACTCTGTCATAATTTGTCCTATCATTCAAGCTTTCTTATTGTATTTCCAAGTTATTTATATTAATTTATATTAATGTCTTTAAAAGCTCTGGGTTTAGCTGTCCTACCAATGACTAGGAGTTTTTCTTTTTCACCCGCCATATTTGCACAATGCAAAATTATAAACCTCTGTTCGGGATACTTACCCCTAACACATTTTTCCTTCTTTAATGTGAGCGTTTTGTCGGGTAGAGCCCTAAAATACAGGCCTGTCTCATGGTTATTATAGATGTCTCTCGGTGAATATCCCTTAATCAAAGAAGGACATTTTTTTTAAAACGACGAAACATCTTCAGCATTAACCGTAGCTCCTTCTCCCGAAATCGCTTTAAAACTTATATTGTGGCGGATTCTAAATTTATTGAGTCAACCAGAAGAAGCACTGAATGTAGAATGTCCCAAGGAAGCGGCCATTTCTCTTGCTTTACATCGTAAATAGCGGACCTAAAAAAAACATAAGTTCTTTGCGTTTTTGTCAGCGAAATTGGCGCGCGGCGCGATTGAGAAATGCAATAGCAATACTCTCGATATAAAAATAAGATAAGGTGTTCCTTTTTTTTTATTCTTTGTCCGGTTAAGAGAACATTTTCTCGTGTCCGCCTCCGTTCAAGAGAATGTCCGTCCAAGAAAGAGTTAATACAATGGAAATTATATGAGAGCCGGTCGGGACCATGAGAAACTGTCCGTGTAAGAGGGATGTCCGCGAAGGGGAATTTCACTGTACTTCTTTTTACTTTTATACTTTAATTTTAATCCCTATTAATAAAATGCAATTAAAATTTTAAGTTTTGGAAGTACTGGAGGGAATATTTTCTCGTTTTCTTTTTTTTAAACATATTTGCGTGTCTGAACTAATATGTACGTACGTATCTAAGTATGTATATTAGGAACAACATTAAAATTTCCTAAAACTTTTTTAACTATCAAATCACTGCTAAAACCGAAACCTAATGGAATAAAAATAAATAATACATTGTATGTGTTTTTTTATTATTTGATTATTTATAGTGACAGATATTATGAATAAAAATCGTAAGTACTATATTTTCCTTTTTCTGGTGTATCCCACTATACTTTGCAAGTAATCAATTTTCTTTTCGTTTCTGGATTGCTGGATTATAAAAAAAGGAGAAAGAAATGCACACTTCTTTAACCCAATCTCTTTTTTTTACACTTTTTTTACACTCGAAAAATGATTTTTATTGCAATAGATTATTGTTTTAAATTAATTATTTAGTTTCAAAAAACTAGCTTCAATTCAAAACATATTTCATCATATTAAATAAATAATGACAATAAAGCATACATATATTGTATTTGAACACGTATTTACTCTTAAATTTTTAGATGGAATCTAATTATTTTTGTAAGAATCGATCTTTGTCGTGGAGAAATACTTATTTCCAGTTAAAGCATTACTACCCCTATTTTCTGTTTGTTTGCATAAAGTTTATGAGATTAAAATTAGCAGTACAGAGATCTGTTGTATCAAACAGATAATAATTCATATATCTAACACGGGGATCGGATTGTGACAAATTTAGGTATTACTGATTAATGAAACATTCATTCAATGCTATATTTGAAACCTTTCGTTCCCATTATTCTATTTCTAATATTTCAACATTAACTTATATTCTAGATATAGCTTAAACCAATTGGTCAGTCGAAGTTTAAGTAGGTATAGAAACGGATTTGACTTATTTGAAACCAAAAGTCTGTTGATTGACCACAAAATCTAAAAAATATCAAAACCATGAATCGAATTAGTCCTGACGTCATTCGAAATATGCAAAATGAGAGTGTCCACAGATATGCTTCACATTAGCATTTGATTTAAAGAAAACATTCATTTTATTTCTTGAATAACAGCACTTATCTTTGCTTTGTGTTATTAATAAAACCATTTTTAAATGACTTTTATTTGAAACTTGTCTCGTGTAAGGTATTAAAATGTTGATGGTACCATTTAAAAAATTTAAAAAGGCATAGAAGAATCAGAAATTGTCATTTAAAGAAATTGCTGATGACGTCATTATTTGAAGATTAGAAATGGAGAAAACTCGAAATTGATGCAAAAATGTATATTTTAAAAAATTGAAATTGACCCTGTCCAAATATTTTCTCTAAAATCAAATTGCTTCAGATTTCAAATTTAATGAATTTATTCCATAATCTTTAACATCTAAAAATGTCAATTTTAATCGCTATTAATGAAATGCAATAAAAAATTTTTGGAAAAATTAGTGAATATTTTTGTTAAGGACTTAACATTGTTTTTTGTGTTTTGTAAGTTTTTTACTATTATGTATTTTATCTTCTTTGCATTATTATTTTCATTTAGAATATTATTTTATTTTCATTTTTATATTTATTTATTTTCATTCTTATATTTATTTATTTTGCTCTCTTATATCCAATTTTATTTTAATATGTATGTACATTACGCATTGTATATGTATGCAAGTCAGCCATTCGCATTACGCTAGCTAAAACTGCCTAATTAGAAATCATTCACTGCAACGTCGTCGGATATGTAATGGGAGTTTTCTTGAAATTTAAGGTACACAAGCATAGGCAGTCGTCTCCCGCGCGACAGTCAAGGTATTAGCGATCGTGCACTCTCGGTCACCTTTCGTGCCTCGTCGTAACGTGTACAGTAACGTCGTCGTAAGATTATTAGAGATTTCTAAGTTTTTCTAGTTTTGGCGGGAATCGTCGAGGACGTTGTCTATACATTTATTTCTGGCGGGAGTCATTTGGTAACGTCGTCGGCCCACACGTATAGATTTTTTAATAAGCATAAATTCTCGATTTTCTATCATCGTACGTCGAGGCTACTGTGTCCATTGTAGTCTATACATATTTTTAGTCTTCAGTTAAGTTTGTGTCGGAAATTATTTTGGTGAGATTGTCGGCGCGCATGTATAGACTCCTCTACAAGTACGATCACTCCGCTTCTTGCTGACGGTCGTTGCGGCCGGAGCGCCCGTTGTCTTTTGTACGTTTGTTCGGTCCTTGTCGTATCGGGACTTAGAAATTTTTCATTTAGTTGCTCGTCGTAGCGGACGAGTGTCACGGGCCAGTTTTCTTATGTAATGTCGGCATCATCGCTCCGTTTTACTTGTCGGTACAGTTCGCACATTTGCTGGTTACTGGATTTTTCCCTTCTTTGGGGCGCAGTAGTATAGAGCTAAAGATTGCACATAGCGTAATATTTCAAACGAGAACGCCTGGGTAGCTGTGACATTACTTTTGTATTGAGATCGGCTATTATCGCTACTGTCGCCCTCGACCAGGCGTTCAAGCTCTAAGAGATAGGGTGGGTTCCCCTATAAATGTGAATATAACAAACGTATTTGGTCAAGTACAAATACATGCCAATAATACAGGGCCAAGTCCCTTAGGCAAATTTCAAACAAGGAAAGTATATTAGGCGCCCGGAAAGGGACATATAAATAAGCATAGCACCGAGGTGCGCTTATAAATTTAAGAAATAAATAGGGTTGGCTCCCCTATAAAAAGGTAGTGGTGCATGCAAACAGATAGAGGCATTAGTACATGCCTCTAACAAAGCTTCAGCGGAAGCATATAAGAGTTTAACCTTTTAAACAGAATTAAGACATAGCGTTGCAACGTACATGCTGAGGCATTACTTTATGTTGCTACCAATGAAAATACATATACAAATGCTAATGTACATTACATGTATAAGAGAGCTCGAATAACTGCAATTATTGCAAATCTATATATCTTACGTACATCGTACATGTACATAGGCAAGAGTGGAAACCGTGTAACCATTTCATTTTTAAATATATTTTTTTGCGCATGCGCATTGAGTTTCACTGTACAACCTCTCCTCTAGTAAATAAGCGAAAATACTCTACAAGTAAGTATTGGTCAAGTAATTTAGGAAATTACGAGCAGGCTACAGCGGCGTTGTTCTTCAAACCAGGAGAACGTATCAATTTTCTCGTTTTTCTTTTTTGTTTAATTTTTTTGCGTGTCCGAACTAATACGGACGGTAGTGTACATACATAGAGGACGGAACAAAGTGTTATTATTTATTTGTTCTACCCACATATTCAATATACAGGAGATCTGGTTTCGTAAGATTCTGCCCGTTGTAATCAATATTTCTGTCTCCGTCATCTTTTTGAAGACCTTCTCTATCATTATAAAGAGTAATGAATGACGAAAGTGCCAAAAGAGTGAAACACTTGTCTGCAAAAGTCAGATACAGTGAAAAGAAGCGGGTACAGCTGTCGTTTTGCAGGGAAGTGTTTCATTCTTTTAACACTAGTTAGCGCCAAGGATAATCACTTGAATTGTATGGTTAGATATGGCGATAGTAGCAGAGAGGGAATTGCAATGTGTTGACCGAAAAAAAGGCAGAAACATCTCTCTTTTGTGTCTTCACATTGTCTTTCTCGTGAATGATTTCACCAATACCATAAGAAAAGCTATATTTAACAACGCTTTTGCGTTATTTTGTTAGGCATTTCTATGTGTGTTATATGTTATATGAAACAAGTTAGATTCTCTCGTTACATAATACCTACTGAAAGTAGTGTTATGAATCAAGACCTGAATGTTATATTTCATTGTTCTTTCTCTTAACGTTGTTCCTTAAACAATAATCATATTTCGTGCGAGCAAAGTCAAGTGTTTAAGCTAATATCCTTTAAAAATACCTTTTCCTTAGACTAGTCCTAATACCATCGGTCTCATCTTTTATTTAAATCCGTAACCTATTCATTAACGAACATAAAACAGGCATGGCACAAATATCTCCCATCCATCTGCCAGCTAGGATATCAAAAGAAATTACTCGCTTCAAACCATCAATTATATTCAATGATTGACAGCACCGCCAAACGCGCAGTGAAGACCAACAGTAGAAGGAAAAAAAAACGAACTTTATCCGTTTTAGAACTAACTGAGACACACCGGATGACTCATCGCTTTTCTAGCATGATATCATCGTAGTTTTTAGCAATTTAATAACTTCTTCTTTCGAGTTCGCGTGGTAGTTTAATAGACCGCGTCCATTTTTGGTGAAATGAAGAACTGATGGGTGGAAATGGAAGAGGTTTAATCCACTCGAATCTGCTTTCTCGTGTAATGAATTCGATGTCTGTTTAATGCAAAATATACGGTGTTATGAAAGAGAATTCTTGAACATTAGCAATATGTCCTTTGAATAATGAAAACAGATACGCTGATGTTTTTTAAAAGCAGGAATTTAAAGATGCGTTTGTAAATTTCCAAGCGATGAAGTTTAAAATAAGCTCGAACACGACCTTCTGGATAACAAATTATAAAGAACAAATTACCATAAAAATAAATAATTATTATTCAATAATAATAATTTATTAAATGCCCAACAGATAAACATGCAAAAATGGACACAATATTAAATAAAATTAAATACATGTAACGCATTAAAAACAAACCAAAAAAAAATACCGGAAAGAAAAATGAAATACTAACAAGAATTAATTAAATCTTAAATAGCACTAATATGAAACATTAAAATAAAATAAAAAAAAAGAAAATACGACAAACTAAGGCGAATCTAAATTGAAGTTGTTAAAGTTCCTTGCCGAGTGTACCAGAGCACATTCGTTCTAGCTGTAGGGATCCGTAGCAGGTGATGCGACTTCGATTCCAGGCGTGGTACAATCAGACCAACTCCAGACAGTAAACCAGGAGAGTCAATTCTTCCGATGAGAATGTTCGGCATAAATCAAGCACTAATGCGGTTTCTTCTTTCCACAAGCGTTACAAAGTCATGCCTCTGAGGTAGCTCATCGTAGGGTATACTTCGCATAGGATACTGCCCATCGTTCTTATATGATAGATATTTCAAAAATTTGCGCTGAATTCGTTCAAGAAGATTGATTTGGATGTTGTAGAAAGGATACCAAGCCACGGATGCATATTCGAGCTTGGATACCACTTAAGCAAAGAAAAGAGTCTTTATTGCATCAAGGCTAGTAAAATCCTTACAAATGCGAGAAATAAATCCTAATAATTTAGAAGCGGCTGTCGCGACGTCTTTCTTTGATAGGTATGCATATGATTTTTTTAGATAAGGTTCTCTTGTATTAATGCGTTGATTTTCTTTTCATATTAAATTCTAAAATAGATAAAAAAAGTGGGATTACCAATAGGTTTGTCGTGACAAGAACGCAAAAGCTTATTTTTTTTTTAGGTTCGCTAATACGATGTAAAGCAAGAGAAATAGCCGCTTTCTTGGGACATTCTAGATTCAGTGCTTCTTCTGGCTGGCTCAATAAATTTAGAATCCGCCACAATATAAGTTTTAAAGCGATTTCGGGAAAAGGAGCTACGGTTAATGCTGAAGACGTTTCATCGTTTTTAAAAAAATGTCCTTCTTTGATTAAAGGATATTCACCGAGAGACATCTATAATGCCAATGAGACAGGTCTGTAGTTTAGGGCTCTACCCGACAAAACGCTCACATTAAAGAAGAAAAATATGTTGGAGGTAAATATCCCAAACAGAGGTTTACAATTTTGCATTGTGCAAATATGGCGGGTGAAAACGAAAAACTAGTTATTGGTAGGGCATCTAAACCCAGAGCTTTCAAAAACATTAATATAAATAACCTGCCTGTAACTTGGAAATACGATAAGAAAGCTTGGATGACAGGATAAGTTATGACAGAGTTGTTGCAAGACCTAGATTGGAAAATGGCTAAAGAAAAAAGAAACGTTTTGTTATTTTTAGACAATGCGGGATCTCATCCGAAAGACGTTCGCTTAAATAATATAAAAATATTATTTTTACCCCCTAATTGTATGTCAGCTTGTCAACCACTTGACCAGGGGATTATAAAGAATTTTAAAACTTATTACCGAAGTCTAATACTCAAACATCTGCTAGTAAACATTGAAACTGCTGGTACAGCTTTTGAGTTAATAAGGAAAATTACACCACTGGATGCAGTTTATTTGGCAAAAACCGCTTGGGACCAAGTAACCAAAGAGACAGTTCAAAATTGCAAAAGTAGGATTTAATCATGTAAATATACAAAGTGAAGACCAGTTAACTGAGGCTGATACATCTGACCCAGAAGACGATTTGCCTCTTAGTGTACTTTCAGATATCCTCAAAAATAAGAATTTATTGAAATTGACGGATAATGAAAACCTTAATGATTTTTTGAACGTAGATGAAGATTTGTATGTTGAAGATCCAGATTTAGAACAAGAAATTGCAAATCCAGTTGAAATACAAGAACTTTGGGAAGATTCTGATGTCGATGAGGTTCCAGTGCCAACAGAAGCTATCCCAAATTATGGTAAAGTTATTACCCTGACCAAGCAGTTCAAAAGTTTTGTCGAAAATCACGGGGATATCGAGTCTTTGGAGCTTCTTTCTAAATTAGAAATACGATTTCAAAATGCCAAAGAAAGAAAGAAAAAGAGAAGACAAACAACAATATATGAATTTTTGCGTCCTTAAAGTGACTATTCATTTCATTGTTTTGTATTACATACTACATCTATGTATCTATGTACATATATTATACTTTGTATGTATATATCTAAAGGAAATAAACTTTTTTTTCTTAAGTTTAAAGTTTCTTATTTATTTTATATACATATACGATTTAAGTGTCCCAGTTTCTTTAATATATTCATTCCCCTCCTGAACGGACATCTTCAGTTGGTCCAGTTGGTGTCCGGGAGATTTCACTGTATATAACTATATATAGGACTATATAAGCTTTTACGTGTTTCCAACGCGATAATTTACATATACGAGTATAAAACTCATGAATAGAGTTTACAATACCTGTCTAAATACGTTCCCTAAATATCTTTCTAAAAACTTGAGAAAGTGCCACGTAATGACCTCTTGCCTATTATTATGTCCCTCATGAATAATCCTGTACTGTATAGAAAATGGATAGAAACAAAATTGAAAGATACAGTAATTCGTAGAATATTACTTGGATCCGGTTGTTCTGGTTATGAAACAACGTTTTTTCCGTGTTTACGTGTTAGTGTTGCACTTTAAATTATTGCTTGTGTGCGCTTTACATTTTTTCGTTATGGGTAAAAAAAGGAAATACCAAATGAGAAGAAACTGCTTATTAAGACATTGTTGGGTACAGGAGTGTATTCTCAACGCACAATTGCGAAGAAAGAAGAAGTGTCCCGACGTATCCTGCAACTAGCAACTGAAAACCGAGGTTTATCCGCCAAAGAAATGGGGAATGTAATGTCTCAACAAGGAGTGCAAATATCCACGCGTACAGTACGTAGACGATTGTACGAAGTCGGATTAAAATGCAGACGCCCCCTGAAAAATCTAAGATTAACACCGATGATGGAGCGAGCACGTTATGAATGGGCAAAACGCCATCGACAATACACAATTGAACATTTGGCGAAAGGTAACACAACATAACTTAAATGAATATGTAAATCAAACAAAATCTTTTTGTTTGAACAGTATGTTTTCGTTAAAGATCGTATTCAGTGATGAGTCAAAACTAGAAGCCATAACCAAAAGAGCTGAGTTTGTTAGACGACGTCTATCTGAACGATTTGGTGAAGCTAGTGTACTTAAAACCGTGAAACACCCTCCGTCAGTTACGGTATGGTCCTATATATCAGTCGAAGGTCCTGGACCACTGTATTTTTGCCAAGACACCATGAATCAATACCAAGATAAGCGTGTATTGGAGGATGTCTTGATGCCATATATTAATTAAATTTAAATCCGAATGAAGGGCTTTACACATTCTTGCGTGATAAGGCACCATGTCACATGGCCAAATCTATCCAAAGTTTTTTTGGAAACGCACGCTCTGCCAGTGTTAGTCGGTAAATTATCCCGACCTCAATGCAATTGAGAACATATGGAATGTTCTAAAATCACGCGTGTATTCGAGAAGAAACACTACGAAAGAGAAATTAGTAAGAAATATTGAGGATATGTGGCAAAATGGCGGTACAATTAGACATACAATTAATGCTTGCATAGATAGTATGCCAAAAAGAATAAGTGCAATTATAAAAGCCTCAGAAAATATTTCACAAACATTCCCTGGCGTCAGCAAATATATTAAGAAAAGCAATTCTTGTAACTGTTCGTAGCAGTTTTCCCCTACGATTTATATTCAATTATAAACGTCCATCTTCGAAACACAACCTTCGTATTCCAACAATTTTATAAATTCTTAGATATTGTCGATCAGCTCGTTTGAAATTGACGTCCAAAGTCCAAAAGAAGGAGTTTCGATGAGCAACACGTATTTTTCTATGTATACACGACTTGTAGAACTAATTATGTATGATAATCACAGCTAGTTTCGCGTGTCATGCAATTCATCATAAAATACAATGAATGTTTCGTCATCCCAATCTACATCTTCATTGACTGGCTTGCGTGTAACAGAGCTTCACTCTTTCGCTTGTCATTTTAGCTGTAAACACACATGTTTAATTATAATTAACCATCAATCATTCATACACGATCCTTCGACGATAGCGAGAGGAAAAATCCCATTGAGTTATGATGGCGTTTATTCTCTTGAAATCGCATATTTTCATATGTACGTGTACATATGTGATCAAAGTAGATTGTTAATGAATTTGTAATTAAAAGTTTCCGGAGTGAGTTGGTGAAATTTCTGTAAAATTAATGTAGGAATTAATATTAGCTATGGAATGGAAATGTTTCTGTATGAATTTTTAGGAATTGTACGTAGTATAAACTTCTTTTCTGTTGACTTAGATGATTAAAGATGGTCTTTTTATATTGAGGATGAATTGAAATTAAGGAAATAAGTACGAGGGTGACCTGAAATGTTTCCGGAATCGACAAGAAAAAATGGTATTGCTGTGGTTTTTTATTTTTATTTTACGATGTAGTCTCCTCGAAGATCCAAGCCATCTGTAGCGGGGATGACCTCCTCATTTGAGGCAAATCTCTTTCCTCCCAGTGATGTTTTCATGTTAGGGAATAGGAAAAAGTCGCTGGGGGCTAGGTCCGGTGAATATGAAGGATGAGAGACTAATTCGTAGCGCACCTCATTCAATTTGGATACGACGATGCGGGATGAATGAGCCGGTGAATTGTCGTGGTGGAAAAGTACTTTTTTCGCTGCAAACAAACAAATCGCTGTAGTATTACCCCAAGATCGTCCTTGTCTTCTACAGATAGTTGATTGGGGATCCAAAAAAATGGTCGCCATAACCTTTCCGGTCGATGGAACGGTCTTTGCTTTCTCCGGAGCCGATTCGCCCGGAAAAGTCCACTGCTTCGACCGTTCGTTGGTCCACGGTATGTACTGGTGGATCCAAGTCTCATCCACGGTTACGAAACGCATGAAGGAATGCCTTTGATTGCGTTGGATCCTGGCCTCTTCGGAAATGGTCACCTGATTTCGTTTTTGCTCTTGTGTGAGCAAACGCGGTACCCATCGCGCCGAAAGCTTTTTCATACCCAAAATTTCGTATAGGATATGGCCAACGCGTTCTTCTGAGATGTCTGTTAACGATGCTATCTCTTTTAGCTTCAATCGGCGATTGACTAACACGATATCATGAATCTTGTCGACCACTTTATCGTTGGTAGCGGTTTTTGGCCGTTCACTGCGTAGTTTGTCACTTGTGCTTGTTTGGCTACGTTTGAACTCGCTCACCTAGAAGCTGATGGTTGAAAATGATGGAGTACATCCGCCAAGAACCTCTAGCGAAATATTTCGAATTTCCGTGACCGTTTTCCTAGCCATCCAGAAGTCTTTTATCACTGCACGAAATTCGATTTTATCCCTGCTTTGTTTCACAAAACACACTGTTAAACAACAACTATTGACAGTAGACGTTTGAAATTTCGACAGTTGCTCTTGCCGAACAATGAATCCATTCCAACTTTCGTACGCCATCTCTTGCCGATTCCGGAAACATTTCAGGCCGCTCTCGTAAGGACGTTAGCACGTTCTTATGTACTGTACAAGGCGGCTTTGTTACTCAACAGATAGAGTAATAAAGTTTATTCTTATGACTAAGTTGTTGAATGGACACTTACACTGTAGATTTCGGAAAAATTAATTCAGATTTCAATTAAGCTCATCTATCTCGTTTAACGAAATTCCATCACATTCCGTGTCTTAGCTTTCCAAAGTGCGTTATATGCGTTCTAGATGGTACTAAGGTAGATCAGATAGATACCGATTGGCTCATTTTTGATTTCCAGAATTTTCTTTTTATTTTCTCTTGTTCTAGACCTTTATTATTTTTTCTTGGCCTTTCCTTTGTCTTTCTCCAGATCACGTATTTTCTTGAAACAATTTGTTCCGATTGTTTTTATTGTTATCTCTGGGGTGTTGTTCCATGCTAACACATGGGCTGAAAAGTCCCGGGCCTAACAAAGAAAACACGATTTTTTTGGTTCAAAATTAGCTTTATTCATCAACGTAATCATCATCAATCATTCCAGCGCCGCTCTAACATTTAAATACCACTTTTGTAGAACGATTTATCTTTTGCCTCAAAATAGGCCTCAGTTTCAGCGATAACCTCATGGATGTGGGAGCAATTCGAAGTTCAATTCATGTAGTTTTGCCACTGTCTTGATTGACTTGTGACACGGTGCGTTGTCTTGATGAAACAACATTTCTCTCTTTGCCATATGCGGTCGTTCCTTTGCAATTTCGGCCTTCAAACGCTCCAATAACGCTATATAATATTCACTGTTGATGGTATTTCCTTTCTCAAGATAGTCGATGAATATTACACCACGCACATCCCAAAATACCGAGGCCATAACCTTTCCAGCCGATTGTTGTGCTTTCGGGCGCTTTGGACGAGGTTCACCAGTTGCCGTCCACTCAGATGACGATCGTTTTGATTCCGGAGTGAAGTGATGGATCCATGTTTCATCCATTGTCACGTATCGACGCGAAAATTCCGGTTTGTTACGTTTAAACATAGCCAAACACTGCTCAGAATCATTAACACGTTCTTGTTTTTGGTCAACAGTGAGCAAACGCGGCATCCACTTTGAACAGAGCTTTTTCATTGTCAAATGCAATATAAAGCCAATACGTTCTTTTGATATCTTTACGATGTCAGCTAACTCACGCAACTTCACTTTTCGATCATTCAAAACGATTTTGTGGATTTTATTGATGTTTTCCGGTGTTACCGCCTCATTTGGACGTCCACTGCGTTCTGCATCATCGGTGTCTCTACGACCACGTTTGAAGTCAGCAAACCAACGTTTTATTGTTAATTCTGATGGAGCGGAGTCCTCATAACACTTTTCAAGCCATTGCTTCGCTCGAACGGTATTTTTTCCCATCAAGAAGCAGTGTAAAATTAAAACACGAAATTGTTTTTTATCCATTGTTTTGAAAGTAACAAAAGTAGCGTGACTTTTAGCACAATAACTCACAAACTAATGAATAGAATATCATGAAATTTTAACAGCTAACAGTCTTTTGAAGGTTAGTACTAACTGAGAGAAAGGTGACTGCAATAAAACTAGCGTCATCTATGTGTTAGGCCCGGGACTTTTCAGCCCATGTGTTACTCGTTGAATGTTGCAGTATACGTGATGTTATATTATCATGTTAGATTAACGCTACCGGGTGTACTATTTTCCTTCATAGGTAACTCACACAGGTAACAGATAACAGATAACAGGTGACAGATAACAGGTAACATACTACACATGTAACAACATAGTAACAACACTGTACATAGGTAACAGATAACACATTACACAAGTAACAGGTAACACTAAACTCCACTCAACATAAATTAATAATGTATTCGGAACGCAGCATTTGACGAGGACGTGGACTCTCATTGTCAACCGTGTTACCCACTATTTTGCTAACTATAGAGTAAATGGAAATCTTAAAAAAGGGACTTTTCTTCACAAACTCGTATTTCAGGAGATTTTAAGTGTCTTTAGCAATGCTTGCTTCTGAATGCAATGAGTTTACACGTTTGGCTGGTCACAATGTGATACTCTCACTTCAAAAAAGTTGGGTGGATCTTATTAAAATGTCGAATAAAATGAAATCGTCGATTAGTAAAAACAAAGAAGGAAATAGAGCACAATAAATGGGAAATTTGAAACGAAAGCAATAGTAACATCCAAAACTAAAATCACTACTGTGTCATAATGCATGTAGTAAAACCTTGATCATCCAAGGTAATATAGATCAAGTTCGACTTAAATAATCAAAAACTCTAATCGAAGGCCGCAACAACGGCCGCTAACATTCACCTGACTTCCGTTTGATTATGAAGAAAGAAAATCGCCACCTCATTTACAGATAATTTATCCGTAGAAAAACTTAAATATTTACGTTTGCGTATGATTTATGCTCGCGGGAAAAGCGAAATCTCCTTCACCTTAGATATTCCGCAAACTAAGCGAATATAAACCTATAAACCGGTTAATACAGGCTTTGTCACAAGATTAATTCGCCGTTACCAGATTTTTTTTCGATATAAACGCACAATATTTCATCGTGTTATTGCAATGCGAACATAAATCTTACGGAATAATTTTAGAATAACCTTCTGCGATAATTTCTGTGGAATAAAATAAAAGAATGCGGCGAGCAATAACAGACCATGAATGCCGATTTGGCGGCCGATTGTTCGTGCGGAGTATATCGGAAGTAATTTTGATTCTTTTCATTGAGCTTTCTGAACTTTATTTAGATAGACGTGTAGGACGGTTGTGATGGATATCTTTCATAGGATGCTAGCGATTATACTATATGATTATTCTCGGGAAAGAGGGGCAAGTTTCAGTGCCGTGCGGAGAATAACGTAGAGGGGTGAAGCGCGCGGCACGGAGAATCGTATACCCGTATCAAAACATGCTTGATCAGTACTATTCGACTGGTCGTTGTGACTAGTTGGCAGTACACACATACTTGGAAAATGTCGCATTTAGGTACGTTTCGGAAACGGCGTATTTCGAATAAAATAGAAAACGTAATAGCGTGTATACCGGACTTAATTAAATGTGTAAAGTGTGACAACTATTTGACGTGTATTAGCAGGTGGAAGCGTGAACGCCATCTAAAAAGTATAAAACAGTGTTCTGAAATCCGTAGTAAACGATACGGCGATCAATTAATATTTGACATAGTTTTCTTCTATGTAATGTTCCGTTCACACTACCAACAAGGATATGTCTCCTTCTGGAGCAAGTATTCGGTTTATGCATTACCAAGTCGGACATCGTTTAGAAACTTTATGTCATCTGTTCGTGACTATGTTGAAAGAAGAGTTAAAGCAGAATTGAAAGATAAATAATTGTGGTTATGTGTGGACGAAACAACTGATCGGCAAAAAAGATTCTATGGTGAAAGTGATGGTACGTACAATGGAAATGTTATCCACGAACAAATGCTTTACTAACCATACGAAGTCCCCAAAAACGCACAAAAACATTTCACGAACTGTGTCCCAAAGTGCTTGAAACATCACAGCCGATTACTACGCGTTGGGGAACATGCGAACATTTTGATGATGTAAAGAAGGTAGTTTTACAATTCGATCGGAGACACGCCAAAGCTATCACGAAAAGCCAGAAAATGTTTTAAAATAGTCAGGTAAGAAGTGATTTAGTAAGTACAGTGGAATCGGGTTGTAACGACAGTCACGAGACTGCGAATTTTTGGACGCTATAACAAGGTGACGTTATAGGCGGAGTTAAGTTCCATGTTTGCATACAGGAATTGGTGGGAAACAATATTACTGGTAGTAAACAGATATATATGTGAATTTAATTAATTTAATGTACTTAACCATATAACCTTACACATGTATGTACATACTAACTTGTTTGTCTAATGAAAGAAATCTGTAATTTTCCGTTGCACAGTTTTCGCACGCCAAAACTGTTTTCCTATATCCGTTTCTAATTCTCTCGCTTTATCAATAATTTGAGGTGATGTTTCTCGCTGTCTATAATAAGTTTTTAAATGTGTTATGGCACTTAGGGCTTCTTCGTTTGTCGGTACGTGTTCTGCTTCGTCGCATGAATCTTCTTCCTCTTCGATTGTGTTATCGTTTTCGTTATCCCGCTTTGTTTTATGTCCTTCACGATATCAGAATCTGAACGCATTCCCGACGTAATAAGGCAACTGTCCACGGATGTAAAGTCGTCGAAACAAAACTGGTTTTCGTCACTCTAATTTTGCTGCCACTTTTTAATAAGTTCACATAACGGAACGTCATCTTCATGTAAGTTGTTACAAACTGAATTATTCCTTAATCTTCAATGACTAAAGCAGTTTGCTATAGTCTGAGAGGTTATACTACGCCAAGCCTTCTCTAAAGAGTCCAACGCGTCGAGAAGTGAAACTACACATGGTGCGTTCTTGTCCATAACCGTAATAAATTTCTGCAGAAGAAATTTTCTGTAAAAACATTTTAAGCTTCTTATTACGCCTTGGTCCATTGGTTGAAGGATGCTAGTGCAATTTGGGGGCAGAAACACCAAATTAATATTTTTTAAGTGGGCTAATGATGGATGTGCTGGGCAGTTATCGACTAAAAGTAAGATTTTTTTACCTTTAACCGCAAGTTCTTTATCCCATTTTCGAATTTCATTTTCAAAGATTTCTGAAGTCCCCAATGCTCTTTTGTTTGCGCAGTAATTTGTTGGGGGCGTTTTTATGTTTTTGAAGCAGCGTGGCTTTTTTGATTTTCCTATGACACGAATTTTACGTTTCTCCGTACCGGTCATGTTAGAACACACAAATGCAGTCAACCGTTCTTTGGCTAGTTTACCGCCTACACATTTTTCGCCTTTAAACCTCAGAATCTTATCTGGAAGAAGTTGATAAAAAATTCCCGTTTCGTCGCCATTGTAAATTTCATTGTCTTCATAATCTTGTCTTAATTTAGGCCACACTTCATTTAGCCACGTCTCTGCTTCTGTCATATTAACACTTTTCGCTTCACCGCTCACTTTTCCGAACGTTATTGAATGTCTCCGTTTGAAACGCTCCAGCCACCCATTGCTGCACTTAAAATTTGTGTCTCCAAATAAACTTCCAAATTCTTCGGCCTTTTGCGTAAGCAGTGGTCCATTAACGGGTAAATTTGCACTTCTACATTGCTTAAACCACGTAATAAGCGCTTCGTCGATTTCAACCTTTTCGCACGATCGAATTTTTTTTGACTCTTCTTTCCCTTTCACAAAGGTATTCATGATTTTATTCTTATTTTTGAGAATTGTACAAATCGTAGAATTAACAAACCCAAATTCGCGACACACGTCCGCTTTCTTCCTTCAACTTTCGACTGCTTTGATTATGGCGACTTTGTCGTTCACGCTTAAACTTTTTCGCTTTAAACCTGACATTTTCGATAAAGAAATCTCGATGTTTCACTCACACAATTCAAATGCCAATTGAGGAAATTTCTTACGAACTTTGCCTGGCGCATTGCAAGAAACGATAATATTCTTGGAATCCCCGAACGGTCGAACGTTGCTGGCTAGGCAAATTGCAAGAAATCTTAATTCAACGAACGGTAGTACTCTTGGAATCCCCGAACGGTCGGTTGCAGATTAGGCAAATACCGGGAATTGAGCCATAAATGATAATATAAATACATACCTAAAGTGGTAAATATTTGTCGTTATATCAGGGGTTCTTGGCGCTAAAACCGGTTTTTTCCCTGTACGTTTGAATAGTAAAGTACGGGACCGCTTAAAATTTGACGCTAAAAAGGAAGTATCGTTACAGCCGAAGTTGTTTTAACCGGGTTCTACTGTAATTACATTCATTATTTTGAACTAATTTGATAGTAACCTTGGTTTGGGCTCACGGATGAACTAGTGGTGGTGGAAACGTGTCTAACTAGCATAGCATTATAACAGACACAATAGACCTTTTGGAGCCTTAGCCCATAGTAAACGAATGCAAGAGGATGACAAGTTCGAACATGCAGCAACAACTTTAAACAGAATATAAGCGAGGTGTACCTTGGTACTTGTAGCAAGTGTAAGCAAATTATATGTCACGTTGATAATAGATAATATTTCCAATCAGTAAAATGAATGATTAAATTTTAGTTACTATCTATTAGGAAAGCGGTCAAAACTAAAAAAGAATTACACTGCTTCAATCTATCCTCCATGGTTTTAGCTAATACCAAAAATATTTCCACTTACTCTGATTCTGGACACTTCCTCAGATGGAACCCAAAGACATACTTGTTACAGTGAATTTTCTTCCAAGAATCTACAACTTCTAAACTTGGAGAATCGGACGAAACATTCGAGCATTCCTTTAGCAAGCTTTTTATATTCGATATTTGGGATTCCAGCTTCTTATTTTCCTCCATCGCTTTTTGGAGAAGACCCTCCAAATATTGAGGTGTTGCGTCCCGATCGATACTATCTAAGTCAGCTAGCATATCTATGTCACTGATATCCATCTAAAATTGAAACCACGTATTTATTTATAACATAATCTTGTGCAGTAAAACTAAAAAAAATTTAGATAGAAGATATTTATGTAATTTTATAAAACACTCTTCTACAATTTTAATAGGGCCGTGACTCGACAACAGTGTACTGTATTTGCAAGAACTACTACTATTACAAAATAATTATAAAATGTTTCGATGTCGTTTGTGGATCCTATTCAAATTGTGGATGATGTTCACTCACACCTATGTACGGTGGAAGGCGAAAGAAAGTGTAAGCCGAACACTTGAAAGCGTTATTGACAAGGTTTCAGATTTTCTCATACTAAGACAAATTTGTGAAGGTGCGTCGAAAGATCCATTAAGTTGTCACAGGGATTACTTTAAATTTGCAAATATAACATCATTCGATGTGAAAGGCTCGTTTTCATTATTAAAAAATGTTTATGCTGCACGTCTTACTCATTTAACTGAAATAAATGTGGAACCATATTTAATGATATAATATTTAATAGATGCCACCCAGTTTGTGATTTCGTGGAAACTTCTTAAAACAGTAAATGTTTCAGCAAGTTATATAAAATATTTTTTATCATTATCTTATTTGTAAACTTTTTATTTTTCCAACTGCAATGTTTGTGCGTAGTTATTTGCCAAAACGTCAAAACCTACCCACTCCGGGTGTGTTTCTATGTGAAATTCTGCCGTAAGATCCTTAGAATTTCTCATACGATCCTCAAGATTTATCTAGAAGCCTGCGTCGCAAAAATCGTTTTATTAAATTTGTAATACTTTAGTAGTTGAATCTTTGGATAAATAAGTATTTCTTATCGACTAGTGGAGGATGTTTCAAAAGTAATCGAAATGGGCGTTTGAGCTAAATTATATTTTCATTTCAAGAAACATTTTAAGTTGAGATAAATTTAATCATGAAAGTATATTAATTGAACAAAATATTTAAAATTTCTTGTATATTTTAATATTTTTTTCCTTCTAAAACGCAACAATTTCGAAAACCAAGGATGTAATTTTTTTAAATCATAAGAAAAAATGACTGAAGAATTATTTGCTTGTATAGCATTGTGGACATTTCTCAAGTCACGTGATTCCTACTTAACCGTAATAATATTTTTTCCGCGTGTAAAACAAGGTGTATGTAAATTTTAAGCGTCAACGTTTGGCATCACTGATAATCCCGCATTTTTCTCGTACGTTGACATTCGCCGTTACCAACCTCGCTCGCCGAAAAAACGGCTTAAATTGTCTGATACCTACCGTAGCCGTTGCACACGACGTAAGCTTCTATTTCATAATTGCAATACATCGTACAGCGTACGGTGAATAAAAATAGCATTTGAGAAAAGTATAAACGGTATATGCACGCGACATACACTATTGCTCATATATTCAAGACCACTTTGGAAAAATCTATATCAAGATATTTATATTTGTTCGAAATTAAAACGGACTAAATTACCAATTCGAAAGCAGATATTTTTAGCTTATCAAATTTACAATACCGTCTTTATCACTCTATGGTAGCCATTGGCGTAGATGTGTTTGGTTGCATAAGCTCTGTATGATTATTTTGATTGTTTATGTATTGTGGTGGAAAATCTCAGGCTCATTAAATTTTTTAAACGGGTTCTTTGATTTAAAATTTTGATCAATTTGTTTTTAAATTAAGGGATGATATTTTCTAATTAAAATAACGAAATGTAAAGTTGAAAAAATAAATGTATTGACACATTAATAAATATATACCGCTTTTTTCGAAAAAAAAATGTTTTTTTACAGAAAACCTAAGGCAATCCCTGTCTAGCTAATCTTTAAATATTTTAATTAATTTACGAAACAAAATGAGAGCAGTAGATACAAATAATTTTGAAGATTTGACGTCTTTAATCTTTGAAATCGTACTCACTCATATATTATTTGTAGTATCAGCTGATACACTTTATGATTGGATATAAACGAAGATCTTTGTAAAATTTTAGAGTTATATGAGAAAATAACTAATTATTCTCAGGAGAAACGATGACAACATGTCTGACTTTGACACGATGTCTTTTGTTTTTTTTTTATATCCATAGCAACACATTTGTCTGTCTATATGGTAGGTCACACAGTACACACATACTTGATATGAGTGAGATTACGAGGGGAGGTGAAGAAGTTCGTGAAATGGACGGGTTGGAGTGGGGATAGGGGCGCTCGCTAGGTGTCATTCTGATTGCTGACTCATTGTTAGTATATAAGTTAAGTTGCAGCCCTATAGCGTCACTCGTTTACGAATAGTTGCCTGCTATACAAGTCAATCCGGGAGAAAACTGAAACTATGGAGGAAATTGAACACCGTGCTGTGATAAAATTCCTTACAAAGCAAGCATAGAACGCTCAAACCGTATTGAATGAAATGGAAACCGTTTATGGGGAACAGTGCCCTAGTAAATCAATGATTTATAAGTGGCATGGTCTTTTTAAACATGGTCGGGAGTCGATTGAAGACGACACCCGCTCAGGACGGCCAGTTGAGGCCACCACATCAGACATCGTCGAAAAAGTACAAAAATTTCTACTGCAAGATACCCGTTTGAAGAAAAAACAATTACCTGCATTAGTTGAAGTATCAGATACCACCATTTTGCGTATCCTACATGACCACCTGGGTATGACAAAAGTCAGTGCAAGATGGGTACCGAGAATGCTCACGCCACTGCGGAGACAGCAGCGCGTCTGCGCGTCCAAACAATTTTTGGAGCTGTGTGGAGACAAACCTGCACAGATTTTGGAGCGGATTGTTACCGGAGATGAAACATGCGTTCATCACTCTGAGCCTGAGTCCAAACAGGAGTTCATGCAATGGGATAAAAAGGGGACACCACCGCCAAAGAAATTGAAGATGACTATGAATTAAATGAAGTTTTATACTCATGTTACAGCTTAGCGCGGTGAAATTTTTGAAGCATTGATTTCACTAGATCCTTGTTAGTAGAGACTTTTTGTTTCCAAGGAAATTGCTCGCGACCATAGTGAATGAAGTCCAGGCTTCTTTCTGAGCTTCGTTTATGAGGTTGATGAAATTTGGATCTGTCATTAAAGTTCTAATTTGAGGTCCATCAAATATCCCAGCATTAATTTCTCGTAACTTAGTCGTGGCAATTTTTGAAAAATGTACTTGAAAGAATCCCCTTACAAATCTAGAACTTTAACATATTACTTCATAAGACCCAATTCCGGCAAACAAGAAATATCGTGGAAATAAAGACGACGTGATATGGAAAAATGGGTTTCGTATTTGGCATTAGCCTAGCTGCGTATTTGTATTAGTCAAGTGTTCTTAGTCAGTAGAAAAGAATTGTTTGCTGGCCCGTAAAATTGGCATGCTTTTGTTAAAATAAGTTCATATACTATTCAAACTGACCCTTGGGTAGTAGTTTTTGGAATTATATAGGACCCATATTATTTTTACGAAACTGTTAATGCTGAAAGATAAAAATAGAAATAATTATGAAGCTTTTTCGAAATCAGATAATTCCAGAAAAAATGTTAGACGGAGTTAGACAGCACCACTGCAATTACAGCAGGTATTGAAAGAATAATTAATAGAGGAAGATTGAAAACTGCACGGATCACCTGGTCTCAGTTAGATTTCTGTTTAAAAGATTCAAAACAAAATAACAAATATAAATATCGAAATTTTATTACTAGGGTGTTTGCTTTTTAACATTCTGTTATGTTTCGATTTTTATGAGCGAGAGTGTACATCTGCTGGCTGTAATAATCGTTAAGATTAAATCATTATATAGGGTACGGTTTTCCGAGAAAGCCACTTACGCGGTATTAATGCCTAACGTGCGTGGAATGACAATACGTGAGAGGTTGAATAATATTAGAAATAATATGCGCTACGATGCAGTTTTATTCTAGCTGCCCGTATATTTTAAAAGGATGACGAAATATAACAACCGTTTCCTTGCGTGTAAAATTATCGAATTTATTGGAAAACTATTGTTCCTAGCTATGCACTTCTAATCCAAAAATATTCGGTGGAATATTTTCAAAAGGTTAAAACTGAATTGAAACATTAGGTTTTCTAATTCTACGATGTGGTATGCCAAAAGTAACGAAATATATCAAAGATGTCGAGTTAAATATTTGGTTAAAACTTTTGCTGCGTATTGTGAGTAGAGCGTTTTTACAACGTTCAAGCTTGAATTATATACGGGTTTAGTCAAAAGTTTGAAGATGATGCTAAGCAATTCGTGGTCTGAGTATTCCATGCACGTTATAGCATAAATTACTTGGCTGGTTCATACAATATTATCCTCGAAGCCATTTTTCACTGACTCTCTAATTGTGTTGAGGGCTGGACTTTGAATTAGATAGAAAGTTTATCTTTAATATGTAATATCGTTCTTTTAGATTTACTAAGTTAGCTGATGACATAAAGGCGATTGCTAATGCAGTTTTAGAAGGGCTTATTATCGTTAGGGAAAGCTGCAAGAACCCATTCCGTAACGAATTCTACGTTAAGCAGGTATCTCCTCTAGTTTAAAATCTCTGGCATGGGACAGTTCGAATATAAAGCGTCGAATGCAGTTGTTCAAGATCAATCAAGAATTTAAGAAAAACGTTTGTTAAGACACCTTTTGGTGGTAAGAATGGGTTATGGTTTAAGAGTGGACGAAGTGGCCAAACTCGCTTTTCAACTTGCTAAACATAACAACTTGAAATATCCATCAACTTGGAATGAAAATAAAAAAATACACCACCAAAATTATACTGTGGAAACCTGAAGCCACTAGTCTTGGTAGAGCTACGGATTTTAACAGGTACACTAGGATGACAATAAAATAGACACCAGGTAAAGCGGTATAAATATGTAAACAGCTAAATTCTAAGAACGAATTAAGAACTTTCTCTTGTCATTAGGGTAGGGGTAGATGTATCGGAACGAATTCGTCATAGTTTACTATCGTTACAACTACATATGCCTCGCTTACAAGGTTCGAGTGATAATAGCGACTTCACCCGGGGTCGCATCGTTGGCCAGAGTGAACGAGGCGCTTCGCAACGTGAAATAAGTAAATTTTTAAATATTCCGTTGTCCACAGTTAACCGTGTGATTACACAATATAAACGCAAGGAAAAAACAACAGTGGAGCCGAGACCAGGTCGTGCCGGACCTCCTGAAAGAAGTAAAAGGGTGCTTGTGCGCGAAGTGTTAAGAGAACCGCGAAAAAGTACAGCAGAGCTTGCGGCAACTTCACAGACAAGTCAGCGCACCGTTCTGCGATACCTCCACAGTGTGGGGATGTATAAAAGGGTGGCTAAGAAAAAACCTCTCCTTACGGCGTTTCAAAAACGGCGCCGAATGGCTTGGCCAATCGAAATGCGAACGAAGCCCGAAGAGTTTTGGCGGTCTGTCATTTTTTCAGACGAAAGCAGATACTGCCAATTCAGTGATAGTGGTCGTACGTGGGTATGGAGACGTTCGTCACAGCAAGTGGACGGCAAATTTTTGCATCAGCCGGTGAAATACGGCGATGTGAACATCATGGTGTGGGGCGCGATATGGTATGGTGGAAGATCGCAATTAGTAATGTGCGACGGAAATATAAATGCGGCAAAATATATCCAAATATTAACAGAAGGATTACTACCGATATTCGACAACGTCATTTTATCTAAACAAGACGCCACTTTTATGGAGCACCCTGCCACAAAGCAAGAACAACAACCACATGGAAAGAGGAACAGGGGATTCGGATTATAGCATGGTCAGGCCAATCACCAGACATCAATCCGATAGAGAATATTTGGCACATAATCTGGACAAATATGGCGAAACGACTCCGAAAACCCAGCAACAAGGAAGAACTCGTGGCAGCTGTTACAGAAGAGTGGTTAAATATTCCAGAAGACACCATTAATTATTTAATAGATTCTATGCCACGACGACTCGCAGCACTTCACGCAAGTGGATCGACAAAATATTAGTCTAATTTAAAAATTTTAAAATATTTTGTATATATAACGAGAATAGAATCTTTTTTTTAATTAGTAGGTGTCTATTTTATTCTGTCACCCTAGTGTATAATGTATCCTAGTTCTTTGAAAAATAGATACGTTTTTATATCGATTTTCCGGGCCGTATTTAGAACATCGACGAAACTGGTTGGTCTACTGTGCACAATACCTCAAAGATACTTGCTGTTAAAAGAGTAAAGTAACATTTTCTTATTGTTTGCTAGTTAAGGGCATTCCACGTCATATCTAAATTTAAAATTGCTTCACGTAAAGTTAACTTGCTTTAAGGATTCAGAAATGTTTTTAGGATTTTTTGATAATGCAGAAGAAAGTAGAAATTTAGTAATTTTTATTACATTTTCATCCATCGATTGGATAAGTGGAGCTACGTTGGCTGGCATGAACATAATAAAAATTGAGCCATCGTTGCTTCTTAATTGTTCCTTTGAAGACTTGGTGCGTTAGCCAAGATTAACACCGTCTTTATTAGAAGATTTTGATTTCTTAAGAAATCTTTCAGCTACTAAATTGAATATGTGTCATTAAATTACATTACTTATTATTACAGTTTTATTGCCATACCTGAGGGACAAAATGCTTCTGGAACCACTCCAGAAATATGCTTTTTATCATCCAAGCGGATTTTGAACAGTTATAATCAACGGGATTCTTAAAATTGCTAAATGAACGTGGATTTTTTGCCTTTCCTATTACTAGTGGCCTTATTTTCTGTGCACCACTAGCATTAGTGCACGCTAGGAAAGTTATGCGTTGTCTTTCCGCCTTTCTACCCGGAGCAGATTTTTCATGTGATGCAAAATAGGTTTTCGTAGGTTTTCCAATAAAGACTGGTTTCATTTGCATTGTATATTTGCTCCTCATTTAATGTAGCTCTTTAATTTTGTTCATTAACTTTTCCTTAAACGGTTGCACTAGTTGTGATGGTGCCGATAATTTTTCACCAAATATCGACAGCGGTTGAATTCCATACCTCCTTTTAAATTTTTTTCACCAACCATTAGTGGCTGCAAAATTTTCGGTCTCCTAAGTTTTCATTCAATAATTTTTCTCTCTCTTTAACTAATTCACCGCTAATTAGAACATGATTATCCTTTTGTTTTAAAAACCATCTATACAGACGATTTTCCATTCTAGGTGCTTGGGCATTTTTTAAAGTTCTGCGATTTCCCGGGCCTCCGTATGTATCTGACACACGTTGTAAAATTTGTGACTTGAATCGCTTAATTTTACAGATTGTGGCTTTAAATACTCCATATCTTTTTGCCAATTGAGTCACCCCCGCACTTTGTCACGTAAAAATGTTCTTTTATTGGATGTGGATACCATATGTGTTCTAGGGTGATTTTAGCTGCACACTACTTTATTTCACGAAAGGCAAAAGAACCAACGCTTACAGGAATCCCATACATAAATCGGGGAACAACCGGTGATGGCGCAGAAAACGTTTACGTAAACATTCTTTTAATCGATTCAATTACGCACGTAAATCGGGAAATAACCGGTACCCTAAACCGTTTACATTATCGAATTGTACGTGGTGCAAGCTTGTTTACATTACCGGGCGTTCCATTTGATCCTATAGTAACAATTTTCTGTTTAATTGACTGCGACGTTTCCACTACCGGGTATTTACAAGAGCTAGCGTTTACTGTATTTCATTTTCCTACGCTCATAATGTTTATATTTCTTTTTCTTTTCGGTATGTTTCAAGCATATGCATTTGTATTTTGGTATGTGCACTGCTACCAAAATAATAATAATGCTTATTAAAAAAGGAGAGAAATAAACGTGATAGCATCAAAAAATTATAGAAAACAATCCCAGAAAAAATGTGGATCAAATTTAAAAACAAACCTAAGTTCATTCAGATTCTTTTGAATAAACTACGTTTTTCGAAGGCATCGTTTCAAACGGACGCGTTTAATAGGTCTAATCCAATAAAAAATGGTGAATAATCGAATTATACCGTATACATGAACCATTTAATCGAGTGCAGTCGCAGTATCTGCCTTCATGAGACCGTATAGGGCCGTATCGGGTCATAGGACTGCATGTACGAGCTGATACATACATACGCTGTATTCTTTAATAAGTTTCATCCTGTGAACTCTCACGTGAAAAGATTACGGTCCCATTCGAAATAGTCTGTGTCGTGCTATCGCTGTACCCATAACTCTCCGTGTTTCAAACTAGAGTTTATCGCAGAACAAGTTTAAAATACGTAATTTTGGTTGCAGTAATTGTAAGTACATTTTCAACACATAAAAATTTGTAGTGCGTAAGGTGAACAATTGGTGAAAATTTTCCCCAGTGTAAATTTGGTGTTTCCGAAGAACTTACAAGCTGTTTGTGTTAGTATCATGTAAATCGCAATTTGACTGATAGAATCTCCGCTAGACGCGGTGTATTAAGTGTAAAGGAAGACGTTCTCCCTTAGTTCTTCGGACGCCGGAAAGGAAGTCGATCTACTATGCTGAAGCGTCGTGCATTGATTGTGATTGCTCCTAATTGGTTTTATGGTCGTCCGGGAGAGTACACTGCAACGCCGACACGTGAGAAATGATACGTTGCAATAACTGTGAGAACACTTAGCGTCAGTTATTCTTTTACTCGGTGATTTTTGATCTGCGACATGTGCGATTTTGAAAAGTGCATTTTGTAAGGAGTGTTAGAAGGTATAAGGTGAAAATATTGGATTTGGATCCCCAAGTTAGAAGCTATAAAGGACAGTCGTCGTGGGAAGATGGTAACAAGATTGGTTTAATAGGTAAATGCTAAAGGATGTTGTTGTTATTGTTACACCAGACTAATAATTTTACCAACTATCTATATGTTCTTTACGGCTCCTACATACAACCTTATTTTTGTGTTATAAATCTAATGATAGCAATAAAAATAATTTTTTTATAACAAATCAGGTTGAGTGAGGAAAAAGCTTCTTCAACCAAACTAACATGTATTGAATCAAAGCTATATTTGTTTAATTTTAAGATACAATTTGTTGACGTAATTTATTTGCCTCAAACATATCTCTTAAAGCAAATAACTTCATTTGTACCATTTTAAAATATATTTGTTTGATTTAATGTACCTAACATGTAGTCTCGGTAAAATGGGGCGAGTTACAGTGTAGTACGGAGAGCAACGGGGAGGGGTTGAGCTCGAGATGAGTGTTCAGTAACGTTCACGTACTCGCATCATTTATGATCGTGACCTTCATGAGTGAGCATAGGCGTTGCGGACTCAGGAATGCTTACACATGAAATAATATAAATATATTATAACATGGGCAGAAAAATCCCGGGCCTAACAAAGAAAATACGGTTTTTTTGGTTCAAAATTAGCTTTATTCATCAACGTAATCTCTATCACGAGCAATGCAATCATTCCAGCGCCGCTCTAACATTTCAATACCACTTTTGTAGAACGATTTATCTTTTACCTCAAAATAGGCCTCAGTTTCAGCGATAACCTCTTCATTCGTGCGAAATTTCTTACCGGCGAGCATTTTTCTGAGGTCTGCGAACAGCCAGTAGTCGCTGGGAGCCAAATCTGGCGAATACGGTGGATGTGGGAGCAATTCGAAGTTCAATTCCTGTAGTTTTGCCATTGTTTTGATTGACTTGTAACACGGTGCATTGTCTTGATGAAACAATTTTTTTTTCTTTGCCATATGCGGTCGTTTCTTTGCAATTTCGGCCTTCAAACGCTCCAATAACGCTATATAATATTCACTGTTGATGGTATTTCCTTTCTCAAGATAGTCGATGAATATTACACCACGCACATCCCAAAATGCCGAGGCCATAACCTTTCCAGCCGATTGTTGTGTTTTCGGGAGCTTTGGACGAGGTTCACCAGTTGCTGTTCACTCAGATGACGATCGTTTTGATTCCGGAGTGAAGTGATGGCTCCATGTTTCATCCATTGTCACATATCGACGCAAAAATTCCGGTTTGTTACGTTTAAACATTTCCAAACACTGCTCAGAATCATCAACACGTACTTGTTTTTGGTCAACAGTGAGTAAACGCGGCACCCACTTTGAACAGAGCTTTCTCATAGTCAAATGCTCATGCAATATAAAGCGTTCTTTTGATATCTTTACGATGTCAGCTAACTCACGTAACTTCACTTTTCGATCATTCAAAACGATTTTGTGGATTTTTTTGATGTTTTCTAGTGTTACCGCCTCATTTGGACGTCCACTGCGTTCTGCATCATCGGTGTGTCTACGACCACGTTTGAATCAATAACTCTTTCAAATTTTCGTATTACATTTTCATTTTTTCGATTTCCGCCTCTAGCTAGAATATTTAACTTGGCCGTAAGTCCTTCTACCTTTCCTGACGCTTGGAAGATTAGCAGAATTGCACCCGTGTTTAGGAAAGGTAATTGTTCAGACTTCCAAAATTATAGACCAATAAATATTTTATCCAACTGTGCTAAAATTTTCGAATATCTTCTGTCTCACAGAATTTACGATAGTGTCAAGCCTTACTTATCTTCGGGACAACATGGTTTCATTCCAGGAAGGTCTACTGCAACCAACCTTTCAGGGTTAGCACAGCATATTGCCGAATCCATGGAACGACGTCAACAAGTAGATGTATTATACACCGATTTTAGTAAAGCATTTGACACTATCAATCATTCCTTTATGGTATCTAAGCTGAGTAGTTTTGGTTTTCCTCCAAGTGTAATACAATTGATCCGCTCGTATTTAACTGATCGTTCATGCTATGTTCACTACAATGGGTATACATCCTTAACATTTTCTGCTTCCTCTGGTGTGTACCACGGATCCAATTTGGGTCCCCTTTTGTTTAATATTTATTTGGATGATCTCCTACAGGGGCTGAACTGCAATGTACTAGCATGCGCGGACGATCTTAAGATCTACAATACCGTAACCTCCTTGGCAGATTGTCTGTTTCTCCAGACTAACTATTGTTAGATGGTGTACACAGAATGGAATTCATTTGAATCTGGATAAGTGTGCTGTTGTAAGCTACTCTAGATGTCATAGACTCTACAATTTTCATTATGTTGTGAGTCAGGCTATTGTTCCTAGGCACTCGTCTGTGATGCACCTGGGCGTGCTGTTTGATGCAAATTTGTCGTTTGGAGACCACCTACTATCCGTACGAAATTCTGCGATGAAATCCTTAGGATTTCTCATACGATCCTTCAGATCATTCAATAATCCCCCCTCGCTAAAAGCATTATACTATTCGCTTGTCCGTACTGGGTTGGAGTATGCCTCCATAATTTGGTATCTTCACTATCTCCATTTGCAAGTACTACTTGAAAGAGTGCAAAAACGATTTTTGAAATACCTGTCCTTCAATATTGATTTCACTTACCCTGGACGCGATGTTGATTATGCTGGTCTGCTGACAAGACACGGCTTTGTATCGTTATCGGGTCGAAGGAAGGAATTTAGCAGCCAATTTCTACTTAAGCTGATTAATCACGCTATTGACGCTCCATCCCTTCTCTCCAAAATTAATTTTGTGGTACCTGAGTACGATACCAGATCCTTACAAAACTAATATTCTGCTTAAAGCACCCAATACGCATATGATTAGAAATGCCAATGAATTACTTCACGATCCTTTTTGTTGAAGTGTTTACATGTATTTACATTGTCGTCCTATTTTGTTCTCGCATTCTGGTGTCACCGAGTTATTATTATGTTTATGATTCAGTTGTATCATTTTCGTTTAATTTTAATTTATTACTGCACTGAATATTATTACTATATATGCTAGGTTACATTCTCGCATTGTCCTGTAAATGGAATTATTTTTTGTTGGGCAATAAAAGATATTATTATTATTATTATTATTGTTATTATTATTATTATTATTATTATTATTATTATTATTATTATTATTATTATTATTATTATTATTATTATTACTATTATTACATAGGTGTGAGTGAACATTATCCACAATTTGAATAGAATCCACAAACGACATCGAATCATTTTGAAATTTTCCAATTCCATCCGCTAGTCCATAGTAGTTCTTGCGAATCACATTTTACCTGACTATCTTGAAACATTTACTGGCTTTTCATGATAGCTTTAGCAAGCACTCACAACGACCAGTCGAATAATGCTGAACAATTCTCCGTCCCGCGCGCTTCACCCCTCCACTTCTACTCATAGCACTGAAACTAACCCCTCTTTGCCAAGACTAAATATTACTACATTACTTCAATTTGCAAAGTACTCGTGAAGCAATGAAATGTGGGGTGAATTTTAAGACCAAATTTCCCCCCTTAGATATACAACTTTTCTGCAGGGGAAGCTAGCACTGAATGATACCCGAAGGGGCCTACAAACTAGCAAAGTTTCATTAAAATCGGCAATTAACGCTTCGGGTATTTCCCTTGTAAGATAGCTGGTAGGAATCTTTTCTGTGAACCTTCAGACTTTTTCACAACTTCCATTTAGTCTCACCAGTGATTAAATGCTCACGTAGTTGGTTTTTAAATGCTTTATAAAGAGAAATTTGAGAAAGGAAACCGTTATTTCTAATATTATTGATTCAATTCTCTTTTTACTTTAACCAACAATTTCAGTTTCGAAAAGTTTTCTGGGAATCTGCTAGGGTGTTTGCACAATGCAAACTCACATCAATAAACCATCAATTCAAGAAATAGGAAGAGACATCATCACATCTATATATAGATGCGTCTATGTCTATAAAAATCTAACACGTAGTAGAGTTTATATGCAAACACATCTCCAAATCGGTTTCGTTTATCCGTAATGATTCTTTACAGTCCACTTAATAATATTGTCAATACAACAATGCGCACCTCACAGACGTCGCTGCTAGATGGTCAACTGTTAATAGCATATCAAACATTGTACAGTGGTATTTTTTCAGCGTACGTTGGCAAACATGTTTGAGGATCTTGTTTGAGTATCGATGATTATTGTCTCCAAGCATCGATTGGTAATTACTGTTGGCGTTAAGTTGATTTATTCGACTCGTAATAGGCGCTTGTATTTTTAGCGACACTCTAGCCTAACCGGCCTAAAATGGAAGGTGTTTATTTTAGAAGCGGGTCGAACAACATATAAATTATTAAATGGAAGGTAAATACTCATATTTTTTGATAAATTAATTACTGTTTGTTGAATCTAATCTGGGATAAGGAACTATGGATGTGTAACACATGGACTGAAAAGTCCCGGGCCTGACACATAGATGACGCTAGTTTTATTACAGTCACCTTTCTCTCAGTTAGTACTAACCTTCAAAAGACAGCTGTTAAAATTTCATGATATTCTATTCATTAGTTTGTGAGTTACTGTGCTAAGAGTCACGCTACTTTTGTTATTTTCAAAACAATGGATCAAAAACAATTTAGTGTTTTAATTTTACACTGCTTCTTGATGGGAAAAAATACCGTTCAAGCGAAGCAATGGCTTGAAAAGTGTTATGGGGACTCCGCTCTATCAGAAACAACAATAGAACGTTGGTTTGCTGACTTCAAACGTGGTCGTAGAGACACCGATGATGCAGAACGCAGTCCAAATGAGGCGGTAACACCAGAAAACATCAAAAAAATGCACAAAATCGTCTTGAATGATCGAAAAGTGAAGTTGCGTGAGTTAGCTGACATCGTAAAGATATCAAAAGAACGTATTGGCTTTATCAATATAAAGCCAATGAGCATTTGACTATGAGAAAGCTCTGTTCAAAGTGGGTGCCGCGTTTGCTCACTATTGATCAAAAACAAGAATGTGTTGATGATTCTGAGCAGTGTTTGGCCATGTTTAAACGTAGCAAACCGGAATTTTTGCGTCGATATGTGACAATGGATGAAACATGGATCCATCACTTCACTCCGGAATCAAAACGATCGTCATCTGAGTGGACAGCAACTGGTGAACCTCGTCCAAAGCGCCCGAAAGCACAACAATCGGGTGGAAAGGTTATGGCCTCGGTATTTTGGGATGTGCGTGGTGTAATATTCATCGACTATCTTGAGAAAGGAAATACCATCAACAGTGAATATTATATAGCGTTATTGGAGCGTTTGAAGGCCGAAATTGCAAAGAAACGACAGCATATGGTAAAGAAAAAAAAATTGTTTCATCAAGACAACGCACCGTGTCACAAATCAATCAAAATAATGGCAAAACTATATGAATTGAACTTCGAATTGCTCCCACATTCGCCAGATTTGGCTTCCAGCGACTACTGGCTGTTCGCAGACCTCAAAAAAGTGCTCGCCGGTAAGAAATTTCGCACGAAACTGAGGCCTATTTTGAGGCAAAATATAAATCGTTCTACAAAAGTGGTATTGAAATTTTAGAGCGGCGCTGGAGATTACGTTGATGAATAAAGCTAATTTCTTTGTTACGCCCGGGACTTTTCAGCCCACGTGTTATATCTTATACGCAAAGATGTATTCTTCATTATCTTATCATATTATCGCAAGTATTTTACTAACACCCTGTTATGTACGCCTCTTGCGGATTTGAATTAATTAATTCTTCTGTATTCTTGACTAAGCCTGCAGAAATGAGTGGTTTCGCAGTAGCGTACGGCTCGGTTACTCTCGCAATAATTCACCGTAGTATTGTGTCATCAGCATGCCTTCCAGTGCTAACTCAGTGATACTCCTACGTCGAGGTGAAAATATGTTGCATTTTTTACTCAATTTATTGCTGAAAGCTGGAATAGGAGTCGGCAGATCGACGTTATCTCCATCATTTTTTCTTAGACATGCAACAAACTGGATTATGGACTACTCCTATAAAAAATGCAAAAGTTATTTCCTTCGCATCGTATCGAGAAAATAGAAGGCAATACGAGGGCAACCTGAAATGTTTCCGGAATCGACAAGAAAACGCGTTATTGGTGTGGTTTTATTCGATGCAGTCTCCTCGAAGATCAATATACTTTTTCAAACGGCCTTCCAGTCTCTTCGAACCGTCGGAAAAGTGGAATGTTTAGAGGTCTGCAAAATAACCATTTGTAGCGGCGATGACCTCCTTATTTGAGGCAAATCTCTTTCCTCACAATGATTTTTTCAGGTTTGGGAATAGGGAAAAGTCGCTGGGGGCTAGGTCCGGTGAATATGGAGGTTGAGAGACTAATTCGTAGCGCAACTCATTCAATTTGGACACGACGATACGGGATGAATGAGCCGGTGCATCGTCGTGGTGGAAAAGCACCTTTTTTCGCTGCAAACGAGGTCGTTTCTTGTTGAATACTGCATCGAATCGTCTCAATGAATCGCTGTAGTATTGTCCCGTGAACGTCCTTCCCATCGACAGATAGTCGATGAGGTTGACATGATGGAACGGTTTTTGCATTCTTCGGAGTCGATTCGCCCGGAAAAGTCCACTGCTTCGGCTGTTTCTTGGTCTCCGGTATGTTGCGGTGGATCCAAGTCCCATTCACGGTTACGAAACACACCCTTAAACAACTATTGACAGTAGACGTCCGAAATTTTGAAATTTGCCATAAAAAAAGGATGCGTGCGCCATCTCTTGCCGATTCCGGAAACATTTCAGGTCGCCCTCGTAAATAAGAAAACAATTATTGATGCGACAATACCTATTACTTTAAGTATAAAATTAGTTAGTCCCTTTAATGTGAAACAGTTTCCGCTTCATTTTGTTCACACTATTAAGCATCTACTACAGTTTTAATCAGTTTATGATTGAAATATGTTATATGTATTTGTACTGCGAAGTTTTCCTGTTGATCAAATTAAATAAATAAGTAAAATTTCTAATTTAATGATACTTTATTACCTCAGTATTAATTAAACGATATCGACTATTTTAACTACTTCACAATAGCCACGTCTAACAAATAACTCCGGGCAAAGCATTCATTAAATTCGAACGCAATCCATCGCTATTACTAAACGTCAAATTGATGTAAGTTATAATAACTTTACATAAGATATCTACTCGCTATCACAGCTACGGTGTAAGTTATACATAATCTTTTCTACGGTTACAGCTCTTGCAAAAGAATTAGAGAGATCACCTGTACGTTTTCGCTATAAGTAAAAGTCCGTAACTTGTTCTCTCGTTGCTGTTGTAGTTTTTTTCTTTTCCGTTTGTGGCAAGGCCAATTTTTCAAAGTAGGTTGAATACACACATTGAGACACACCACCTAATTCATGATGCAACAAGCGGAACTTGTGAGATAAGATTGAAATGAACTTACGTTTTGTAAGAGTATCATATTATTTTCTTATTCTTATTATTTTTTTAGGATCGTTTCATGAATTTTTGAGGTGGAGGATTTCGTTTTTGTCTAGTTAGTATTTGACATTTACGTTAGAATAAAAGTAATCGGTGTTCGAGACTTGTTTTTTTAATAATTTGGGCGTACGGAATCTGAAGATCGTATTAGTTTTTGCGTTATCACATCAAAATTTAACCTTATACCATACTGCGCTTTTTAAAGGATCCCTAATGCGGCTAAGTTGTTACTTAAGAACTAATAAGATATAAACAAAGTGTAAAATTTTAATATATGAGTATAGTACAAGTACACTAGGGTGACAGAATAAAACAGACACCTACTAATTAAGAAATATATACTATACTCGTTATATATACAAAATATTTTAAAATTTTTAAATTAGACTAATATTTTGTCGATCCACCTTTACTTGTGTGAAAGTGCTGCGAGTCGTCGTGGCATAGAATCTATTAAATGATTAATGGTGTCTTCTGGAATATTTAATCACTCTTCTGTAACAGCTGCCACGAGTGCCTTCCTTATTGCTAGGTTTTCGGGGTCGTTTCGTCATATTTGTCTGGATTATGTGCCAAACATTCTCTATCGGATTCATGTCTGGTGATTGGCCTGGCCATGGTAAAATCCGAATCCCCTGTTCCTCTTTCCACGTGGTTGTTGTTCTTGCTTTGTGGCAGGGTGCTCCATCCTCCATAAAAGTGGCGTCTCCTTTAGATAAAATGGCGTTGTCGAATATCGGTAGCAGTCCCTCTGTTAATATTTGGATATATTTTGCCGCATTTATATTTCCGTCGCAGATTACTAATTGCGATCTTCCACCATACCATATCGCGCCCAACACCATGATGTTCACACCGCCGTATTTCACCGTCTGATGCAAAAATTTGTCGTCCAGTTGCTGTGACGAACGTCTCCATACCCACGTACGACCACTATCACTGAATTGGCGGTATCTGCTTTCGTCTGAAAAAATGACAGACCGCCAAAACTCTTCGGGCTTCGTTCACATTTCGATTGCCCAAGCCATTCGGCGCCGTTTTTGAAACGCCGTAAGGAGAGGTTTTTTCTTTGCCACCCTTTTATACATCTCCACTCTGTGGAGGTATCGCAGAACGGTGCGCTGACTTTTCTGTGAAGTTGCCGCAAGCTCAGATGTACTTTTTCGCGGTTCTCTTAACACTTCGCGCACAAGCAGCCTTTTACTTCTTTCAGATGGTCCGGCACGACCTGGTCTCGGCTCCACTGTTGTTTTTTCCTTGCGTTTATATTGTGTAATCACACGGTTAATTGTGTGGGCAACGGAATATTTAAAAATTTACTTATTTCACGTTGCGAAGCGCTGCGTTCCCTCTGGCTAACGACGCGACCCCGGGTGAAGTCGCTAATATCACTCGAACCTTGTAAGCGAGGCATAGTTGTAACGATACTAAACTATGACGAATTCTTTCCGATACATCTACCCCTACCGTAATGACAAGAGAAAGTTCTTAATTCGTTCTTAGAATTTAGCTGTTTATATTTATACCGCTTTGCCTGGTGTCTATTTTATTCTGTCACCCTAGTGTATTTGTTTTAATAGCCCTTAAACAATTGCAAAAGTACTTGTAAAAACACAAACAACAATTCGGGAATAAATCTTTAGTGCTGCGTATTTTAGTTTGGCAGTCCCTTTGAACACTCCAACAGTAATCGGCGATCATATGAGGATCTCAACTTCCTTGGTAAGTTTTCGAGAAATTTATCAAGGTGGCTATGAAGATAATTAAGCTTTATGCTCATGCTACAACCTAGGCGGTGAGATTTTTGAAGCACTGATTTCACTAGATTTTTGCGATTGGAGGCCTCCTTGTTTTCAAGAAAATTGTTGGCGACCATAGTGAATGAAGTCTGGACTTCGTTCTCAGCTACGTTCGTAGAGTTGGTGAAATTTAGGTCTGTCATTAAAGTTCTAATTTGAGGTCCATCAAATACCCCAGCTTTAATTTTTTCGTAACTTAGTCGTGGACATTTTTGAGTGATGATTGTACTTGAAACAGTCCCCTTGCAAATTTAGAACTTTAACATATTGATAAAAATGTTTTGTCGTGTATTCACTGTTTCACTTGACGTTTTGCCGATCATGCTGTTAGCTTCTTCAGAAGGTTTCTAAAGACTGGTGTTGTTATCTCTTGCTTCTCGTTATATATCTATCTATATTCATATTTAAATAATAGAACTCAAAGAGTGAAGTATAATAATAGGATATCTAATAGTTTAAATACAAACAATGGTGTTCCACAAGGCACGGTGTTAGGTCCCTTATTGTTTAACATATATGTTAATGATTTATTGTTGTCAGTGGAAGGCTGCAATATATGTACACTACCGCTCAAAAGTGTTTAGGCACTCTCACTAACAGCAAAAATGTATAAAAACTCAGCAAAAATGTTAATAATATTTATTTTTTATGTACAGATACACGTACATGAATAAAAATATATTAAATAAATGTGAAAATTAAACCGTTTAATTTAAATTTGGCTTTCATCTATGTGACCTCCTCTTGATTTAATAATTGCAGCACACAATCGAGGCACTCTCGCAATAAGTTTTGCCAGAGTTTCTTGTGTTATTGAGGTCCAACTCGATTGCAATTTGTTCGACACGTCAGTAGCTGATGTCGGAGCCGATTTTCGTACTTCCCGATCTAGTTCTTCCCATAGTAACTCGATTGGATTCAAGTCAGGGATCTGGGGAGGCATACTAATGTAGCACCACCATCTGAAAGTGTAAATCAAAGACCTCGAAGAAATGTAAGATTACCTGTTGAATTAAAAGATTTTGAAATAGAATATAAGTAATTTCAAATTTCTCTAATAGTTACATTTATAGGGACACATTAGTTATCTATTATGTTTATATTTACATTATTGGTTTCTTAGTTTAGGTAATTTAAGCGAGAGTGGTGTGAGGGTATTTCAAATGTGCCGCCTTTTGGCGACTCGGAAGTTAGTAGGGGAAAAGTACCAGGGGAGGTCCAGAAGTTCGTGGAATGGAGGGGATGGAGTGGGGATAGGGGCGCTCGCTAGGTGTCATTCTGATTGGCGACTCATCATTAGTATATAAGTTAAGTTGCAGCCCTATAGCGTCAGTCGTTTACGAATAGGTGCTTGCAAAACAAGTCAATCCGGAAGAAAACTGAAGCTATGAAGGAAATTGAACACTGTGCTGTGATAAAGTTCCTTACAAAGCAAGGACAGAACGGTCAAACCATATTGAGTGAAGTGGAAACCGTTTATGGGGAACAGTGCCTTAGTAAATCAATGATTTATAAGTGAAATGGTGGACCCCCTCTTAGGTCGGCTAGTTGAGGCCACCACATCAGACGGCTCGTCGAGGCCAGTACAAAAATTTCTACTGCAAGATGCCCGTTTGAAGAAAAAACAATTATCTGCATTAGTTGGAGTATCAGATACCACCATTTTGCGTATCCTACATGACCACCTGGGTATGACAAAAAGCAATGCAAGATGGGAACCGAGAATGCTTACGCCGCTGCAGAAACAGCAGCGCGTCTGTGCGTCCAAACAATTTTTGGAGCTGTGTGGAGACAAACCTGCACAGATTTTGGAACGGATTGTTACCGGAGATGAAACATGGGTTCATCATTTTGACCCTGAGTCCAAACAGGAGTCCATGCAATGGCATAAGGAGGGGACACCACCGTCAAAGAAATTCAAAGTGTCGGAATCGTCTGGAAAGTTGATGGCTACTGTTTTTTGGGATTGTGAGGGGATATTATTGATTGATTACAAAGAAAAAGGTAGGAGCATAACCAGAGAATATTACGCAGCGATATTAGAAAAGTTAAAGGAGACCATCAAGGAAAAACGTCGAGGAAAATTGACCAAGGGTGTGTTGCTCTTGTAAGACAATGCGCCGGTTCACAAGAGCAAAGTTGCAATGGCTGCTCTGCACAAGCATGGCTTTCAATCAATAGTCCATCCACCCTACAGTCCACACCTGGCACCTAGTGATTTTGTTCTCCAATTTAAAGAAAAACTTACGTGGAAGAAAGTTTTCCGACGACATTGAGGTAAAGGAGGCAATTTTGGCCCATTTTGAGGCGAAAGATAAAAGATACTTTTATGATGGTTTAGAAAAATTAGATCTAATAAATGTATTGTGCTTAAGGGTGATTATATTGAAAAGGAAAAATAGATTTATTGCTTTATCTTATTTAAAACCCTTGCATTCCACGAACTTCTCGACCTCTCCTCGTAACAAGGATATATACATATACCATGTACATGTCAGATACAGTATAGAGGTACTTGTAGGTAAGAATAGTACAGTAGTTGTGTATATATTGTGCGTAGAAATAATACGAGAAATAAAGACATACCACACATCAGTGTAACTGAGTACATTTATTCAAGTAATATACAACATCTGTAATTCATGTTAGTAATGATTTAAAATTACGAAAAACGATTGATACAATCTCCTTTTATATTTTGCAGTATACATACGTAGAGAAAGGAGAAAATGACTAATATACGAAGAAATAATTAGGTAATGTGCTTTAGGTGTTTTCAAAAAAAAAACTTCACATTGTTACGGTCCTGGTTGTGTTCATTGTATGTAAATGGTTTCGTTGTACTTACATTTGTAAGTAGGTTACATATCTAAGTGTTCTAATAATGGTTTTTTGCTGTTTGCGGTATCTATTCGATTCTACTCCGAATAAGATGCTATTTCTGTACTTTGTCTAATTTATGGCTTCCATAAATGGAAGGAGTTTAGTTGATAACAATGTAAATAAGTCGGTAAATTAAATAGTGACACACGCTTGACGGAGGTGTTTTTCCAGGTAAAGTAAAAGGAGGCGATACGGAATCCTCAAATGATTTCAGCAATTTTTTTTTCAAGTTTTTTTGTTTATGCTTTTATAAAAAAGACTTATCCCTAGGGGAATTCATTTCTTGTTACGATATATTACAAGGAAATAATTATATATATATATATATATGTATATTCTCCGTTTTTGTTTAACTTTGTTCATACATGTTTTTTCTTCAAACTGCAAGTAGAAGGCTGGAGTGTGAATAATTCTGTTAGATAATGTATGTAAGATGTAAAATCTATGCTTTAAACCATATGTGGAAAACAGCTAGCCAGATTTGATCCGGCCAGCGAGACATTTTGAAGAACCTAATTAAAAAAAATATTACAGTACTTACTCATATTCACTACAAATGAGAAAAATCGTGTGATATGGGGTTTGTCGTGTGTTACGTAAAGGTTTCATCGGAATTTTCTATGAAAAAGCAGCTGAATTAAATGCGCAAAAAGATGATTTGATAGCGCTTCATTGCATTATCCACCAACAGAACTTGTGTTCGAAGTCCATTCGACTCCAGAATGTTATGAATGTGGTAGTAAAAACCATCGATTTTATTCGATCTCGAGGGCTTAACCATCGTCAGTTCAAGACGAATTTGGATGAAATATCAGCCGAATCTGAGGACGTAACATATTATTGTGAAGTCAGATGGCTAAGCAAAGGGAAAATGCTGAAACGGTTTTACGAGCTTAGAAATGAGATAGCAGATTTTATGCAAATAAAAGGTAAACCACTATCTGAATTGAATGACCCAAAATGGATACGTGACTTAGCATTTCTGGTCGACCTTACAGGCCATTTGAATGATTTAAATTTGAAACTTCAAAATCAAGGACAGTTAGTAAATGATTTCTACAGCCGTTTGAAAGCGTTTCAGAACAAAATTAGCTTGTGGGAGGCACAGATCCTATCTGGTAACAGTTACCATTTCACCACGCTCTTTGCATATGAAAATACTAATAAATAAGTGTCTCATTGATTTTGTTGTCGCTATTTTATCTATTTTTTTCATTTCATTTTCTTATTTTAATAAATTGCATGATAATAACATTGTCGAATTATTTCATGTCTGATATCTATCGTTAAAAATTATGAACACTACTTTAAAATTGACTACTTTTAATCGCGACCCGCGAACGTACTTGCACACTAAAGTTTCCCACAACAAGTCAAAGGTTGTCCATACTTGCTTTAAACCTTAATTTAAAACAGGTTTAGCTAACGTTAATCCTATGTCCTTTATACCTTGGGGTGTCGGACTATTTATTTCTTATTTTTATCCTCCACAGGTTCCTGTTCTGAGCCAGTTGTTTGGTTTCAATCCATCCCATACTTCTCTTTTCCAATGTTCTATACAGCTGCTCCTTCCAGGTGTTTCGGGGTCTACCTATTCTGTTTTTGCCCTCTTTTTTGGCTTCAAATATCCTCTTTGTGATTCGATCTGCTTCCACTCTGTGTAGATGTCCAAGCCATCCCAGTTGTCTCTCTTTTATGACCACTTCTACTGGTTTGATACCCAGACTGTTAGTGATTGTCGTGTTTCTGATTCTGTCTCTTCTAGTTACTCCTTCTATTCTTCTTAGGAATCTCATTTCCATGGCCGCAACTCTGCTTTTGATTCTATTCGTGGTTATCCATGACTCACTACCATATGTTAATGTTGGTCTGACCACTCTTTTATACAGCTCTGTCTAGCTAACGTTAATGGCATCAATAAATATTTTAGAAAGTTTGTGCAGTCTACAAATAATAACTCCAAAGATCTTATTTTCTATTATGGCAGCCGTTATAAGAATTCCACAGTTCATTTTAGTTTTAGATTAGCGACTGTTGACGAGATTGGTTCAATTTTAAATAATATAAAAACTAATGCAATTGGTTGTGATGGCAGCTCTTGCAAAATGCTTAAGTATTGCAGTCCCGTTATAGATCTCTATATTACACACATAACTAACTATTTATTGTATTGAGCGTTCCTATTCCCCTAATCTTTGGAAGACAACTTGCCTAAGGTATCTAATACTGACACTTTTTCTAATTTACGAATATCAATAAACATACGAAATATCGGTATATTACCTAACAAATTTATGACTTCTTTACTACTAACAATTATTTTTCTAATTTTCAAGCTGGTTTTCGAAATGGTTTCAGTACTACATCTGCGTTTGTTAATGTTTTGAATAATATTATGCTATCTTTGGACAAGAGTCTATGCAGTATGCTGACTATTTCAAAGCTTTTGACACGGTCCGTCATGAATTGCTTATTGTTAGGTGCAATTATTATTATTATTATTATTATTCTGGGGAATCACAATTGCTTCGGTGCTCATTCTTATCAGGAAGAACGCAGACGATATGTTACGACAATAATAAGTCGGGAACTTTGAATGTCCTTTCTGGTGTACCTCAAGGTTCAATTCTAGGTCCGTTCCTTTTCATAATTTATACAAATGATATTTTAAAACACTGTGCAAACCTGTAGTATTCAATCCTATGTCCTTTTAATTTACAAATTTCTAGTGATTTACTACCTTTTACTGATGTGTCTAAAATTTTAGGATTATTATATAATAACACATGGGCTGAAAAGTCCCGGGTCTAACAAAGAAAACACGTTTTTTTTTGGTTCAAAATTAGCTTTATTCATCAACGTAATCTCCATCAAGAGCAACGCAATCATTCCAGCGCCGCTCTAACATTTCAATACCACTTTTGTAGAACGATTTATCTTTTGCCTCAAAATAGGCCTCTGTTTCAGCGATAACCTCTTCATTCGTGCGAAATTTCTTACCGGCGAGCATTTTTTTGAGGTCTGCAAACAGCCAGTAGTCGCTGGGAGCCAAAGCTGGCGAATACGGTGAATGTGGGAGCAATTCGAAGTTCAATTCATGTAGTTTTGCCATTGTTTTGATTGACTTGTGACACGGTGCGTTGTCTTGATGAAACAAGATTTTTTTCTTTGCCATATGCGGTCGTTTCTTTGCAATTTCGGCCATCAAACGCTCCAATAACGCAGTATAATATTCACTGTTGATGGTATTTCCTTTCTCAAGATAGTCGATGAATATTATACCACGCACATCCCAAAATACCGAAGCCATAACCTTTCTAGCCGATTGTTGTGCTTTCGGGCGCTTTGGACGAGGTTCACCAGTTGCTGTCCACTCAGATGACGATCGTTTTGATTCCGGAGTGAAGTGATGGATCCATGTTTCATCCATTGTCAGATATCGACGCAAAAATTCCGGTTTGTTACGTTTAAATATGGCCAAACACTGCTCAGAATCATTAACACGTTCTTGTTTTTGGTCAACAGTGAGCAAACGCGGCATCCACTTTGAACAGAGCTTTTTCATTGTCAAATGCAATATAAAGCCAATACGTTCTTTTGATATCTTTACGATGTCAGCTAAGTCACGCAACTTCACTTTTCGATCATTCAAAACGATTTTGTGGATCTTTTTGATGTTTTCTGGTGTTACCGCCTCATTTGGATGTCCACTGCGTTCTGCATCATCGGTGTCTCTACGACCACGTTTGAAGTCAGCAAACCAACGTTTTATTGTTGTTTCTGATGGAGCGGAGTTCTTCGCTCGAACGGTATTTTTCCCATCAAGAAGCAGTGTAAAATTAAAACACGATATTGTTTTTGATCCATTGTTTTGAAAATAATAAAAGTAGCGTGACTCTTAGTACAATAACTCACAAATTAATGAATAGAATATCATGAAATTTTAACAGCTGTCTTTTGAGGGTTAGCACTAAGAGAGAAAGGTGACTGCAATAAAACTAGCGTCATCTATGTGTTAGGCCCGGGACTTTTCAGCCCATGTGTTATGTTACAAGCGAGTTTTACTGAATTTGTTAGTTTCCTTATTATTATTCGATTGCTCTAAGTTTTGCTTGTATTTGTGATTGTTGTTTGTCTTTTTCTTATCAAACTTTTGCTTTGTATTATTTAGTGGGGTCTAGTTGAGTGGAGTAGCATTCGCTAGACTTGAGCACTGTTGCAGTTATTTTATAAATAAAGGCAATTTATTATCATTACTTTTTTCGAAAATCTACATTTCCGTAGAATATCTCTTGACAAGGCAATAAAACTTGCAAATTACCAAGCGGTACTCATTATTACATTGAAGCAGTTCTGAGGATCGCAAGGAAAGTAAATGATCGCCTAGCTGTGGGGAAAATTCCTACATACATGCATACATACATCAGTTAATAAGATTTCGCGAATTCTACTAACTGTAACCAAATTTAGCGCACGATCTCCTTGCGATTCTGTCACGTACCGAAAAACCGATGAAAAATTACGTGAGAAGTATAACGTCGAAACCGTCAGCTATTCAATCAATATCCATTCAACAGGTGCCTAAGTCGAACGCTGTATAGACGTAATAACTGGGTAAAGTGACGTGAGATTGTCTTTCGCGGCGGTCTCGGTGATTTTCTTGACGGAATACCGTCTAGTTTGGTTATGAAATCCCGTAATCGTTGCGTTATATAATCGTACATTGTTGTGAAGGTAAAATTACAATCGCCGAGCATGGTATTGTGGATAATGAACATTATTGCGCCATTGCTCGCAATTATTACAAGAGGTAATCGTTTTCAGAACGTTTCAGTGATATTTTCTCGGTAAATAGGAGATACGAGATCTAGTGTTATACGTAATTTCGCTTTTATAAGAGGGAATTCTAAAATACGAGATATATTCAACGCTTGTTTTAGAAAGGAGAAATTTCATGTTTGGTAATAAAAGTTTGCGAAGTACTTGCAGTCTCTGTCCATTTTATTAGGGCCACCTTATAAATTTGTGCTTTTGCGTGTTTCCAACGCGTACAAATGTCACCAACAGGGTTTACAATACCTATAATACGTTTCCAAAATATCTTTCTAAGAAATTAAGAAAGCGCCACTTAACGACATCTTACCCATTACTATCCCCCTGATGAATTATTCTGTACTGTATAGAAGATGGCTAGAAACAATATTGAAAGATACAGTGATTAGTAGAATATTATTTAGATCGGTTACTATCGTAGAAAGAATATTTAACATTGCGAATTACAGACCTATAAACATTTTAGCTAACTTTGCAAAAGTATTTGAACATATTTTATACAATAATATTTTTTTTAATGTTAAACCATTTTTGTCAATCCATCAACATGGATTTATGTCAGGTAGATCCACAGTAACGAACTTGGCAAATATCACCCAGTATATATCCGGAGTGTTGGACCAGCGAGGACAGGTCGATGTCGTCTATACTGACTTTGCTAAAGCATTTGACCGTATTAATCACAAGTTACTTTGTGCTAAATTGGAAGCTATTGGCTTCTGCCCTGCGTTGGTGAAATTAATTTCATCTTACCTCTCTGGAAGGAGTGGTTACGTTTTTTATAATGGCTATTCGTCCACTCGCTTCAGAATACTATCTGGAGTTCCGCAGGGTTCTAATCTCGGACCACTCTTATTTAACATTTTTCTGAATGATTTGCTAGATAAATTGCGATGTGAGGCTTTAGCTTACGCTGATGATCTTAAAATCTATAATGTTATCGATTCGTTAGTTGATTGTGTTAAGTTGCAGACTTACCTTACTCTTATTAATCATTGGTGTACTCTGAATAGCAGACGCTCTAATCCGATCATTTTTAATTACTCTGTTGATTCTACATTTATTGCAAGAACTGAAAAAGTGAGAGATTTGGGAGTACTTTTTGACACGAAACTAAGCTTTTCTGATCACATATCTGCTATATGTCTTTCTGCATCTAAATCTTTGGGTTTTCTAATAAGAACTTGTCGCGCATTTCGTGACATCTCAGTAGTAAGGACTCTGTACTATACTCTTGTTCGATTTAAATTGGAATATGCCAACTTAATTTGGTATCCTTACTACACGTATCAGGTGATTTAAATTGAACGTGTACAAAAGCGGTTACTCAAATACCTTAGCTATAAGGCTAGCGATACTTACCCTGATCGTGGTTCAGACTATGTAACATTGCTGCAGCAACATAATTTTGATTCATTAGAAGATCGTCGCCATAAAAACAGCGCAAGATTTTTATTTAAGCTGTTATCTAATGAAATAGATTCACCATCATTATTAGCTTATGTCGATTTCCGAGTACCACTACGTTACACACGATTCCTTGATTTTCTCGTGGCGTGTAGGCACAATACAAATATCTTGGCCAAATCGCCTATATTCCATATGGTCACCAATTTCAACAGAATATACTCGTAGAATATTTGTTTATGTTAGGATTATGTTAATTGTTATGAAAATGTATTGTACATATGTGTTGATTTGTAATAGTATTACGCATGAGGTATGTATATATATAATCAATGTAATTGCACCAATTGTTTGTATGTTGTCCTGTAAGTGATAGTAATCGTTGGACAAATAAAGATTATTATTATTATTATTTATCTGTTTATGTAATAACGTATTTTCCGTGTTTACGTCTTAGTATTGCACTTTAAGCAATTGCTTGTAGGCGTTTTACATTTTTTTGTCATGGGTAAGAAAAATGACGTACCAAATGAGAAAAAAATGCGTACTGAGGCATTGTTGGGTACAGTAGTGCATTGTCAACGCACAATTGCATCGAAAGAAGAAGTATCCTGACAAATAGCGAATCGCCGTGTTGATAAAAGAAAAGATACCCACTACAAGTACCGGAAGAACGTTTTGCGGCGAGAAAAGGATCACTATTAATTGATATGATCGATATATCCTGCAACTACGAGGGGAGGACCAGAAATTCGTGGAATGAAATGGTTTTAAATAAAAAAAACAATAAATCTATTTTTCCTTTTTAATATAATCACCCTCAAGCACAATACATTTATTAGATCTATGAATTAATTTTTCTAAACCATCATAAAAATATTTTTTATCTTTCGCCTCAAAATGGGCCAAAATTGCCTCCTTTACCTCGTTGTCGTCAGAAAACTTTCTTCCACGTAAGTCTTTTTTAAAGTGGGGAACAAATAAAAATCACTAGGTGCCAGGTCTGGACTGTAGGGTGGATGGACTATTGAATGAAAGCCATGCTTGTGCAAAGCAGCCATTGCAACTTTGCTCTTGTGAACCGGCGCATTGTCTTGCAAGAGCAACACACCCTTGGTCAATTTTCCTCGACGTTTTTCCTTGATGGTCTCCTTTAACTTTTCTAATATCGCTGCGTAATATTCTCCGGTTATGCTCCTACCTTTTTCTTCGTAATCAATCAATAAAATCCCCTCACAATCCCAAAAAATAGTAGCCATAAACTTTCCAGCCGATTCTGACGCTTTGAATATCTTTGGCGGTGGTGTCCCCTTTTTATGCCATTGCATGGACTCCTATTTGGACTCAGGCTCAAAGTGATGAACACATGTTTCATCTCCCGTAACAATCCGCTCCAAAATCTGTGCAGGTTTGTCCCCACACAGCTACAAAAATTGTTTGGACGCACAGGCGCGCTGCTGTTTCTGCAGCGGCGTGAGCATTCTCGGTACCCATCTTGCACTGACTTTCGTCATACCCAGGTGGTCATATAGGATACGCAAAATGGTGGTATCTGATACTCCAACTAATGCAGATAATTGTTTTTTCTTCAAACGGGTATCTTGCAGTAGAAATTTTTGCACATTTTCGACGATGTCTGATGTGGGGGCCTCAACTGGCCGTCCTGAGCGGGGGTCGCCTTCAATCGACTCCCGACCATGTTTAAAAAGACCATGCTACTTATGAATCATTGAGTTACTACAATTTCTTGTCTCGTGGTATGCGATTGTATATTTTAAAAACTTCATACCCTCATGGTTATGGAGAATTCGGATATGTTTGTTATCACTGCTAATTCTTTCACTTTCAAATGGCGATCTTCTAGCACTAAATCTTTGGGCATATATTACCAAATCCACTGAACACATCCATATATAACGCGTTATTCACATCTAATAATACGCGTAATACGACGTACGACTTCTATCATTGTTAAGCAGAAACGGCAAGACGGCTTGACCGGATCAGGGAAAGGCCGTAGGTTTCCGCATCGACCTGGATGGGGATCTGGCGCGCCGAAGATTCGGTTAATTTTATATACTGCTATTCTTTGTGAAATATATGCAGATAAACTGTTAAAATGTTTTTCCATATAATGATGATCGCAAAAGAATATTCCTGCTTTATGTATAGCATCTTCCACAGTTAAATTTTTAACAAAGGGAAAAACAATTGAACATATTTATATGTAAAGGAAAAGGATCTCGCATGCTCCAGCTTAATTAGATTTTGTCGAGCGTTATTTTACAGTTACATATAGGATACTATTTTTCATGAAATATATACAGATAAACTGTTAAAATGTTCTTCCATCTAATGAAGTATAAATGCATTATAACGCGCAATATCTAGCATGGAAACGAAGATAGATTGCTTCAACGAATTGGGTCAATTTTCGTATCGGTCGTGCGTGCGGGCGGGTCCGGACCTGGCGTGTCGAAGATTTAGCCAACCCTACTTAACACATGGGCTGAAAAGTACCGTGCCTAACAAAGAAAGCACGGTTTTTTTGGTTCAAAATTAGCTTTATTCATCAACGTAATCGCCATCAAGAGCAACGCAATCATTCCAGCGCCGCTCTAACATTTCAATACCACTTTTGTAGAACGATTTATCTTTTGCCTCAAAATAGGCCTCAGTTTCAGCGATAACCTCTTCATTCGTGCGAAATTTCTTACCGGCGAGCATTTTTTTGAGGTCTGCGAACAGCCAGTAGTTGCTGGGAGCCAAATCTGGCGAATACGGTGGATGTGGGAGCAATTCGAAGTTCAATTCATGTAGTTTTGCCATTGTTTTGATTGACTTGTGACACGGTGCGTTGTCTTGATGAAACAACATTTTTTTCTTTGCCACATGCGGTCGTTTCTTTGCAATTTCGGTATTCAAACGCTCCAATAACGCTATATAATATTCACTGTTGATGGTATTTCCTTTCTCAAGATAGTCGATGAATATTACACCACGCACATCCCAAAATACCGAGGCCATAACCTTTCCAGCCGATTGTTGTGCTTTCGGGCGCTTTGGACGAGGTTCACCAGTTGCTGTCCACTCAGATGACGATCGTTTTGATTGCGGAGTGAAGTGATGGATCCATGTTTCATCCATTGTCATATATCGACGCAAAAATTCCGGTTTGTTACGTTTAAACATGGCCAAACACTGCTCAGAATCATCAACACGTTCTTGTTTTTGGTCAACAATGAGCAAACGCGGCACCCACTTTGAACAGAGCTTTCTCATAGTCAAATGCTCATGCAATATAAAGCCAATACGTTCTTTTGATATCTTTACGATGTCAGCTAACTCACGCAACTTCACTTTTCGATCATTCAAAACGATTTTGTGGTTTTCTGGTGTTACCGCCTCATTTGGACGTCCACTGCGTTCTGCATCATCGGTGTCTCTACGACCACGTTTGAAGTCAGCAAACCAACGTTTTATTGTTGTTTCTGATGGAGCGGAGTCCCCATAACACTTTTCAAACCATTGCTTCGCTTGAACTGTATTTTTTCCCATCGAGAAGCAGTGTAAAATTAAAACACGAAATTGTTTTTGATCCATTGTTTTGAAAATAACAAAAGTAGCGTGACTCTTAGCACAATAACTCACACACTAATGAATAGAATATCATGAAATTTTAACAGCTGTCTTTTGAAGGTTAGTACTAACTGAGAGAAAGGTGACTGCAATAAAACTAGCGTCATCTATGTGTTAGGCCCGGGACTTTTCAGCCCATGTGTTATAGTTATAAGTGTCTCCAAGAATCTAAAATTTTTTGTGTGGTTACCTGAATAGATGTGAGAAGGTGGATATTAATAGTAGGCATTTTTTATTGGACTTCTTGGCCGGTTAGCCCTCTTTGAATGTGCGACAAAGTGATTTCATGAATCAACATGATGAAATATTGCAATACGCTGACAAGTCGAACGGAAAACATCGCGTAAATAAACGGACTCAAAAAAACCCTGAAAAACATCAATAATGAATCAGCACTTTATTCGAATTGCACATACGGACTACCAAACACACATCAATGAACCGTTAATAACAGCATCTTTTACTATATTTACAATTTCTCGGTAATAGCCGAGATGGTTCTAATTAAACGATTCGATTCTTTTATCCTAGTGACGTTTGTGCTGACGGTTTCTTTACATTCGCGTACGTGCATCGCACAAAACGCGTTAAATAACAGGTCTTGTGTACTTGATGATTGCGATTCTAAGGAAATCTTTACGAAGCGGCAATTATAAACTATAATTATGTAGGAAATTTAGAACGTTCCATTGGAAACATATGGTAGTTAAATGGACCTGCTGCTAAGGGTATGTAATTTTGGTGTACTTAATTGAAGTGCCAGTGATTGATTGCTGAGTTTGTGTCATCGTTCAAACTCTGAAGATGCGCTGAACTAATTTTAGATCTTTCTTAATGCGTTTGGAAGTAGAGATTCAACTCATTATAAGCCGATTTTAATTTGCTTTTGCGTAAGCGCTGCAATATTCTAGCATTATTGTATATGGGAATCATTTTTCTATTGATGTGTACGAGGGCGGTCTGAAATGTTTCCGGAATCGGCAAGAGATGGTCGGCAAAGGCAACCTTCTTTATAGCAGCTCTCAAAATTTCAATAGTTGTTGTTTAAGAGTGTATTTTGTATAGCAAGTCAGGCAGTTTCACAAAAATGGGTAAAATCCAATTTCGTGCGATGATAAAACATTTTTGGATGGCGAAATATTTTGCTAGAAGTTCATGGCCGTTCTGCGTGAGCGAATTCAATCGTGGCCTCCCAAGCACAAGTGACGAACCAAAAACCGTTACCAACGATAAAATCGTCGACAAGATTCATGATGTCGTGTTAGTCGATCGCCGATCGAAGCTGAAAGAGATAGCATAGACAACAGGCATCTTAGAGGAACCCGATGGACATATCCTGCGTGAATTTAGGGTATGAAAATGTTTTCTGCGCGATGGGTACCGCGTTTGCTTACACCGGAGCAAAAATGAAATTTCGAAGGAGTGTCTGGCCAGGATACAACGCAATCCAAGGGATTTCTTCACGCGTCTGGTAACCGTGGATAAGACTCGGATCCACCACTACATACCGAAAATCAAGGAATAGTCGTAGTAGTGGACTTTTCCGGGTGAATCGTCTCCGAAGAAAACAAAGACTGTTCTATCGGCTGGAAAGGTTAGGCGACCATTTTTTGGGATTCCGAAGCTATGGTCCTCATCGACTCTCTGCAGAAGATCACGGGTCAATACTACATTGATTTATTGACCCGATTCAATGCAGTATTGAAGGAGAAACGGCCTCGTTCGGAGCGGAAGAAAATGCTTTTCCACCACGACACTGCAGCGGCTCATTCATCCCGTAAAGTCGTGTCCAAATTGAATGAGTTGCGCTACGAATTCGTCTCTGATCCTCTGTATTCACCGCACCTAGCCCCCAGCGACCTTTTCCTATTCCCAAACTTGAATAAATTCCTGGGAGCAAAGAGATTTGCCTCAAATGAGGAGATCATCGCCGCTACAGATGGCTATTTTGCAGACGTCGAAACATCCTACTTTTCCGACGGCTTAAAGAGACTCCACAGAACCCTTTGAAAAAGTGTAATTGATCTTCGAGGAGGCTACATCGAAAAATAAAAATAAAAAACCACACCAGTACCGTATTTTTCTTGTCGATACTGGAAACATATGAGGTCGGCCTCGTATGAGCCTGTGTGATATAAATTTTCGTTCGTGGAATATCGGTAAATTCACGAAGTTCGAAGGTGATCGATTCGACCATCCTATGGTACAGACTTTAATGCGCTGAACAAGATTTTTTTTCAGCATGCGTCCCTATTTCGAACTGTTCTGGAGATATGTCTGAACAAAGTTTCCGGACGTTCGAAAAAGCAAGGCTCTAGAATAGCATCGTCCTACGTTTGTTCGTCTCACGCGTTAGAGACAGCTTATAGATAGTCGAAATAGGCCGTCGTGGATGAAGAAATATCCGTGGAATCAATTGCGATCGCTCCGAACGGGCAATCTCCTTTAGTTTGTCCGCTACGGCATTTCGAATTTAGAAAAGAGTACTTTGATATGCTGCAGCGTCCGAATTGATTGAGCTAGAAACCTGGGCTTGTATGGGTGTACCAGGCCTGAAAAATTTCAGCGCGCTAGCTTTAACCTTTCGGGAGATGTCGACGTTTAAAGTTTGAGAAAATACAAAACTCAATTTCTTGGACGTCTCCCGAATAGGATAGAATTACAAAAGACGTGTTTTTAAAGTATTCGAAACTTTAAAAACGCATAATTTTCAACGCCGAGGCATCGTAGCTCCTTGGGGTTGAGAAAGTGCAAAACCTAACTTCTTAAACTTTTAGCAATAAAGCACTACACATCGTTGGTATAGAGAATTTAAACATGGACGTATCAGTTTTAGAGATGAACCAAGAGCAGGTGCATTAAAAACGGCAGTCATTCAGGAAAACGTCGATCCTGTGCTCAAAATTATCAACGAAGATCGACCTGTGACATATCGCGAGATTGAGGCATCATCGGGGATTTCAAAGAGATAGTATCGATATATGCTTATGTTATACGTATAAGACTTCAATTAGAACTAGTTTGCATGAAGAATTTTATGTAAAGAATTAGTCTCCCGTTGAATACCGCATCTGTTGCCCGAAGAAAATGAAAGCAACTTAAGTGAATTGGTGTCAAAAAACTCTGGACCACTTCAACGTCGGAAACTCTAAAAGTCGTCAGTGATAATGAATGTTGGACTTACATATACGAGCCAGAAAATAAACGCTAGTCGTCTGTTTAGGTGTTTCAAGTTGAACAAATGCCGACAAAGATCATTCGTTTTGCGACATTTACCCCGGAAGCAGGTCATAGAGCAACAATTCCTGTACAAGATCAAAGAACTGTTATTTTTTTTCTTTAATCGTATGTCCTTTATACCTTGCGGTGTCGGACTATTTATTTTCTTATTTTTATCTTCCACAAGTTCCTGTTCTGAGCCAGTTGTTTGGCTTCAATCCATCCCATATTTCTCTTTTCCAATGTTCTATACATCTGCTCCTTCCAGGCGTTTCGGGGTCTACCTATTCTGTTGTTGCCCTCTGTTTTGGCTTCAAATATCCTCTTTGTGATTCGATCTTCTTCCATTCTGTGTAGATGTCCGAGCCATCCCAGTTGTCTCTCTTCTATGATTATTTCTATTGGCTTGATATTTAGACTATTAGTGATTGTCGTGTTTCTGATTCTGTCTCTTCTAGTTACTCCCTCTATTCTTCTTAGGAATCTCATTTCCATGGCCGTAGCTCTGCTTTTGATTCTATTCGTGGTTATCCATGACTCACTACCATATGTTAATGTTGGTCTGACCACTCTTTTATACACCTCTGTCTTTATTTTTTTTGGAATTTCTTTTTTATCCAGAAACGAATTTCTCAATATGTTATATATTTTTGCGGATTTCCCTATCCTCTCATTTACCTCTTTCTCTATTCTCCCATTGTCTTCAATGATTGTTCCTAAGTAGTTGTAACTTTTAACTTGTTCCAATGCTTTTTCCCCGATTTTGATGCTATGTTTTCTTTCTTGTGCTGCTATTATCATTGTGTTTGTTTTCCTTGTGTTTAAATCCATGTTTATCTTTGTTAGTTCTTCTTGGTATATCTTCAAGTTTTGCTGTAATGTCTCTTCCGAGTGTGCTATCAGTACCATATCATCTGCAAACATTAGTTCCTGTACGTTAATTGCATTCATTTTCCAGTTTCCTACTTTCATATTTTTCCTTTTTGTATAGCTTTTTTAACAGCGTCATCTATTAATATAGAGAATAACAATGGGCTCAATACGCATCCCTGTTTTAATCCAATTTGCGATTCGAATTCAGCTGATTCTGCATTGGAAGTTCTCACCTTATTCTTATTGCTTTTATACAATGCCTTAATCATCTCTATCATTCCTTTCTCTAAACCTCTCATTTCCAGGCTCTGCCATACATCTTCTCTGTTTACCCTATCAAAAGCTTTTTTAAGATCTTTAAAACATATATGTATTTCCTTTCCTTTCCCTATTAATTTTTCTCCTAATTGTCTGATTACAAATATCAAGTCCTGGGTGCTTCTTCCTTTTCTAAATCCATGTTGAGTATCTTCTAGTGTTGTTTCCAGTTTCTCTGTTTTCTTCTTTTTCTAGTATTCTTCTCAATACTTTTCCTGGGATGCTAGTTAATGTTATTCCTCTATAGTTTGAGCATTCCTTAGAGTCTACCTTTTTGTATATGGGCATAATTATTCCCATATTCCATTCCTTAGGTATTTCTTTTTTTATTATAATGTTGTTTAAGAGGTCAAGTAGTTCTTCGTTACCTTTGTCTCCCATATATTTTATCATTTCAGCTGCGATTCCATCCTACCCGGCCGCCTTTCCTAGTTTTAGTTTGCTAACTGCTTGTCTGACTTCTTCGTCGCTTATTGATGTGATACGTTCATCGTCGTTTTTTGTTTTATGCTCTTTCTTTCTTATGTATCCGTCTTGTTTTATTTTTGTGAGTTCTTCAAAGTACTGTTTCCATCTTTCCATTATTTCTTTTTCCTCAGTTAGTATATTTCCTTTGTCATCCTTTATATTTTTCAATATCGGCGCCTTCTTCTGTCTCAATTGTTCTATTGTTTCGTAGAATAATTTTTGGTTTTCTCTATAGTTATCTCTCAGTTTTATTCCGAACTCTCTCCGAGAATTTTCTTTGGCCTTCTTGATACTCTCTTTAGTTTCTTTTCAAAGAACTGTTAGTGCAGATTAGTTTGTTTGCTACAAGTCATCGCTAAGCTTCGAAAATTTATCCCCCACGAAGACAATGCAAGTTGGCACAGAGCACGCAAAAGAATTGAATTTTTAACGTAAGAAAATGTCGAATTGTTACATCATCCTCTGTATAGTTCGGACCTAACTCTCAACGATATACCTTTCCGAAAATCAAGGAGAATTTGATGCCTTCAAAAATGCACCAACAAACGAGTGGAATAACTAATTCCATAAAAGACAACCGTCATGCTAGTACTATCGAAATCGCTACTGTCTCTTAGAATGACAATGCATATATTGCCTAATATAGGTGAATGTATATTTTACGATTTCTTTTGGCAACACACAAAAGAGATTTTCCCGAAACGTAAGCCAAACTTTGGACAAAATACGTGAAATTTATTCTTTGGCCTTAAAATAGTCTAGACGAGCCCATACGTTTCGTAATACGTTTTTGTCAAGTTTCCAATTCGGTATAATAACTTTATATGTTGGGGAATTGATCTTGAGTAGGCGTTTACAAATTGTAGCTAATACTTTGTAGGAAAAAGTCGTTAATTCTTCTTTAAAACTAATTAATTACGTTTGGATTGCCTTCTAGAAAAAAATTTTGATTTAGCGTTGATTTCTATATAATTAAAGCTGAAGTTTAGCATATTCCTTTTGTAAAACGTATCGTGTCTGTTTACTGAGTTTAAGTGCTGAGTACATGTTTTTACTAGTGAGGAAAAGGAATTAGGCTATTCGTACTAATAATGTAGCATTTGGTTTCAAGTATAAGGCATCATATACATGAAATATTCTGTAAATACCGAATTCACAATTCTCTAATATTATTTCTTCCGATTAATAACTGATAATTATTTCTTCTACGACGAAAGTGGAAACATACATCTTTAACAATATGACACAAAGAAGTTTTATCCTATTGTACTGCATTTCAGAACACAACATACCTTGTAACGCTCTCAATGTTATGCGACAACCGTCTGCTATGACAATTTTAAAGTTTACTGACAGTGTATCTACGCGATTTGGTTCTTCTGTAGATTTCCAAATAACAAGGTAATTGAGTTATCAGTGAAACACCAACCGAAGTTATTCTAATAATTTACTTGTTGTAGATATTACGTATCTTGTTTTAATCTTGTTGAAAAACAATTTCTTCGTTGCAAACCATGCATTCAAATCCTCTAACATTGAGTTGGGTTCATCTCCGATATTTTCCTTACTACAACTGACAATAATGGTGGTGTCATTAGCGTAGATGGTGAAATGTTAAACATTCAGAAAGACCGCGATATCGTGAATAAAACAGGCGACAAAACGGCTCCTTGCGGCAGACCTATGGTAACCAATAGCAATCCAGAGTAGAAATGTTTTTTTTTACAATTTTTAAGCAAGGATATCCACACAGGAACACTCCCGGAGAGATACGAGGCAAACTAGTCGAGTGCCATAACTAAAGCATCCTTATCCTCAGTTGCTTCATGTATCCTGTTTGGTCCACGTATGACATCTTGCAGCTGAATTTATTAGGAACAGTTATTCAAATGTAGATCAATTTAGAGTTTCTAGCAAAAAAGTTTATATCAACTCTCCAAAACGCCCTCGTGAGTTTAAACAGGCTTGTCCGAATATTCCTCAGCCACCACAGCCTGTATTGACGTGATGGGCAACGTGGCTTAAAGCTGTTTTATATTATGAGAAATATTTATAGATTATTAACTCTTTTGTCTTAAATTTAAATCCGCAAGAAGCCTAAGCAGTTACAGTAAGCCAGTGGCTGGTTTTAGATACCACTTCGCCGAAGGAGTATGACTGGGTCGGCACTCAAAGGCATCCTAATGACACAATACTACAGCGAACTTTTTTGCGCCACTTTACATCAACAACACAAACTGATACAGTAAATTGAAAAATTCGAATCCAAAATACGGTTTAATTGGCGCAAGTTCAGAAGTTCAGATAGGAATAAGCTTAATTTGCAAAACGCTATATTTAGATATGAAATTGGGTAAATTACTAGTAATAAAAACAAGTTTGTCCAAGATAAAGATCTTAAGCAAGTCAAAGAAATGTTCACAGGAATCATAATCCATATCGGGAGGAATTTAAACTATTATTAAATAATAATAACCAGTTTCAAACGCAATTATAGTTATTAATAGGTCAGCTAACAGTGCTCATGTCTTAAATATTGGGATATCAACGATACCATAAAAATTGCCATTTAAAAAGACCGCCAAAACCTCATCTTACACTGTCTGATCAGTAGCTAGAGAAACACGATTTGCATCGAATAACACAAATGACTTTGTTGTTATGAACTAAAGTGTGGACGATTTTATGTAGCTAATTTTTCTTTAGTTCACTGAAAGTTTATCCATTCTCCATGAAAAATAAGCATTAACCAATGTTGTATTAAATAAATGTTTGGCGTTGAATATTTGTGAAGCATCGAGCACAGTGGCTAATAGGTCGTCTTTTCACACCGGAGCAAACACGAAATCGGGTGACCGTTTCGGAAGCGTGTCTGGCCAGGATCCAACGCGATCCAAGGGATTTCTTCATGCGTTTCGTAACCGTGGATGAGACTTGGATCCACCACTACATATCGGAGGCCAAGGAACGGTCGAAGCAGTGGACTTTTCAGGGCGAATCGGCTCCGAAGAAAACAAAGACCATTTTTTGGGATTCCTAAGGTGTGATTCTCATCGATTATCTGCAGAAGGAGAGACTGGAGCGCCATTTGATCTTCGAGGAGACTACATCGAAAAATAAAAGTAAAAAACCACACCAATACCGTATTTTTCTTGTCGATTCCGGAAACATTTCATGTCGCCCTCGTAATCGTACGCCTAATCATTACTACATTAGCCTAGATCCTTAAATTAGTTTAGAATTCACAAAACGAACCAATTCGGTATAAGCTTATTTCTAATTAGTTCCTTTTACATGACTAAATATCCATCTAAATATTTTAAATACCATTACGTAAATACCCTATCGTTTCAGAAATGATGAAATAAGTTCGTCCAGTTTGATCATAACCGCTACCATTTCCTTTTAACGCAAGTCCGGAGTGGTCACACAAAATAGCATCCCTCCCACATTCTGCCAATCTGCGATTTCATTGATCAGAAAAAAAATCGCAAACTGTATCAATGTTAAAACATACACCCCTCCAACGGCGTTGTATTCCGCTAGACAGCGGACTTTATATATCCGGTGAATCCGCATGGTAAAGGATCATAATCAAGGCAAAAGCGCGTGCGACATACTGAATTGCTTTAGAAAGTCCTGCGCGGCGAAAAATTATCCAAACACGCGGTAACGCTGTCGAGCAAGGACTGCGAACTTTAAATACTAGTTCCGGACGAGCGATTTGAATTCTAGACGTTTTTCGAAAGGGTATTAGTGTTGATTGAGTGCGTAAGGGATATTTCCTGGAAAGAGAAGAGGAAATTTTTGCCGAATTCAGGTCCTTGATTCGCAACTAAAACAAGTAAGTTTTTTAACTTCTTCTTTGTTTTTGTCGTCTAAAATTTGAAATTTCGTCGAAGGATTACGCTAATTACGTCCTTGGAAAATGAAATATTTTCTTTTCGTCCAAATAGTACGTTTTACTTCTTCTAACCAAGATTTTTTTATAGATAATAATAATAATAATCAATGATTTTAATATGCATAATCCTGGTACAAAAATGAAATATAAATACGATATAATATAAGGTAAATAATATGCACAATCTCAGGACGAGGTTCAGCGACATAGAAACTATGTTACTGCTCAACCTACTTCTGTATTATGATTCTTCTATCTTCTACAGAAATGTCCAAAATTAATGTATTCTATGTACGCCCAGTGTCCATAAAAAATAGAAAAATAACGATATATGCATACTATATTACCACCTGGTTTGCACAATTATCAACTACGAACAAAAGATATAAACTCTGCAGCTGCATACTATTATATATGGAGAAGCCAAGGAAGATATATTAAATTTATTATCTTTAATATATATTAAATATATTAAAGCATATCTAATTTTTATATTTAATTTTGTAATTTAAATTTGAATTGTTTAATACTAGCGCATTCTTTTAACGGGGGTGACAGACTATTGTATTTGGCATATAGCTGTGGCCATATGTATTCGCCACCCTTTTTTGTTTTTTTATTCCGACGAATATATAAGAAATAAAAGAAAATTGATCGATGAAAATGTTTCATTGTGAGTGTATACAGATATATACAGATATTGTTTAATATTTGGTAGCTCCTCCCCGGGCTTTTATCACCGCACGAATTCGTCGGGGCATACTGCTCACTAAGTTGTAGCACTGTTCGGGGGTGATTTTATTCTACTCTTCGAATGTTTTTGTGGTAGATGAGTATTTAGTTACATTTCGCTTTAAAATGTACCATAAATGCTCAATTGGCGATAAGTCCGGGGATTGTGCCGGCCATTCCAGGACCCGCACGTTATTTTCCTCGAACCAGCGCATTACTTCGCGAGATTTATGGCGCGGTGCATTATCTTGTTGGAAGTAGTACTCTGGCTCATCATTATCGAATAATTTTAACGCACACGGTTCCAGAACTTCTTCCAATATGTCGATGTACGTTCGACTGTTCATTCGGCCCTCGCAGAGGAACAGTTCTCCGACGCTTGTTGCACTCATGGAACCCCAAACCATTATGCTACCACCCCCAAACTTGATAGTCGGGATGATACAGTCTGGATGAAAGGCCTCTCCTCGCCTGCGTCGCACGTATTGAGGCCCAGGTTTACCACAAAGCTATCAACAAAAACATGAATACTGTTACATTTTGGAACCCATTAAAAAGAATAAAAACACTGTAGATACCAGGAATTGAATACAGAATACCGCAAATACAATAATTATGTATTACTTACCTCAATATTTGACTCATCCGTCCACATAACATTGGCCCAATTGTCAATGGTCCAGTCGCGGTGACTTTTAGCCCACAGCAGTCTCTTTTTCTTTTGTTGCGGAGACAACCGTGGTTTATGTCGAGCTTTGTATCCACCTAAATTTAATTCACAAAGGCGTCTTTTAACCGTGCGAGGAGAAATAGCAACATTATGTAGCCGGAAAAGCTCACTGGAAAGCTGTTTAGACCCTTTTTTTCCGGTCTCGCAAAGACGTCCGCTCTAAGACTCGCTCATCTCTGCTAGTTGTCTTCCTTTTTCGACCAATTTTCGGTTTGTTTGTCACAGATCCACTCTCTTTGTATCGTTTTATCGTCATTCTAACAGTCGATCGCGCACATTTCACTTGTCGGGCAATAGCAGACACCGACAACCCTTGCTTTTCTAACACCACAATTTGTTCTCGCTCTACCTCCGTCAATTCGCGTGCTTTCGGCATTACTTTTTACTGTATACTATCGTATTACACAGACAAAATCACAGACACAATATCTTCACTCTAACTAGCTCAACCTTACTCTTACAACTTTTAAGAAAGACTGAAGAAATTTTACGTCTATTTTCTAATTTACTCAGAATGGTCTACAATAAACCATTAAACCCTCATTACCAGGTACCTAGTTAAGTCCGTCATCGACCCTGCTTCTTAGAAATACAATAATATTCGTGTAACACGTTCAAAACGAGAGTAGCGAATACATATGGCCACAGCTGTATATACAGAAGGAAAATGATCTCTCTCAAAGCGAGAGCTGTTTTGTGGGTGGCCGATGATATTTTACGCTGGAACCTCGTTGTAATGTTATGGATATCCTTTCTGGATGTTATCTTATTATATAAATAGGGAGGATTTTTTGTTGTTAATATTGTATGGCACAGAGTAAGCACTTCTAATCCGCTGCGACCAACCAGTTCCTCCTAACTAGTGTGATACATGCTAATATTTTTTTATCCCATAAAAGTATCTCAAGCAAGAATTTTGGGACTTTTGTATTTTATTTTTTGGTAAGTAACCCTTAACCACCGTAGTGCAAATACTGTAACGTCTTCACCATTGTGCGGTCTTGATGACCGCATATAATAAACAAACTTTAATTACCAAAAATACACATGTTTTTCCCCACTGGGAATATTCTTATTGGATTGAGTGCACCCTAAAATAAAACGCAAGATGCCTTTTAACATACTTCGTTCTCTAATTAACATAAACCAAACAAAAAATCCGTGAATGTCATATTTTGCTCTGTTTTTAATACAAACGCTAGAATTTTTCTTTGGTAATATTCTATACGAAAATAAGAACAGATTCTTAACAATGGTCATGCGATTAAAAAAAAACAATAATATAAGAAATAACCTAAAACAAATAAAAAATTGTAGAGGGTCAAACACCCAAAGATTGTTTTTGCAATTCACAGGTATAGCAGTAAACTCCACTCACATAAATTTATTAATTATGCGGAACGCAGCGTTTCGAGAGCACGTGGGCTCTCATTGTCAACCGTGTTACCAGTTGGTTGGCCATGAGAGCCCACGTGCTCTCGAAACGCTGCATTCCGCATAATTAATAAATATGTGCGAGTGGAGTTTACTGCTGTACCTGTGAATTGTACATCCACACAGTCCTTGCAATCGTCATTGTGTTTACAATTTTTACAAATTTTGGTCACACATGCTAAACATGTAGGCATATGGCAAATTTTACACACATAAAAGATTTTTCTTTTAATTCTAGAAGAACAAGTGCAACATGTTTTCCGTTTTTCCAGTTTTTCTTCTAGAACTTCCGTTCAATCATACTAACTCAATCATATCTAAATTTGCAATTCAGATCTTTGAGTACTTTTATATGTACATTTCGTTCTGATGGTGTATAATATTACATTTGACCACTGCAACACAACTTGTGGCAGATCTGCCGTAAATAAAAGAGTCCAGCAAGTAATTGCATCAGTCATATTTCATAATCCGGTCTATCGGCGCAATCTTGGAAGGTGCATAGCAATATTGTGCTTCTGTGTTCTCGCGCGAGAAACAAAATTTTGCGATGACCACTTATAGCAGTTTTTCCCATAAAAGAATTTTACATTGTTTTGAAAAGTGCCGCCGCTAGCTTCAGTTTCGTCCGACAGTTAGTTTCTTCTATTTCTTCTCCATCACTAAGTTCAATTTCTGAATCTGTTTCATGTTCACTTTCTTCATAAGTGTCCTCATTTACAGTGCTTTGGTCACTAATATCTTCACCTTATGCCTCGTCTTACCATACTAATAAAGTGCTCTCATGATCAGGATCGCCTCACCGAACCGTTTTGGATGTGGTAGGATTTTTCTTACTTATATTTTGTGCAAAAAGCACAACTCAAATACTAGCGTTAGCACCGTAGACCGGTCCCTGTAACCACTTCATAACTTTAGCCGTGTTTTTATTGCGCACCGAAACAAATATCGACTTCAACTTTTTGCAGCATACTAGCAATCCACTCAGTTGAAGGTAACGAGAAAATGGATCCGCGATATTACAGTGAGGATAAGATAAACAAAAATAAAAATCCGCTGCGATCACTGAGACCGCATTACGGTGGCAAAGGGGTAATCTAGACATGAATAAAATATTTGGAGCAATAAGTAAAGAACATGGAGAGAGAACAAGGGGAACATATGTATCACATCACATGGCCTTTTAGTATGCTTGTTTAAAACTGCGCGGAAAGGGTATAATGTCTTCAGGTTTCGGCAAACTATTTGTAAATATCTATTGATTTGGTTTCGAAAAGAGTTGTCAGCCCCAAATTTTCCAATTTTAAGTCAGACATGCCACTCCATACCTCGCATGCTTCCCTATTTCTGAAAACTAGGATCTGCGGCTTATTCGGATTAAGATATAGTGGGTGCTTGTGGGTTGTTATATGTTCCCGTTTATGGACAACTATTTTTTCATAAGTAACTTTTGCACGGAGAACGAAAAGTTCTTCAATCAATAAAATATAGTTAACCACAACATTACAGTTTTAAACGCTGGCAAAAATAGATTTCTTTAATTTAAAGATACAAGTTTTTTTGGTAAAACATATACTATAGCTCCATTAGCTCTATTTTAAAATATCAGCAATAGAGTAAACGTTCAATAGTGTGAACAAAATAAAACGTGGACTGTTTCCACTAACGATTTCTTCACATTAAAGGAAGTGACTGATTCTATGCTTAAAATAATAGGTATCGTTGAATCAGTAATTACACATTCCTTTTGATTTGAAACAGATAAAAATATATTCTAAAAGGATTGTGTAACATTTGTTTGTTCTTTTGTGTTTTCAAACTTTTCGTGTTACAGCTGTTTCTCTTGTTTCTTTTAAAGTTTTTATTATATTTCAAATTAAGTCTATATTCTTTTGTCCATTGAATCAATATGTTTCGTACTTTATTACACTGTCTGGAGTAATTTTATTTTGTGAGCTTTAGTTTCTTGTTCTTCTTCGTCAAAATTGTCTAATTGTGTGTCCATTTTATTCCATGCAATTATGTCGCTTTCACCTAGTTCAATGTAGAAATAGATGTACATTCCTATCGTTATGAAAGTTAAGTACGAGGTGTGGTTTTTTATTTTTATTTCACGATGTAGTTTCTTCGAAGATCAATACATTTTTTGAAACGGCGCTCCAGTTTCTTCAAGCCGTCGCAAAAGTAGGATGTTTCGAGCTCTGCAAAATAGTCTTCTGTTGCGGTGATAACCTCCTCATTTGAAGCAAATCTCTTTCCTCCCAGCGATTTTTTCAGGTTTGAGAGTAGGAAAACGTCGCTGGAGGCTAGGTCCTGTGAATATAGAGAATGAGAGACTAATTCGTAGCGCAATTCATTCAATTTGGATACGACGATGCGGGATGAATGAGCCGGTGCATTGTCTTGCTGGAAAAGCCCTTTTTTTTCGCTCCAGTAAATATCTGTAGAATTGCCCAGTGGTAGTCCTTCCCTTCTGCAGAGAGTCGATGAGGATCACACTTTGGGAATTCCAAAAAATGGTCACCATGACCTTTCCGGCCGATGGAACAATCTTTGCTTTCTTCGGAGCCGATTCGCTCGGAAAAGTCTACTGCTTCGGCTGTTCCTTGGTTTCCGGTATGTAGTGGTGGATCCAAGCCTCATCTACGGTTATGAAACGAATGAAGAAATCCGTTGGTTTGCGTTGGATCCTGGCCAGGCACTCCTCCGAAACGGTCACCCGATTTCGTTTTTGCTCCGGTGCGAGGAAACGCGGTACCCATCGTCCCGAAAGCTTTTTCATACGCAAAATTTCGTGTAGGATATGGCCAACGCGTTCTTCTGAGATGCTTGTTGTCTCTGCTATCTTTTTCGGCTGCAATCGGCGATCGGCTAACACGACATCATGAATCTTGTTGACCATTTCATCATTGGTAGCGGTTTTTGCGCGTCCACTGCGTGGTTCGTAACTTGTGCTTGTGCGGCGACGTTTAAATTCGTTCACCCAGAAGCTGATGGTCGAAGATAATGGAGTACATCTGCCATGAATCTCTAGCAAAATATTTCGAATTTCCGTTGCCGTTTTCCCAACCCTCCAGAGGTTTCTTATCGCTGCACGAAATTCGATTTTACCCATTTTTGCGAAACCGTCTGACTTGCTACACAAAACACACTCATAAACAACAACTATTGACGGTAAACGTCTGAAATGTTGACCGTTGCCGTTGAATCCACTTCAACCTTCTTGCGCCATCTCCTGCTGATTCCGGAAACATTTCAGGTCGCCTTCGTAATCTTTTTTATTCTTTGATTCAGGAACTATTTGTACATTTTTCTACATTACAGGATGTTTAGTTCCTTTGAAAATTCTTTATCCTTGTCCTACATAAGTACAAACCACCACACGTAATATTAATTCTTTTTCAGTTTTTATTTTACAAATCGCGGATTTTGCAACGCCAGATTTTTTGATAACTTTGTTACACGTGCACAAGGTTCTTCTTTGTCCTGGTATTTATTTTACAAATTAAAAGTTCTACCATTGTTTTAGAAATATAGATAACACTTAATAATAGTACTACAAATTTATTCATACCGTTAATCATTTCTGCGTCAACAGTGCAAGATATATGTTTCGCAATGTGAGTATTTCGCTAATTTCTTGCCTTCCACATTCTTTTTAGGGTAAAGGTTATAAGTCTCCGCCTGCTCAGATTAATTATCTCGCTCGTAATTAGCCTTAGGTTCATAACGCGCTTAAGTTATTAATTGTTATCAATAAGATGTGTAAATATTAACGTCTAACGTTCGAATATCAATTTGTTGCTTATTTCAGACCAATTTGTTTTCGATAAGGTTGTGTAAGCTCGCTAAATATTATGACTGATACGTCAGGATTCCCCACTAAAATTACATTTGTAGATAAGTCATAGCATAGAACGCGAAAATTTCGTATTCCAAATCTTACGGAAATTTTTAGAATGTGTGATAATTTCTAGGTTCTCGTTGTATGTATTATACTTGGGGCCGGTTTATTCACATTCTGATAAAGTTGCAGGTAGCGCAATCTAACGGATAAACACAAACATGTGCTTATTCACTCCATGATAGATAAAAAGCTGTTGGTAAATTGCTTATAGGAGGGATAAATTTAGCTGTTGTAAAATCCTCCCGATAAATGTGTATCTATCGGATATTATAATCTCACTTTATTTCGTGCATTGGTTTTCATATAGAAATATCCTGAATGAATATGGAACTTCTTGAAGATTTTGGAGATGTTTTTATCGCAGAGGAAGTTCAAGCAATTGAAAACATCGGTAATCGCTGTTAATTTAGTTTTGTTCTTGACTTACTGTTAATAATTTTGTTGGTTTTATTTGAAATTTACTACATTTTATGTTATTAATTAATACTTAATTAACCATTTTATTCTCAGCCCAAAATGAAATTCGCATTAGAAGTATACATAAAACAAATAAGCATTAAAACAAAATATTATGTTGTACTCCTTTTTCAAGATGTTTATTTTTAGTTCATGTTCTTTCTCCAAATATTCCAACTGTCGTTTCTTAATTTTAATTTCTAAATCTTTGACTTGAGATTCTTTTTTAGCAATTATTAATTGTTTTTTTTGAAGGATCTGATAGATGCATCAGCAAGCATTACAAATTTAAAATTTAAACTTTAGGTTTTTCTATCGGTAATTTTTTGGAAACTTGAACTTTTCGGTATCCAGTTATTCTATTTCATAATTCGTAAAATTAGTTGGGCGATCTTTTCTTTTATTATATTTTCTAATACCATTTTCCATTTGATGAACAGCAGAAGGATATTAGGTCATGTTCAAATCGAAACTGTAATTGTGTGTTTGTCTTTCTCATTACAACGGATTTAACACATGGGCTGAAAAGTCCCGGGCCTAACACATATATGAAGCTAGTTTTAGCGTCATCTATGTGTTAGGCCCGCGACTTTTCAGCCCAGGTGTTATGTGTAGAGAGATATGTCGGAGCTCTTGACTTTAGTAAGATGGAGAGACATCTCACATGTCTAACGTGTCCTTACCAGTTTACCAAATTAGTAGGAGGTATTTATTTAACAGAAAAATATACAATCCTCAATTATCAGTTAAAAATTTCCTTTTATAAAATTTCCTTGCGTGAAGTTTACCGGAACAGTCTCGCTAAAGATTCCAGCAGTAACCGACCATCTTCCTTGGTACCTTTCCTCCATTGATGTCTTTCTGAAATCTTTACCCCTAACTTCACATAAGTTTTCTGGAAAACGAATCTTGATGCTCATGTTTCATCCGAACGTATGAAAGATGGAAAGCATCTGTTCTACTACTTCGATGTAATTTGCTGCTTTATGATTTCCAAGTAAATTTTTAACCACTACAACAAAAGAGCACCAGTCATTAGACTCACGTCCGTTCATTTATTCCGTGATCTGCGGATTATTTAAAAGTTGCCTTGTCTGAGGACCATCAAGCATTTGAGCCTTCAGTTTTTCTGTGCTAAGACTTGGATAGTTTTGTTTCAAATACTCAAAGCGGTCCCTTTCGAGGTAAAGCCTCAGCAAATTGTTAACCAAACATTGTGTTCTCTTTAAACTAAAACATTTCTTAAAGGCCAGTTTCTGGTAATCTTAGCACCGTTGTCCCAAAGGAATAAAAGAAGGATAATTTGTGTAACCACTTTGTTGCCCGAAGAGAAAATTTACCATTTTTAGACTGATAAAACTGGTACTCTTCATATTTGATATTTTTCAATACCAATAATATTGTCTCGTATTGCTCTTTCATAGTGGTGGAATGTAATGCGTAAAAGTACACATTGTAAACTATGAGATGAACTGTCTATAAAAAAACTCCATTCACTTGACGTGTATTCATTTAACCCTATTTTCTTCAAGGGACGTCTTATATCATTACAAAGCACTAAGTCGTTTTCTTTAGAGCAATACGGCAAGAGACCTTTCTCTCTGATACAATTAAATGTAATATTACTACCTGGAGACAGTAAATTCGTTTCCTTTCATCTGGAAGCAAGCAATTCCGACGACTCCTTTGAGAGGTTCAGATCTCTAACAAGGTGATTAAGCTCTTGTTAGAGATCGAAGCGTTTGGGACTCGCTGATGGTCTTCCAAAATCACTATCATCTTCACTTCACTGGCACTGCACCTCATCAGATGATGTATCTGAGTCATCCTCCGGAAGCATAGATAAATTACTGGACGGTGGAATTTATGCCTTTTAGGTACTACATTTTAAACTCTTTCTTTTTCATAGATGACGCTAGTTTTAGCGTCATCTATGTGTTAGGCCCGGGACTTTTCAGCCCATGTGTTATGTGTAGAGAGATATGTCGGAGCTCTTGACTTTAGTAAGATGGAGAGACATCTCACATGTCTAACGTGTCCTTACCAGTTGTTCGTGAAATTTTTCTTGGAAAATTGATATTCAGACGCTGTGATATAAACTGGCCAGCACCTAGCTTCGGCTTGACACATGGATTTTTTCCTGTAGGGTTACCGTAAATCAAAAGTATAAGGCAACACTTTCTGAATGCATTAAAAGGGAATATCCCAAGGGAAGTGGCTGCTGTCACGGAGAATATACACTGAGTAAATCTCGAAAATTTTGCTTCGCGTTTAGACAAGTGCCAGCAAAATAACGGAACACATTCCCATAGTCTGTATTTTAATGAAACATATATTCATTAAATCTATCTATTATTTTATTATATTCTTTTCATTTCGGAAAGAAGTTTTAGGACACCCTGTATTGAAATAAATCATGTTAAGATCCTAACTAAAATAAAGGGATTTCTGAAAAGACGTCAGCAAACCACAAAGTATAACTTCCCTGTGAATAACCCTATACCGCACTAATTCTCGCTACATGACGGTAATTCGGTCCCGAGAGTAAATGGACCACCGCCGAGGAAACATGGTAATGTTAAATCCAGTTTTAACAAACCCATACACATTTCCGAGAAACTGGTTACTAATTAGTGGCCTAAAACTAGCCCGATGCGGGGGGGCACTGTGTGTACGTATCGGTTATAATTTCGGTATCGTTTCTGTTGTTTTGACTCGTTTTTTGTCAGTAAAAAGGATCAATTTGGATGTCGTTAAAATGCAGAGAGGTCTCATTTCAAATTGCATGGCGTTTTATTTATTTATTTTTTTTTTGCGATTAACGTCATCTTTCGCGGTTTAAACGCATATCGAAAAAATGGCAAGAAGGCAATAGCCAACATATAACCAATACCATGAATAGCTGCATTCAGCAGCATTATTACGTAGGGTAATTCGTGGTTTGTTTTCATTCTAGGCATCTTCGATTAGGATATGAATAAACTACAAACTGGAGGGTCAGTGAATGGAAATAGACACTACTCAAAATAATTAATGGATATTTCATAAAATTGATTAATTTCAATATTTCTAAACAAATGTCTAAATATATTATTGCGTTTTCAAATTTCTTTGGGCAAATTTCGATATGACTTTGATAGGAGATTTTTACAAATAAGTAAGGCGTATGATCCTAACGTTAAAAACTAAACGTGCTTGCCATCTTGATGACTGTTAATAATTCTTGTGAAATCATATCCCAACAAAAATTCATAGTTTTTGAAGCGTTACAGACGGCATATTCGGTGCAATAAGGTATCTTCCTAAAAGCCTGCCAAGCGTGTTTAATATGATTACAGCACCTAATAAAATAAATTCTTTGCCGTGGTGCCTATAAAATATGAACTGATTTAGGGTATCTCTGATGTGTTGGTTCCCAAAATAACTGGCATTTCTTCCTAGGAGCTCTAGTTTTTGAGATACACCACGGTGAAATTTATTACTCATACGTAATAAAAATACCAAAATCAAAATAATTAACTAAATAACACAAAATTAGCTTTATTCATCAACGTAATCTCCATCAAGAGCAACGCAATCATTCCAGCGCCGCTCTAACATTTCAATACCACTTTTGTAGAACGATTTATCTTTTGCCTCAAAATAAGCCTCAGTTTCGTGCGAAATTTCTTACCGGCGAGCATTTTTTTGAGGTCTGCGAACGGCCAGTAGTCGCTGGGAGCCAAATCTGGCGAATACGGTGGATGTGGGAACAATTCGAAGTTCAATTCATGTAGTTTTGCCATTGTTTTGATTGACTTGTGACACGGTGCGTTGACATGATGAAACAAATTTTTTTTCTTTGCCATGTGCGGTTGTTTCTTTGCAATTTCGGCCTTCAAACGCTGCAATAACGCTATATAATATTCACTGTTGATGGTATTTCCTTTCTCAAGATAGTCGATGAATATTACACCACGCATTCCCAAAGTACCGAGGCCATAACCTTTCCAGCCGATTGTTGTGTTTTCGAGCGCTTTGGACGAGGTTCACCAGTTGCTGTCGACTCAGATGACGATCGTTTTGATTCCGGAGTGAAGTGATGGATCCATGTTTCATCCATTGTCACATATCGACGCAAAAATTCCGGTTTGTTACGTTTAAACATGGCCAAACACTGCTCAGAATCATCAACACGTTCTTGTTTTTGGTCAACAGTGAGCAAACGCGGCACCCACTTTGAATAGAGCTTTCTCATAATCAAATGCTCATGCAATATAAAGCCAATACGTTCTTTTGATATCTTTACGATGTCAGTTAACTCACGCAACTTCACTTTTCGATCATTCAAAACGATTTTGTGGATTTTTTTGATGTTCTCTGGTGTTACCGTCTCATTTGGACGTCCACTGCGTTCTGCATCATCGGTGTCTCTTCGACCACGTTTGAAGTCAGCAAACCAATGTTTTATTGTTGTTTCTGATGGAGCGGAGTCCCCATAACACTTTTCAAGCCATTGCTTCGCTTGAACGGTATTTTTTCCCATCAAGAAGCAGTGTAAAATTAAAACACGAAATTGTTTTTGTTCCATTGTTTTGAAAATAACAAAAGTAGCGTGACTCTTAGCACAATAACTCACAAACTAATGAATAGGATATCGTGAAATTTTGACAGTTGTCTTTTGAAGGTTAGTACTAACTGAGAGAAAGGTGACTGCAATAAAACTAGCGTAATATATGTGTTAGGCCCGGGACTTTCAGCCCATGTGTTATATATATATATTTTTTAATCATGCGTCCTTTGTACCTTGCGGTGTCGGACGATGGGTCGAACTAAATATTTAGGAGACCTAAATTGTCTGTTTTTATCTGAAATTAGAATTATAATATAATCCCCGTTATTGGAAAATTCTACCTGTCTAATCTAACCCAACCCTAATTTCCACTACTTCATTTACTTCTAACATAGGGTTTCCCGTATCTCTGTCTGCATCCCACAATTCAGTTTAGGATTGTGCTTTCGTGTGATAAGTGCGTCAGTATCTACTAAATATTTGCTTTAAATTGTTGTGTGAATATTAAAAATTCGAATGACAACAATGGCTTCAACAACCAGACGGATTCAGATGTTTGATTTGTTAAATTTATGGTGAATAAATTTAGAAATTAGAAAACCCATTCTACCTTTATAAAAATGGCATATTTGGTGTATTTCGGCGTCCACTTTGGAGATTAGGATAAATTTGGGCACCACATTCTGTATGTAAAACATGCATAAAACATTTGAGACAGTGGACAAACTGAAAAAGAAGGAGTTTAAAATGTAGTACCTAAAAGGCATAAATTCCAACGTCCAGTAATTTGTCTATGCTTCCGAAGGATGACTCAGATACATCGTCTGATGAGGTGCAGTGCCAGTGAAGTGAAGATGATAGTGATTTTGAAAGACCATCAGCGAGTCCCAAACGCTTCGATCTCTAACAAGAGCTTAATCACCTTGTTAGAGATCTGAACCTCTCAAAGGAGTCGTCGGAATTGCTTGCTTCCAGATGAGAGGAAACGAATTTACTGTTTCCAGGTAGTAATATTACATTTAATTATATCAGAGAGAAAGATCTGTTGCCGTATCGCTCTAAAGAAAACGACTTAGTGCTTTGTAATAATATAAGACGTCTCTTGAAGAAAATGGGGTTAAATGAATACACGTCAAGTGAATGGAGTTTTTTTATAGACAGTTCATCCCATAGTTTACAATGTGTACTTTTACGCATTACATTCCACCACTATGAAAGAGCAATACGAGACAATATTATTGGTCCTGAAAAATATCAAATATGAAGAGTATCAGTTTTATCAGTCTAAAAATGGTAAACTTTCTCTTCGGGCAACAAAGTGGTTACACAAATTATCCTTCTCTTATGCCTTTGGAACAACGGTGCTAAGATTACCAGAAACTGGCCTTTAAGAAATGTTTTAGTTTGAAGAGGACACAATGTTTGGTTAACAGAAGCACTATCATCTTTCCACTACTGCATATCAAGCTGGGACTTATGAAGCAATTTGCTGAGGCTTTACCTCGAAGGGGACCGCGTTTTGAGTATTTGAAACAAAACTATCCAAGTCTTAGCACAGAAAAACTGAAGGCTGAAATGCTTGATGGTCCTCAGACAAGGCAACTTTCAAATAACCCGCAGATCACGGAATAAATGAACGAACGTGAGTCTAATGACTGGTGCTCTTTTGTTGAAGTGGTTAAAAATTTACTTGGAAATCATAAAGCAGCAAATTACATCGAAGTAGCAGAACAGATGCTTTCCATCTTTCATACGTTCGGATGTAACACGAGCATCAAGATTCGTTTTCCAAAAAACTTAGGTGAAGTTAGGGGTAAAGATTTCAGAAAGACATCAATGGAGGAAAGGTACCAAGGAAGATGGTCGGTTACTGCTGGAATCTTTAGCGAGACTGTTCCGGTAAACTTCACGCAAGGAAATTTTATAAAAGGAAATTTTTAACTGATAATTGAGGGTTATGTATTTTTCTGCAAAATAAATATCTCCTACTATTTTTTTTTGTGTTTCAGTTAACAGTTATTAAATAGTAATATTTAAAAGGTTACGTACATAACAAAATACTCAATACATTTGAAAAGGCAATTATAAAAATTTTTGGAAATTACAGTTAATTCTGGGAAGTGCTCTAAGATCAAACATGCACGTTGGCTGTACACCAAAATTCTCTCAATTCGCACATCAGTTAGAAAATAGGCTTAAATCATCTACGTTTTTTTCCACTACTTTGTAAACAATATTCGAATTTATTCAAACTCGATGTTCAAACTGGCTTTCAGCAATTCTAACACATTAATTGATGACAGTCAATGTCACTGTCAAAATAATTTTCAAACCAGTTAAGTTATAATACCTGGTTCAAGTTTAGACATACACTACCGCTCAAAAGTGTTAGGCACTCTAACTGACAGCAAAAATGTATAAAAACTCAGCAAAAATGTTAATAATATTTATTTTTTTATGTACAGATACACGTACATGAATAAAAATATATTAAATAGATGTGAAAATTAAAACGTTTAATTTAAATTTTTCTTTCATCTATGTGACCTCCTCTTGATTTAATAATTGCAGCAGAAAATCGAGGCATTCTCGCAATAAGTTTTGTCAGTGTTTCTTGTGTTATTGAGATCCAACTCGATTGCAATTTGTTCCACACGTCAGTAGCTGATGTCGGAGCCGATTTCCGTACTTCCCGATCTAGTTCTTCCCATAGTAACTCGATTGGATTCAAGTAGGGACTCTGGGGAGGTCATTCCATAATTTTGGGAGTTCCTTCCTCTTCTAAATGACCTAAATAGTCTTTACATAATTTAGAGGAATGTTTTGGGTCATTATCTTGCTGGAAGATAAAATTTTGACCCAAAAGTCGAATTCCGGAAGGTAATGCGTGGTTCTCCAAAATTTCGCGGTAGCCTTCTTTTTTTAATATATCGTCAATTTTCACAATGTCCCCTACACTAGTGCCAGCAAAACAGTCCTAAATGATGATAGAACCTCCACCATGCTTCACAGTAGCACCAATACACTCTTCTCTGGCACGTTCACCCACAAATCTTCTTACGAATATGCGTCTTCGGGTTCCGAACAGCTCAAATTTGGACTCATCCGTCCATAGAACGTTGTTCCACTCTTCTATGGTCCAGTGTTGCTGTTCACGAGCCCATTTAAGTCGCTTTTGCTTGTTTTGTTTGCGTAGTAATGGCTCTTTCATCGCAATACGACCATGGAGCCCGGCTTTCTGCAGGTGACGTTTGACTGTAGAAACACTGACTAGTTTTTGGCGACCAACATTTAATTCTCTCGGTGATTTTCGGGTCTGTTTTGCGTCTACTTAACTTGCTGGTAACCACTATTCTGCAATCATCTGCAGATGTTGTCGCTTTTGGCCTTCCACTCCGTCTTTTATTAAGAAAACTGCCAGTTTCCCGATATTTTTTTACGTTATACTCAACCGTAGCGTGGTGTATTTTCATTTCTTTGGCAATTTGTCGATTACTTATGCCACTTTTATGGTAAGCTATTGTAAGCGCTCGTGTTTCCGTACTAATTTCTCTTCGCGGAGGCATTTTAAAAAATTGTCACACGATATTTCGCTCACGACGTGAATAGAGTAAATACCACACTGCAAGTGACCATAGGTTACAGATTTCACTATAATCTTCTAGGAAGGTAATTTAAACATTATTACCTACAATCTAACAGATGACTAAATTTACCCAGTAAATTCAGAGGGATTGTTATTGTAATTGCACCGCAATAAACAGTTTATGGTAATCCGACCAAGTGCAGGTAAATGATAGTAAACCTTATGCGATATAATGGATCTTTATCTTACTGAATTACATTTTAAATACGTATTTCATTTTATTATAATGTTTTTTTGGTAAACATAATACTATATGAATAATCCATGAAAACAGGGGTGTCTAAACACTTTTAAGCGGTAGTGTATATTTTCTATTTTGTCGTCCTAGAACATTTATGATGTCATAATTCCAAAGAGTTTGTATTCTAATAATTCATGGAGGTCATACGAGATTTCCTAAGATTTTTCGTTTAGAATTTAACGGTAATCCAAAAGATCTTTACGAGAACGAAATTTTCCTTACAATTTTCCTCAGACTGCCGGGTGGAACAAGACTTCTTTAGATTTCTTCTCAAGCTCTACCTTTTAATGATAGAATTTGGCAAATCTAAAATGCATTACGTGTTGGAAGGAGCAACTTCACAGCAATGCGAAGAAATACATCGCTGGGCGGTAAATTACATTTAAGTATAACCCAGATAGAAGCGGTGAAGACGTCGAGAAAAGAAACTAACGAGTACCTCATACGCTAATTATCCGAGATGAGAGAAGGTAAAGCCGAAACGATGTTATTAGTAGGAAGGTTACGGTGACGGGAAGAACGTTCGTTGAATACGAAATGGAGGCGTTATTGAGCTCGTATTCACGAATACGCGCGCACAATATAGTCGGCGAATTCGCAATCGGAGATGCTTTTCATCACGTGCGCGTATTGTTTAATGTTTAGGCTGCACGCGTAATATGACCTAGAATTGTCGAATTTGAGGAATGTACCGGTTCGAAGAGTATCTGGAATAGGCTCTTATTTTTGGATCTAGACGTACGTCATCAACAAGTAGCGTTGGCGGTCAATTTTTTTATTCTTTTCGTCATTGCTACGCGACATCCGAAGTTATTTATAGTTTACACAACCTATTAACATAGTTCGCTAAATATATGCTCTTAAATCTGCTAAAACTTAAATACGTTATTATTGAAAAAAAGGAACCGATAAGAGATTCGAGAAAGATTGCAGACATATGTAATATAAGTGGCTCTCATTTATACGATACAAATATGGAATCTACATAGAGGACTATTATGAATGCATCTACTGTCTGATAGCTTATTATTATATTATATGCAAAGAGAAACTGGAATATATGCGCATATATACGCACCGATTTTTGAGAAGATATGCATAAACCTGGGGCATACATATATGCAAAAAAAATGCGACAATATGCAAAATTTTTACATAAACTAAATAAGAGCAGAAATTTAAACATTAACTTTATTCCACAACATTTTTACACACACATATTTCTAAACCAATTTATAATTAAATGTTTTTCAAAATCGCGTAAAAGAAAGTTTTGTCTTCTAGCAGAACACATATGTTTCGAAATAGAGAAGCTTCTTTCAACATCCACAGATGTAATTGGTGCATTTTTTAACTTTGCAAAACACTCTAAAGTAAAATTAAAGTCGAAATCGTTTACTGTTTCACCTTCCAAAATTTTCTAAACTTTCTTCAATTTCAAATACCCCGCAATTTTATTTAACACTTTTTTATATTTATCGTATATAGAATTACCTATTGTATCCTTAACCTTCTTGCATAGCATATGAAATTCGTCTACTATTTCGACTGATTCCGAGAGCGACATCCCTTTCGTTTCTAGTTTACGAATTGAACTTGAAACAAAGCTATAATTCGACTTAATATACAAAAGGTTTTGTAGCAATTCTCTTGATGTTACTATCTTTTTCTGATGGAGCGGAGTCCCCATAACACTTTTCAAGCCATTGCTTCGCTTGAACGGTATTTTTTCCCATCACGAAGCAGTGTAAAATTAAAACACGAAATTGTTTTTGATCCATTGTTTTGAAAATAACAAAAGTAGCGTGACTCTTAGCACAATAACTCACAAACTAATGAATAGAATATCATGAAATTTTAACAGCTGTCTTTTGAAGGTTAGTACTAACTGAGAGAAAGGTGACTGCAATAAAACTAGCGTCATCTATGTGTTAGGCCCGGGACTTTTCAGCCCATGTGTTAGGTATAAGGTGAAAATAGACGAAGTTACAACATACCCCGTACCAACTGCACATAGCTATGCATTACAACACAAAATTATCTGCACATCTACTACAATTGTTCTAATTATGTTGTCCATGAGTGTAGTCTTTCCCCGAAAATCTTCGTTCTGCATTCCATTCCAGCACCAATTCACTCTTAATACCATTTTTTATGGATTCGCCATTCCCCTTCAAGTATAAGCAAATTATCCGTACACACCGAACGCAAATATTACTTCAGCACATCCATACACGCATTGGAATGCGCCTTTGATGAGGGCAAGCGTAAAAATGAATTAGTATCGAGCATGGGGGGTTGCTACAGGTAATATTGGCTAATGGCAACGCGCTAAAATTTCGTCAAGAACGTAAAACGTCCTTTAGATAACGACGACACGCCCAAGTTCAAGTTGCACGTGTAAATGCGGATCTTTTCCAAGTTAAGAAGCGTTAAATTTGTCGGCCGCGTACGGATTTTATGATCTGCTATATGAAGAACGGCTAGGTTGGAGCCGCATTCCGCACGAAATTAACGAAATATCCGCAAAGAAAGCGTTAATTGTCTGTACGCTATTAAAGACCGTCGAATAATTAAGGTTAGTTAGTTAGAAAGATGTAAATATTGTAATTTGATTATACGCGGAAATTGAGTTTTATTTTGCGAAAGAATGCACGTTTTTTAACGGTTCACGAGGACGTCAAGGAGTGGATCGAATAGAACGGGCTAGATTATAAGGACAGGTTCCCGGGTGTCAAAGATTTTAATGAAACGTGGTAGGTAAGTATTTGTGCTGAAATTCACCCTGAGGGGGTGAAACACCCCTTCATAAATTCACAGATTTTCACTTTTCTTGATTTAATCCTTGAACCGAAATAGGTAGGAGAAAAATTTAAATGCAAATCTTGTACCTTATCGAAACGTCTTTCAGGACACATTAATGTTGTATATATAGGGTACTGCATTTAAGCGCCACCCTCAGAAATTTAGCAAATTGGACAATATTGGATTTCCGTCCAACCAATCGTATCTTCTTGATAGAAAGCAATTTGTGACGTACATGGGATTTGAGTCTAATTATTTCATGCCGACCTCTGGAGTTCCGCAGGGGAGTAACTTGGGTCCACTTTTGTTCCTCATGTATATAAACGATTTGTGTTATCAACTGAACTGTCCAAAGTTGTTATACGCAGATGACTTAAAATTGTATACAACAGGTAATAATTCTTAGGATTGCAATTATTTGCAAAGCCAACTTAATATATTCCACACGTGGTGTATCAACAACAAACTAACAGTTAATGTAAATTTGTTACCTACACTCGTAAGACGACTACAATTATACGTACCTATCACTTGGCTGGATCTCCTTTACCTAGAGAGACCTCTATGAGAGACTTGGGTGCCGTCTTCGACTCAAGACTGACTTTTACGGAGCATATATCCAGTATTTGTACATCAGCGTTGGGTATGTTAGGATTCATTATACGTGTTACACGACCATTCTCCCTTTTTATTTCGCTTTTGATCGGTCTCGACTGGAGTATGCGTCTTTGGTCTGGTCACCTATATACATCTATCAGATACATCATCTAGAGCGGATACAGAGAAGGTGTTTGAAATTCTTAGACCGTAAAAAATTTAATACCTACCCGATACAAGGATTTAGTCACAATACCCTGCTGGAGATACAGTAGAACCCGGTTATAACAACTTCGGCTGTAACGACACTCCTTTTTCAGTGTCAAATTTTAAGCGGTCCCGTACTTTACTATTGAAACGTACAGGGAAAAACTCGGTTTTAGCGTTAACAACCCCTGATATAACGACAAATATTTACCACTTGAGGTACGTATTTATATTATCATTTATGGCTCAATTCCCGGTATTTGCCTAGCCTGCAACGTTCGACCGTTCGGGGATTCCAAGAATATTACCGTTCGTTGAATCAAGATTTTTTGCAATTTGCCTAGCCTGCAACGTTCTACAGTTCGGGGATTCTAAGAATATTACCGTTTCTTTCTTACTTTTCAAAGTTCGTAAGAAATTTCCTCAATTGGCATTTGAATCGTGTGAGTGAAACATCGAGATTTCTTTATCGAAAATGTCAGGTTTAAAGCGAAAAAGTTTAAGCGTTAACGACAAAGTCGCGATAATCAAAGCAGTCGAAAGTGGAAGGAAGAAAGCGGACGTGTGTCGCGAATTTGGGTTTGTTAATTCTACGATTTGTACAATTGTGAAAAATAAGAATAAAATCATGAATACCTTTGTGAAAGGGAAAGAAAAGTCAAAAAAAATTCGATCGTGCGAAAAGGTTGAAATCGACGAAGCGCTTATTACGTGGTTTAAGGAATGTAGAAGTGCAAATTTACCCGTTAATGGACCACTGCTTACGCAAAAGACCGAAGAATTTGGAAGTTTATTTGAAGATACAAATTTTACGTGCAGCAATGGGTGGCTGGAGCGTTTCAAACGGAGACATTCAATAACGTTCGGAAAAGTGAACGGTGAAGAGAAAAGTGTTAATATGACAGAAGCAGAGATGTGGCTAAATGAAGTGTGGCCTAAATTAAGACAAGATTATGAAGACAATGAAATTTACAATGGCGATGAAACGGGAATTTTTTATAAACTTCTTCCAGATAAGACTCTGAGGTTTAAAGGCGAAAAATGTGTAGGCGGTAAACTAGCTAAAGAACGGTTAACTGCATTTGTGTGTGCTAAGATGACCTGTACGGAGAAACGTAAAATTCTTGTCATATGAAAGTCAAAAAATCCACGCTGCTTCAAAAACATAAAAGCACTCCCAACAAATTACTGCGCAAACAAAAGAGCATGGATGACTTCAGAAATATTTGAAAATGAAATTCGAAAATGGAATAAAGAACTTGCGGTTAAAGGTAAAAAAATCTTGGTTTTAGTCGATAACTCCTCAGCACATCCAGCATTAGCCCACTTAAAAAATATTAATTTGGTGCTTCTGCCCCCAAATTGCCCTAGCATTTTTCAACCAATGGACCAAGGCGTAATAAGAAGTTTAAAATGCTTTTACAAAAAATTTGTTCTGCAGAAAATTACTACGGGTATGAACAAGAACGCACCATGTGTAGTTTCACTTCTCGATGCGTTAGACTTTTTAGAGTAGGCTTGGCGTAGTATAACCTCTGAGAGTATAGCAAAGTGCTTTAGTCACTCAAAATTAAGGAATAATCCAGTTTGTGACAACTTAAATGAAGATGACGTTCCGTTATGTGAACTTATTAAAAAGTGGCAGCAAAATTAGAGTGACGAAAACCAGTTTTGTTTCGACGACTTTGCATCCGTGGACAGTTGCCTTATTACGTCGGGAATGCGTTCAGATTCCGATATCGTGGAGGACATAAAACAGCGGGATAACGAAAACGATAATGAAATCGAAGAGGAAGAAGATTCACGCGACGAAGCAGAACACGTACTGACATACGAAGAAGCCCTAAGTGCCATAACACTTTTAAAAACTTATTATAGACAGCGAGAAACGTCACCTCAAATTATTGATAAAGAGAGAGAATTAGAAATGGATATAGAAAAACTGTAGTAAGTTAGTATGTACCTACATGTGTAAGAACAATGTCAGAACTTCGTAATTAAAATAAGGCAGCATAGATTGCCTTTCTTCCATTAAATTTTTACGAACTACGTCCAAGGCAACAACAAGTATGGTCCATTGCAGATTTTCCTTATAGTTTAACCATTTTTCTGTTTAAATTGATATTAATATGAAACTCTCTTTGCAAAGCTTGCGGATCCCTGAGAGTTCACCGTTAGAAATCCTTAATGTCGGCAATACATTTCCATTGAGTTCCCATATAGTTGGTAACTCGATTGACAGTGAGAATTCATGTACTTTTGAGACGCGGCGAATCCGAATAAACATTTGCATAACAACAGCACAAGCATAAGATATAAGTCCTCATGTTAATATCACCTTTGGAACACCCTGTATAACTGAAAATGCTTTAACATCAATAAAGGATGTTAAGGTTAACAACTTGCGTTAATGTCTCTTTCACATTACTATAATCAAATGCAACACCCTGTATATACCACATTTACGTGTCCTGAAAGATCTTTCGATAGAGTAACATACAACATTTGCGTTTAAATTTTCGTTCTATCTATTTCCGTTTAAAAATGAAATCAAGAAAACCGAAGATCTATAAACTTTCGAAGGGGTGTTTCACCCTCTCGGAGTGAATTTCAACACAAACAAACGTTTTTTTTTATTTTCAAGTCTCAACATGCTCTACTTACCTATCAAGTTTCATTAAGATCCGAATTTTACGACCGGAAACCTTTCCTTGTCAGCCATAATTGTTTAAAATGTATATACTTTAGTAATTACAATTACATTACATTTAGAAAAACGTAGTCGAAAATTCGCGAATCTGGCGTAACACAATCAGAGCGAAACCTTCCGGCGATAATGGTCAGTTGTTCGTTGTTCAAGAAGTCAAAATAAATATTACGTTAGGTCGAAGGCATTCAAATGGATCGGATTTATTTACCGCGTTTGGGCCGTACCTTTGGGACCGATCAGTTTCATTAAACCAGTTCAATAACAACAATAAAAGATAAGAATTCGCAGCACAAATGTTCGGTGTAAATTCGCCGTTTTATGGTAATGCGTCAGGTATACGAGGTGAGTGTGAAAAATAAGTACGGTAAATTTCTGTATGGTGCTTTTAAACACGAATTGAAATTTAATCTACAACAATTTTCTTGTTAAAATTACAATTTCCTTGCAATTACCCAACGTAATAAAATTCCTGAGAAAGTATCAGTCTCTGCAGGATTTGAACCCACCACCTCTGCGTTGCCGGCGCATTATGCGATACCACTTGTGAGTTCAAATCGCTTTTCATAGCTAGATGTCACGATGTCTCTAGATATAGAAAAGTCCCGGGCCTACCAAAGAAAACACGTTTTTTTTGGTTCAAAATTAGCTTTATTCATCAACGTAATCTTCATCAAGAGCAACGCAATCATTCCAGCGCTGCTCTAACATTTCAATACCACTTTTGTAGAACGATTTATCTTTTGCCTCAAAATAGGCCTCAGTTTCAGCGATAACCTCTTCATTCGTGCGAAATTTCTTACCGGCGAGCATTTTTTTGAGGTCTGCGAACAGCCAGTAGTCGCTGGGAGCTAAATCTGGCGAATACGGTGGATGTGGGAGCAATTCGAAGTTTAATTCATGTAGTTTTGCCATTGTTTTGATTGACTTGTGACACGGTGCGTTGTCTTGATGAAACAAAATTTTTTTCTTTGCCATATGCGGTCGTTTCTTTACAATTTCGGTCTTCAAACGCTCCAATAACGCTATATAATATTCACTGTTGATGGTATTTCCTTTCTCAAGATAGTCGATGAATATTACACCACGCACATCCCAAAATACCGAGGCCATAACCTTTCCAGCCGATTGTTGTGCTTTCGGGCGCTTTGGACGAGGTTCACCAGTTGCTGTCCACTGAGATGACGATCGTTTTGATTCCGGAGTGAAGTGATGGATCCATGTTTCATCCATTGTCACATATCGACGCAAAAATTCCGGTTTGTTACGTTTAAACATGGCCAAACACTGCTCAGAATCATCAACACGTTCTTGGTTTTGGTCAACAGTGAGCAAACGCGGCACCCGCTTTGAACAGAGCTTTCTCATAGTCAAATGCTCATGCAATATAAAGCCAATACGTTCTTTTGATATCTTTACGATGTCAGCTAACTCACGCAACTTCACTTTTCGATCATTCGAAACGATTTTGTGAATTTTTTTGATGTTTTCTGGTGTTACTGCCTCATTTGGACGTCCACTGCGTTCTGCATTATCGGTGTCTCTACGACCACGTTTGAAGTCAGCAAGCCAACGTTTTATTGTTGTTTCTGATGGAGCGTAGTCCCCATAACACCTTTCAAGCCATTGCTTCGCTTGAACGGTATTTTTTCCCATCAAGGAGCAGTGCAAAATTAAAACACGAAATTGTTTTTGATCCATTGTTTTGAAAATAACAAAAGTGGCGTGACTCTTAGCACAATAACTCACAAACTAATGAATAGAATATCATGAAATTTTAACAGCTGTCTTTTGAAGGTTAGTATTAACTGAGAGAAAGGTGACTGCAATAAAACTAGCGTCATCTATGTGTTAGGCCCGGGACTTTTCAACCCATGTGTTACATTATGAAAATACAAATTCAATATGTTCTTCTTACAATTATTGCTTGATTCAAGTATTTGTTGAGAGCACATCGAAAAAATTTGTCACCGAAACAATACCCAACATAATGATGGTAAATACAGGTACTCATGGTATTGATGAGATTATTATCGGGAAAGACCACGTGAGAAGAGAAAACGTTAACACGTGGACATGTTTCTGCCTACCCGGCCTTATTCGCGTAAGTTCATGGAAAGGATCACTTACCTGCCCATTGAAGATCCTCATCTGTTTATTATTTACGAAATTGAACTTATGATAATGATGTTAGCTGACTATAAATTAATATAAATAATAAGCAATAACTAACAAATCAAACAGGAATAAGGAAACAAATGTACTAATCACAAATTACTAAGTGGAATCTGTTTTATTTAATCAACGCGGTTTCTTTGATACATGTTGACCCTATCCTTGAGAAAATCGCCAACTTCCTACTTTAAATATAGAACTTCCCATTGCGCAATTATTCTCACCTTCGTTTCTTTTTATACGACCGATTCTAAGAAGAACTTTTATGGTTGCCTGTATGGTTGGTTTTCCTTGTCTTAAGTTTTACGTGTCTTATCGCCTTCGCAAAATCTGCGTTCCGAGTATAACGTTTCTCTCTGGATAATCATACGATGCAAGTGAAAGCGGTTTTCCCCAGTAATATCGAAGTCGGTAAAAGCAATTAATTTTAACGTTTTAAATAGACAGTTTTAACCCTTAATCACCGTAGCGTAAATACTGTAACGTCTTCACGGTTGTGCGGTCTTGATGACCGCATATAATAAACAAACTTTAATTACCAAAATATATTTTTTTACCTATTGGGAATCTTCTTATTAAATTGAGTGCACCCTAAAATAAAACGCAAGATGCCTTTTAACATAGTTCGTTCTTTAATTAACATAAACCAACCAATAAATCCGTAAATGTCATACTTTGCTCTGTTTTTAATACAAACGCTAGAATTTGTCTTTAGTAATATTCTATGCGAAAATAAGAACAGATTTTTAACAATAAATGATCATATGATTTAAAAAAAAAACAGTAATATAAGAAATAATCTAAAACAAATAAAAAATTGTAGAGGGTTAAATACCCAAAGATTGTGTTTAGAATTTTTACAAATTTTTGACGCACATGCTAAACATGTAGACATACGGCAAATTTTACAAACATAAAAGGTTTTTCTTTTAATTCTAGAAGAACAAGTGCAACATGTTTTCCGTTTTTCCAGTTTTTCTTCTAGAACATCCGCTCAATCATATCTAAATCCGGCAATTCATATGTTTAAGTTCTTTTACATGTATATTTCGTTCTGATGGTGTATAATATTACAAAGTGTCCAATTGCAAGTGCACCGGGTTGGCAAAATCCCTGCTTCGAAGAAGAATTGTTCAGTTTTATTTCTATATGTTGGACAGGTTTACGTTAACCCGTCTCACTGCTGTCAGTTTACAGTCATTATTGTTTTTATGTTTTTGTTAGAGATTCTATCATCTTTTGCATTTATTTCTTTAATCGGCACCCTTTAATCTGTTGTCTGTAATCATTATACAAACTGTCTTTTTCAAGACAATGCCGTTTACATTAGAGCAAGATACATTTGTTGTGATGACGCATTTTCGAAGTGCGACATGAACACCGAAAATAGAAACTGGCAATATTCACTACCCTCATGCTTCCAACAGTTCCATAATGTGTATCCTGATGTGATGATAGCTTATGAAACATTTAAGTGTCATCGTAATAGACTGGTAAAGAGGTTTATGGAAACTGGTACCGTTACAAAATTTAAGCACCATCTGTGCTGACAGAAGATAGAGTAGATGATATCAGGTAACGAATGGATGTTAGTCCTAACAAATCTTTTAGAAGATTGGCACTGCAAACAGGTACCCGTGTGATTCAGAGAATATTCCTTTATATGAATTTATCAAAATTGTAGGTATTTCTCGTGTAAGTGCACATATGGCCGTAAGGAAGAAATTACATATGCATCCCTACAAAATTCTAGTTATGCAACATTTACGTGTGCAAGATTTTGAACAACGACAATTTCTGTGGCTGGTTTAATGAAATTCTAGGAGATAATGATTTAGATCGCAGCTTTTTTTCTGATGAAGCCTGGTTCCATTTGTCAGGATACATAAACGCTCAAAATTATCGTACATGGCCAGCAGAAAATCCACATGTTCTTGTAGAAACTAATCTCCACTCTATTAAAGTTGGCGTTTGGATCGCCATGTCAAGAAGGCGAATTATAGGACCAATCTTTTTTCCACGACACAATAAATGCAGTGCGATATAGATAAATGCTACTAGAACCGTTTATAAATAGCTTAGACGATGAAGAACTAACTCGTGGATATTTCTAACAAGATGGAGCCCCAGCGCATCCTGCACGTACTACATTAAGTTATCTAGAAGAATTTTATGATTGATAAGTTACAATCGCTGGCCTGCATATTCACCGTATTTAACTCCTTTGGATTTCTTCCTGTTTGGTTATATGAAGAATAAAGTTTACAGCAATCGGCTTCACAATTTAGATGAGCTACAAGCTGCAATAACACATGAAGTGCAAAATATTGCAGAAGAAATGCTGCAGAATAATATGAGAAGACGACTAAATTTATGTTTGCAACATAATGGTGCACATTTTGAAAATCATTTGTAATTTATTTTAACCATATATCCCCTTAAGTCTTTTGCTTGTTACAACACCCAGTACATTTATCCACTGCAATGCAATTTGTAGGAGATCTGCCAAAAATAAGAGATTCCAGCAAATAATTGCATCAGCTATATTTCCTAATCCGGTCGATCGTCGCAACCCTGGAAGCCGTATAGCGATATTGTGCTTCTGGGTTCTCGCGAGAGAAACAAAACTTTACGAAGACCACTTATAGCAATTTGTCCCATAAAACAATTTTACATTATTTTGAGAAGTGCCGCCGCTAGTTTCAGTTTCGTCCGACAGTTCATTAGTTTCTTCTATTTCTTCTCTATCACTAAGTTCAATTTCTGTGTCTGTTTCATGTTCACTTTCTCTATAACTGTCCTCATTTACACTGTTTTGGTTACTAATATCTTCACCTTATGCCTCCTCATACCATGCTAATAAAGTGCTCTCATGATCAGGATCGCCTCACCGAACCGTTTTGGATGTGGTAGGATTTTTACCCATTATTTTGTGCAAAAAGCGCAGCGCAAATACTAGCGTTAGCACCGTAAACCGGTCCCTGTGACCGCTTCATAACTTTAGCCGTGTTTTTATTGCGCACCGAAACAAATATCGACTTCAACTTTTTGCAGCATACTAGCAATCCACTCAGTTGAAGGTAACAAGAAAATGGATCCGTGATATTAAAGTGGGGATAAGATAAACAAAAACAAAAATCCGCTGCAGTCACTAAGACCGCACTACGGTGGCTAAGGGTTAAGGTTGGTATAACTACGGTACACATTTTTTTTGTGGTTCTACTGTTGACTTTTTGGGACGGAGAAGGCGTGAAAAGGTCTACAGATACAATGTTTTACAGTATTTATTTAACTGCATTTAAATAGTTTGACAAGTTGAACAGATATAGTTTCTGGGAGGATTTCTAACGTTTACCGAAAGTTTATGCAACTCCAAAATACGAGTACTGGTGGCAAAAATAAATGGGATACAGATAGACACACTCTTCGATCGCACTATATATATAAAAAAAAATAAACCACACAATTAATGTTTATTCATTAACTTCAAATATTTTATTGAAAATAGTACATTGTTTCGCTTTAATAATTGCCTAGTAAATTCGCGGTATTCCTAGAAGTACTCGTTCCAAATGCGATTCATCTATAGTATTCCACACTTCCTGCAGAGTATTTCAGAATGCTGCTTTCCCAGTCAGAGATTTTTTCCAGGTCCCACGATCAAAGTGATCCCACAACGCTCAATGGGGTTGCAATCAGCTATAATTTGGCCAAACACTTACTGGGGTAATGTTAATTCAAAGGCTTCTTCACTGACGGGGAGGTGTTTCTTCTCAGGTTCAGACCTCAGGTATGTAATGTATCTAATCTGACGACTCGAGCATCTTATGAAATACATCTTCGTTTGTGGCTGTACGGGAACATTTCCTTGTGAAATGGAATCTATAATATTTGTAGTCTTTGTGTTTACTTTCTTAAGACTTCTTGTCATAGCAACTCAATTGGCAATGCTGCTGCCGTTGAAGGCATATAATACCACGGGTATAGTCGTATTGCTAACTTGGCGGTATCTCATGTATACAACTGAAATTTGTGCGAGTCAATTGAAGAGTTACTATTAATTATCTCCAATATGGCTCCAAGTCGACGAATGAAGTTTTCATTACTATGCGTTATTTCACCAGTCAAAGAAGAGTGTCGGAAAAATATTCTAGAAGCATTTGCGGTGTTAGTGGAACCATATCCTTGCTTTGTGAAGTCAGGGTTTATTCCTGATTCAGTCATAGAATGTCTTTGGATAAGCTTTTTTGTAGCCTCTTTTACTAGAAGAGTAGCCTTCGTAGCCCTCAATTCTTAAATTCTAGACTGTACCCAAAGTGAAGCATATACTTCGTAAATTTTATTCGCGCATGCCTAGCTGAATTTCTTCTTCATTAGAAAGTTTACTTTCGAGCTTGGATAAGTCGTTCATCTCAGTTCGTCGAGCTCCACAAATAAAGCACTTGGTAGTTGCAGTTGTGTCGGTAATATTCTGTACCATTACATCTGTCACTATATCTAACATTGTAAAATATAGAACATGCCTCACTGTGACGGAGTTATTTCCTTGCTGAATATTCGTTGATCGCACATTGCTTATTTCACTTTCCACATGTCCTTTTCACAATCGAAGTCATAAATAAATGCGAATCACTTTCCGTTTCACTTTCATTAAACAATGGCTGAGAGAACTGGTTGTCACCGGAGGAGCTATCAAAACACCATTTTGTGTGCAAAATTAGATCATAACCTTTCAATATCTCCAATTCCTCTTCGTGTTTTGTTTCAAAAATTCTTTTAGCAGTATAGTCAACCGAACCTTGTAGGGAGAGTTCGGCTAAAGTTTCTGAAACTTTCATGGCGCTATGGTAGTAGTCTTTCTTTGATTTTTGGATTTTTCTTGTAGCTGGGAAAATATTGCGCTCAATTTTTTTTGTAGCAGCTCTAATTACTTCATACTGAAATTTGGATAGTTTAATAGATAAGGTTTTAATCCTGTAAGGAAGAGGCGGTATTTATTAAGGCTTGAGTGTGATGATGTTGCTTCGTTGACGTTTCTTTTCACAATCTTCAAAGTCTTTAGCAGACCTTCCTCTGCCAACTTTCGATACCGAACACGTAGGGAAACCTGTATCGTCTGCATCGTCATGTTCAACATTATCAGCGGGAAGCGTAAACACAAAATTATTCACCATCCAATCACCATTCCTCTTTTAAACTCATTTTTGTCTCGATTGATTGATCTCCACTTAAGGATAGGACTCTTTCAGAAGATTTGCCTTGAAAATAAGCTTTAACCATTTTGCGGTGTGTTTGGGGTTGTTGTCTTGTTGATAAATGAACCCTTTCCCCTAATTAATTCACGTCCGCATTCAGGATCCTCAAGTACATATCTTTTACCATTCTTTCATCTATTTTAACTAACTTTCCAATCCTTCCGCCTCCAAAGTAACCCCATGATGTTTCTTCCTCCATATTTCACTGTTGTTTAAATACACTAATCTAACGTGGTTTTCTTACTACTATACGACCCCTCAGACAGGTTTTTATTAGTCACCGGCTTACTACCGACACACTTACTGGGCGATGGCGTTGTAATATTATGGATATTTTCAATTAACCCCAGATTGTATCTTTATGCTCTAATATTGGATTTGTTGCAGTTTGTTGTGCGTGCATGAAATCCTCATGACATAGATATTATTCCAGCAAATAGAAATTTCGATCTCTAACAAAGAAGTTGAGAGTAGGCGTTGATTTTCCGAAAGGGGTAGTGGCTAATGGAAAAGTATTGACGTTAACGATAGTCTTTTCTAAACTGATCAAAAGATATATAAAAGTCTTCTTAATATTTGTCTTATTTTCAGTGATATAGCCGTAAATTGCTAAGAGTACTATTGTGTATACGGGACTTGACTTTCTAAAAAGGGGTCATTGGGCACTTATAGAAAAAGATCGTCAAGAGTTAATAACCATTTCATTTTAGGTAAAAGCAAGCGAAACAACTTTTTCTTAATTCCAATTTTAAACGTAATAATTATATTTGCAAACGACTTTCAATACTTTCTTATAGTACTTGTAACTTCCGATAGTGGATTCTAGAGCTTAATAAATATTAAACTTTTATCATTTAAGAAAGCGCGTAATATTTTATTTGTTAAGAATATTTTTAATTTCATGGCATGCTCGATTAAACCGGAAACGGATATGTTCAACGATATTACATATCAACAAGACATTAATTATTAATTATTTTAAACAGTTGTATCGTTTAGAGATACGTCCAACAGGCAGGCAGATGGTGTAAGTGATTCTGTAGTTTAAATTTTTCAGTTATTACGTTTCTGCTATTATGTGAATAGCCACGCCTCTTTGAGGATACGACAAGCATTAACTATGAAAATAAGAAATACTTTAAAACTAGAATTTGAGGGTACATAACTTTGGTAGATCTTTATCGACACGTACTCCAGCGTCTAACAGTAATAATTGATCGAAATATAGAAATATACTTGAACGCAATTGCTTTCAATATCAGCGTATTGGCTGCAGCAATGCTTCTAATCGTATCAATCAGCGATCGTCTTACGAGATCTATCGCAGTTGGATTCTAATTCGTTTAATTACCCATTACGAATTGACGCAATTGCTGTCCCTACATATCCTATTAATTATACTTCGAAGATATACATCTAAAGATGGATGATGCACTCGGTTGAGATTATTGTGCAGTTAATGAAAACGACACTGTTTTTTTCTTTTTTAAGCGTGTTCAAACTAGTCGCTCTATATAAAAGACGTGATCAAAGTATCTCCCCGCGATAAGCAGAAGTTACAGTCCCTGTCCAATTTATTAGGGCCACTTGTTAAAATAGCGATTTTGTTAAAATATATAATGAAGAACGTATTGTACAAGCATAAGTTGATTCAGAACTGTTTATAGACATCGTCACAACTAACACATGCGCTGAAAAGTCCCGGGCCTAACAAAGAAAACACGTTTTTTTTTGGTTCAAAATTAGTTTCATTCATCAACGTAATCTCCATCAAGAGCAACGCAATCATTCCAGCGCCGCTCTAACATTTCCATACCACTTTTGAAGAACGATTTATCTTTTGCCTCAAAATAGGCCTCAGTTTCAGCGATAACCTCTTCATTCGTGCGAAATTTCTTACCGGCGAGCATTTTCTTGAGGTCTGCGAACAGCCAGTAGTCGCTGGGAGCCAAATCTGGCGAATATGGTGGATGTGGGAGCAATTCGAAGTTCAATTCATGTAGTTTTGCCATTGCCTTGATTGACTTGTGACACGGTGCGTTGTCTTGATGAAACAAATTTTTTTTCTTTGCCATATGCCGTCGTTTCTTTGCAATTTCAGCCTTCAAACGTTCTAATAACGCTATATAATATTCACTGTTGATGGTGTTTCCTTTCTCAAGATAGTCGATGAATATTACACCACGCACATCCCAAAATACCGAGGCCATAACCTTTCCAGCCGATTGTTGTGCTTTCGGGTGCTTTGGACGAGGTTCAGCAGTTGCTGTCCACTCAGATGACGATCGTTTTGATTCCGGAGTGAAGTGATGGATCCATGTTTAATCCATTGTCACATATCGACGCAAAAATTCCGGTTTGTTACCTTTAAACATGGCCAAACACTGCTCAGAATCATCAACACGTTCTTGTTTTTTGATCAACAGTGAGCAAACGCGGCACCCACTTTGAACAGAGCTTTCTCATAGTCAAATGCTCATGCAATATAAAGCCAATACGTTCTTTTGATATCTTTACGATGTCAGCTAACTCACGCAACTTCAGTTTCCGATCATTCAAAACGATTTTGTTGATTTTTTTAATGTTTTCTGGTGTTACCGCCTCATTTGGGCGTCCACTGCGTTCTGCATCATCGGTGTCTCTACGACCACGTTTGAAGTCAGCAAACCAACGTTTTATTGTTGTTTCTGATGGAGCGGAGTCCCCATAACACTTTTCAAGCCATTGCTTCGCTTGAACGGTATTTTTTTCCATCAAGAAGCAGTGTAAAATTAAAACACGAAATTGTTTTTGATCCATTGATTTGAAAATAACAAAAGTAGCGTGACTTTTAGCACAATAACTCACAAACTAATGAATTGAATATCATGAAAATTTAACAGCTGTATTTTGAAGGTGACTGGGATAAAAGTAGCGTCATCTATTTGTTAGGCCCGGGACTTTTCAGCCCATGTGTTTAATTATTGATATGTGGCATCAAGACACACTCCAATTCACGCCTGTATTGGTGTTGATTCATGGTACCTTGACAAAAATACAGTGGTCCAGGACCTTCGACTATTATACAGGACCACACTAGCTTCACCAAACTGTTCAAATGGACGCCGTCTAACAAATTGAGCTCTTTCGGTCACGGCTTCTAGTTTCGACTCATTGCTGAATACGATCTTCATTTAAGTTATTTTCTCTTACCTTTCACTAATCTTCAATTATGTAATGTTGACGACGTTTTGCCCATTCATAACGTGCTCATTTCATCATCGGTGTTAACCTTGGCTTTTTCAACAATCGTCTACGTACTGTACGCGTTAATATTTGCACTACTTGTCATTACATATCCTATTTCTTTGGCGAATAAACCTCGGTTTTCAGTGGTAAGTTGCAGAATACGTCGATCATCTCCATTAGCAGTTATCCTTCTCTTCCTGCAAAAGTGAAGGACTCTGAGAGATATCGCTCAATTGTTGTCAGTAGGGATAGAGCTCCACGCTAGATTGAGCTATATAAGTCAGTTAAACAGCAACTCAATGCTCGACTATCTGCTGGGGAATCAGGACTAATGATTAGATACCTATTAGATATTCCCAAAATAGTACGGACTAGGAATCGGTCGGGAGACCCATTCCAACAGACGAACTGATACTTTACATCTTTACTATCAAAACGCGCGTGGTCTAGGTTCTAAGCTTGCCAGAATTTATTCCGTATAACATGCTTCTTATCGAAACTTGGCTTTCATCGGATATTATAGACAGGGAATTATTTTCCGCGTTTGTCAATGTACACAGAAGTGATAGAGACGTGTTGACGGCGTCTGCATATAATTTGAAAGTAATAGCTGTGACTAATGTACAAGCAATGAATTCAGTTCCTTTGATTGACACAATTGTATGTAGATGTAGTTTGGGTGTAACCACTGTGCATGTTATAAACATTTATATTCCTCTGGATGTGTCATGTGACGAATATGATATGTATTTTGAATAATTAAGTCTGCAGTTTTTTTTCTAGTGTCTTCTATTTAATTACAACGGCGATTCGCACTGTTTGTCGGTATACTTTTTCTTCTTTGCAATTGTGAATTGGGAATACACTTCTGTACCCAACAATGCCTCAATACGCAGTTTTTTCTTCTCATTTGGTGTGTCCCTTTTTTACCCATAACGAAAAAATATAAAGCGCATACAAGCTATAACGTAAGGTGTAACACTAACACCTAAACACGGAAAAAACGTTGTTAAATAAACAGATAAATATTCTTTCTACGATAGTAACCGATCTAAATATTCTACGAATTACTGTGTCTTTGAATCTTGTTTCTACCCATCTTCTATACAGTACAGAATGATTCACGAGGGGGATAATAATAGGCAAGAGGTCATTAAGTGGCACTTTCTCAATTAGTTAGAAAGATACGAGGGGAGGTCCGGAAGTTCGTGGAATGGAGGGGGTGGAGTGGGGATAGGGGCGGTCGCTAGGTGTCACTCTGATTGGCGACTCATCATTAGTATATAAGTTAAGGTGCAGCCCTACAGCGTCAGTCGTTTACGAATACATAGTTGCCTGCTAAACAAGTCGATCCGGAAGAAAACTGAAACTACGGAGGAAATTGAACACCGTGCTGTGATAAAGTTCCTTACAAAGCAAGGACAGAACGCTCAAACCATATTGAATGAAATGGAAACCGTTTATGGGGAACAGTGCCTTAGCAAATCAATGATTTATAAGTGGCATGGTCTTTTTAAACATGGTCGGGAGTCGATTGAAGACGACCCCCGCTCAGGAGGGCCAGTTGAGGCCACCACATCAGACATCTTCGAAAAAGTGCAAAAATTTCTACTGCAAGATGCCACTTTAAAGAAAAAACAATTATCTGCATTAGTTGGAGTATCAGATACCACCATTTTGCGTATCCTACATGACCACCTGGATATGACAAAAGTCAGCGTAAGATGGGTACCGAGATTGCTCACGCCGCTGCAGAAACAGCAGCGTGTCTGTGCGTCCAAACAATTTTTAGACCTGTGTGGAGATAAACCTGCACAGATTTTGGAGCGGATTGTTACCGGAGATGAAACATGGGTTCATCACTTTGAGCCTGAGTCCAAACAGGAGTCCATGCAATGGCATAAAAATTGAACACCACCGCGAAAGAAATTCAAAGTGTCGGAATCGGCTGGAAAGTTGATGGCTACTGTTTTTAGGGATTGTGAGGGGATATTATTGATTGATTACACAGAAAAAGGTAGGAGCATAACCGGAGAATATTACGCAGCGATATTAGAGAAATTAAAGGAGGCCATCAAGGAAAAACGTCGAGGAAAATTGACCAAGGGTGTGTTGCTCTTGCAAGACAATGCGCCGGTTCACAAGAGCAAAGTTGCAATGGCTGCTCTGCAAAAGCATGACTTTCAATCAATAGTCCATCCACCTACTGTCCAGACGTGACCTAGTGATTTTTATTTGTTCCCCACTTTAAAAAAAAGACCTACGCGGAAGAAAGTTTTCCGACGACAATGAGGTAAAGGAGGCAATTTTGGCCCATTTTGAGGCGAAAGATAAAAAATATTTTTATGATGGTTTAGAAAAATTAATTCATAGATCTAATAAATGTATTGTGCTTAAGGGTGATTATATTGAAAAGGAAAAACAGATTCATTCTTTTATTTTATTTAAAACCCTTTCATTCCACGAACTTCTGGACCTCCCCTCGTATTTAGGGAACGTATTTAGATAGGTATTGTAAACCGTATTCATGAATTTTATACTGGCATTTGTAAATTATCGCGTTGAAAACACACAAAAGTTTAAACTTATAAGGTGGCCCTAATAAGATGGACAAGTACTGAGATAAAGAAAGATCGTGACCTATACGGTCAAAAGCTTTGGCGAAATCTACACGAATCCTTACCAGAAATAATAAATTTCGGACGCCAGGGGTTTGCGTAATTGTTAATAAAAGTAAACTAACCTAGTAAGCTCTCATTAATTCGACGAAACAAAACAATACATCATTGAATAACGTACGTAAACAACCTTCACGCAGAAATTGTACAAAAACATGACTTCTCAACATCGAAATTTTAAAATAAATTCGTGGGCAATTCTCAGTACCATTTTACGCATGTCCTTTTCATAGAAGTACGCAACGGGTGAAATGCGTATACGGATGGCGGTGAATTTTCGGAAATAAGGAAGGAATACGAGAATTGTAAATGACTACCGTCATTTTAAAATATAATTCATACCTTGGCAAGTCCGTGGGAATTTGAAGCAAAAGAAAAAATACAGGGAATGTTGTGCTATAATCACTTTAATCTGAATCTCTTACGTTATATTGTGTATATCTCGACGATTTATAAATAAACACGCAGGACACGGATATTGTAAGGTTTCGGTTAATGGTTCTTATTTTTTATTTCTTCAGTGTTTATTTTGTGGAAGGCTTTTGCTTGAAAATTATGACGTTATCGGATATAGAAAAATATACAGTGGTATCTTGCGTAATTTGAAATTATATTCAAGTATATTGTGTGTTAATGTTTGATTGTAAAGGATGTTTATGTTTGAAATTACTTTTTAACTTATCACCGCTTATATTTTCTATACTAGAATAACATACACTGCCGCTCAAGAGTGTTTAGGCACTCTCACTGACAGCAAAAATGTATAAAAAATGTTAATAATATTTATTTTTCATGTACAGATACACGTACATGAATAAAAATATATTAAATAAATGTGAAAATTAAAACGTTTAATTTAAATGTGGCTTTCATCTATGTGACCTCCTCTTGATTTAGTAATTTCGGCACATACTCGAGGCATGCTTGCAATAAGTTTTGCCAGAGTTTCTTGTGTTATTGAAGTCCAACTCGATTGCAATTTGTTTCACACCTCAGTAGCTGATGTCGGAGCCGATTTCCGTACTTCCCGATCTAGTTCTTCTCATAGTAACTCGATTGGATTCAAGTAGGGGCTCTGGGGAGGCATTCCATAATTTTGAGAGTTCCTTCCTCTTCTAAATGGCGTAAATGGTCTTCACATAATTTAGAGGAATGTTTTGGGTCATTATCTTGCTGGAAGATAAAATTTTGACCCAAAAGTCGAATTCCGGAAGGTATTGCGTGGTTCTCCAACATTTCGCGGTAGCATTCTTTTTTTAATATACCGTCAATTTTCACAATGTCCCCTACACTAGTGTCAGCAAAACAGTCCCAAATGATGATAGAACCTCCACCATGCTTCACGGTAGCAGCAATACACTCTTCTCTGGCACGTTCACGCACAGATCTTCTTACGAATATGCGTCTTCGGGTTCCGAACAGCTCAAATTTGGACTCACCGTCCATAGGACGATGCTATGGTCCAGTATTGGTGTTCACGAGCCCATGTAAGTCGATTTTGCTTGTTTTGTTTGCGTAGTAATGGTTTTTTCATCGCAATACGTCCATGGAGCCCGGCTTTCTGTAGGCGACGTTTGACTGTAGAAACACTGACTAGTTTTTGGCGACCAACATTTAATTCAGCGGGGATTTCCGGGGCTCTTATTTAACTTACTGGTAACCACTATTCTGCGATCATCTGCAGATGTTGTCGCTTTTGGCCTTCCACTCCGTCTTCTATTTAAAAAACTGCCAGTTTTCCGATATTTGTTTACGTTATAGTCAACCGTAGCGTGGTGTATTTTCATTTTTTTTGGCAATTTGTCGATTACTTATGCCACTTTTATGGTAAGCTATTATAAGCGCACGTGTTGTCGTACTAATTTCTCTTCGCGGAGGCATTTTAAAAAATTGTCACACGATATTTCGCTCACGATGTGAATAGAGTAAATACCACACTGCAACTGACCATAGCCTACAGATTTCACTAGAATCTTCTAGGAAGGTAATTTAAACATTATTACCTACAATCTAACAGATGACTAAATTTACCCAGTAAATTCAGAGTGATTGTTATTGTAATTGCAGCGCAATAGACAGTTTATAGTAATCTGACCAAGTGCAGGTAAATGATGGTAAGCCTTATGCGATATAATGGGTGTTTATCTTACTGAACTACATTTTAAATACGTATTTCATTTTATTATGATGTTTTTTTGGTAAACATAATACTATATGAATAATCCATGAAAACAGGGGTGCCTAAACACTTTTGAGCGATAGTGTATTACATGTATTATCTTTCATTATTTTATCCATTTTTGGATATTTATCTGTTGGGTATTTTATAAATTGTAATTATTGCCAATGCTGTTATTAATACGAGGGCGACCTGAAATGTTAAAAAAGAGCACGGTATTGGTGTGGTTTCTTCAAGCTGTTGGAAGTAGGATGTTTCAAGGTATGCGAAATAGCCATCCGTAGCGGCGATGACCTCCTCATTTGAGGCAAATCTCTTTCCCCCTAGCGAATTTTTCAGGTTTGGTAATAGAAAAAAGTCGCTCGGGGCGAGGTCCGGTGAATATGCAGGATGAGAGACTAATTCGTAGCGCAATTCATTCAATTTGGACACAGCGATGCGAGATGAATGGGCCGGCGTATTGTCGTGGTGGAAAAGCACTCTTTTCCATTGCAAACAAGTCCGCTTCTCCTTCAATACTGCATCGAATCGGGTTAATAAATCGCTGTAGTATTGCCCTCTGATCGTCCTTCCCTTCTGAATATAGTCGATGAGATTCACACCTTGCGAACCCCGAAAAATGGTCACCATGACCTTTCTTGCCGATGGAACGGTCTTTGTTTTCTTCGGAACCGATTCGCTCGGAAAGGTCCATTACTTCGACTGTTCCTTAGTCTCTGGTATATAGTGGTGGATCCAAATCTCACCCATGATTACGAAACGCATGAAAAAATCTCTTAGGTTGCGTTGGATTTTGGCCAGACACTTCTTCGAAACGGCCACCCGATTTCGTTTTTGCTCCGGCGTGAGCAGACGCGGTACCCATCGCGCCAAAAGCTTTTTCATAGCTGTTCGGGTTGTGCTTTTATTCGTTTGACTACTCTGTGCATCATTAGTACAAATAAAGGCTTAGACTGTGGTGTTGTGATGTTCCTTTTTTCATTCGATTTTTTCTTCTGATTTTTGCACTGCAGTTTGTATGCTGAATCTTACTGCCTCGTATATATTTTTGATGGCATCTAGCAGGGTTTTAAGGATATCCATTTCCTTTAAACTTTCCAATATCTTCCTTCTATTGACAAATATTCAAGAGTCATATTATTACAAAATTCAGTAATGCTATTGCAAAATTCTTCAATAGTGTATTGTGTTCTTGATCTGCGGAAAAAAATAAGCAATCTAGAATTTTGAGATCTGGAGACCTTGGAGGAAAATTCACTGCTCAATATGAAGACTTCCAGGATTCTAGAAGTAACCAAGAAGATTCCAACAAGTTCCAAGAAGGAAGATATTTTGAAGAAGATGAGGCGTACTAGAGGCCAGCCAAATTAAAGAAGACCACACCACACTTCATGACTCGCTCCAGAGGAAGATGAAGGATTCGAGAGGAACATGGGGCTACTTCAGGAACGTAGGAAATCGAACAGATACATAATGAAATAGACAAGCAACAGCTCTTCCTCTTAGAGTTACTCTGAGGACAACGAAAGTTTATCATTCGAAACGTCGGGATTAACGGAAATGTAAACAAATAATAAAGATATACAGGATATACAAGATATATCACAATCATATGTGAAATTATGCAAAATACAGTAAACGTTCGATTATGTGAACGATATCAGCCAAGCACTGTTCACATTACTGAAAGTTTACATTAGCGAGCGTTATTTTATTTATAAAGAAATTGCATAAAAGAAAATATTTATGTTTATTAAAAAATAAATTATGCATCCAAGCGGATTTTGAACAGTTATAATCAACGGGACTCTTAAAATTTCTAAACGAATGTGGATTTTTTGCATTTGCTATTACTAGTGGCCTTATTTTGTGCGTACCAGTAGCATTTAATCTCGTCGATGATTTCTACTGTGTCACTTAGTTTTAAAAATGTTCTTTTATTGGAAGTGGATGCCATGTTTGTTCTGGCGTGATTTTAGCTCTACACTACTTTATTTCACGAGAGGGAAGGGAGCCAACGGGAAATAACCGGTATCCTAAACAGTTTACGTTATCGAATTGTACGTGGTGCAAGCTTGTTTACATTATCGAGCGTTCAATTTGATCCTATAGTAACAATTTTCTGTTTACATATCCGCGACGTTTCCACTACCGGGTATTTACATGAGCAATAGCTTACTGTATTATGTTTAAAGCAGGAGTAATTTGTTAATAAAGTTAATATTGGATTATAAGCAGTACGGATTTGCATGTATCTTGTAAATAATTTTAATACTATTCAATATTACGATCTATTTTAAGGTTATCTACCTTAATAATGTTAAAAAATTTAACATTATTTTAGTGTACGTAGTGTAACAAGACTGTAAATAGAGTATTTACACCACCGAATACAACACAATATGAACATAGTCTACATTTATTCTATTACAACACCAACATTAACAAGACATCTTTCTAATATTATTGAGGTCACGATCTCATTCCTATAAAATTTAGATCGAATATATATATCTTAATTTTTTTATCACAGCATTTGATTTATATCTATATCTACGTCAAAGCGTTGAAATTTTAGCTCTAACATTTATACGATTTACAACCAAACTTCCGCTTGGAAAACGTCATCGTTGTATATTTGACGTAAATAAGTTTATTTTGAAAATCAACATATCTCTTCCATTCATTTTGAATAACGTAGAACTACGGCAATTTATTTAAATTGGCGTTTTCGGAAGGAATTAAGAGATACTTTCAAGGTTTCTCTTCCGTCTGTACAGACGAAATCGAAAGTAATCGTAGGGCACAAATTGTTCTCGATGTAAAAGCATACTGGTCAATGACATTGTAATTGGCTACATGCCCGATATTCAAAAAACCACCTGTTTTCATTTTGGCAATAAATATTCGCAATATTATTCTTAGAATAAGTTCGTATTTCTCATGGACTTGTCTACTTGGAAGTCATCTTTTATACACAAGATTTGTCTTATTTTTTCTTTAATTTGTTATTAAAAGCAAATTGTATTGAAAACCTCGTTAAATGATATCAAAATAAAAAATAACGTAAGACATTATATTCAATAATAATAATAATAATAATAATTTTTTTTTTAACCCGCCCGTCATATAGGGCTTTCCTCCACCCAACTCGCCTCACAATCGCAATAAAGAGATGTGAAGCAGGCCTCCTTTCCAACAAAGATAATTTTAATTCTAATTCAAACTTAAACAATTACATAACCTGCCACTAAGCCAAAACGCTTGTCAGCGGCAATTTGTTCCAAGTTGCATACTACAGTCTAATTAGAAAGCTAAGTACCTGTCTAGTAACGCTCTAGCCTTAGTATTTTATGTGTAAAACTAGAACAAATTATACATTTCGATCATTCTTATATCTACTTAATCTCATCATCTAGGCTTACCAACCAGCTGCGAAGGTTTGCCTTTACTTGTGCAAGACTTTGTAGATTCAACATAGTTTCTGGTAAATCATTAAGGATCTTCGGTAACTGCACACTAATCAGTCGATCACCATATTTGTTATTAGCCTTCGGAACCACGTGCATGCCACGCTCTCTCGCTCTTGTAGCATGAGGGTGGTGAACGAGTCGTCAGATCCGAGATTTAAAATAGTTATTAATAACTACCCGAAAGATATACAAATGTTTGATACTTAGAATATTGTGTTTTCTATATATATTGCCAACAATAGCACTTCGATCCATATTTCTTAGAATTCTATCCTGCGCAGATTTCAACCGATTAATGTGACTTATTGATGCCTGACCCCATATGGTTATTCCGTAAGAGAGAACCGATTCGACTAATGAGTGGTATATTATACGCAGTACATTCCTTGGCACAAAATCACTCAGATAATAAAAACAGTTTGCAAAATAGCTCAATTTTTTGCCAATCTCTCCGATATGAACATCCCACAGAAATCGACTGTCTATATAAATGCCCAAATACTTTTGGCGGTGCACTAGCTCTATTATGTTATCACATTCACAGTTTCTGTTGTGATTCGTATCCTCCATATGCAGACAGTCTGTATCATGAACAGTTAATTTTAAGTAGCAATCAACCCCCGAATGTGGTGACGCAATATGCATCAGTTTCGTTTTTGAGGTGTTAATTAGTAAATCTTTCTGGTGCGCCCACAGCTGAAATCTATGAAACTCTCTTAATAACATTTGTTCAGCCTTTTTAATATCTTTGTGTACCGCTAGAATCAGAGTGTCATCAGCATACAGAAAACATTTACAATCTTGGAAACAATGTTGAACGTCATTTACATATAGAAGATAAAGTAGAGGCCCAGAATGCTACCCTGGTGTACTCCTGCCCTGAGTTCCCGCAGACTACTAACTTCATTGCCCACCTTTACACAAAATCTTCTGTTTGCCAGAAAACACCTGAACCAGTCCAAAAGAGGCCCCCTAATTCCCAGATCTGCCAATATTTTTAGGAGTTTGTCGTGGTTGATTCTGTCAAAAGCCTTGCTGAAATCAATGAAGAGGCATAACACATGTTTATGTTCATTCAATTTGCCATTCACGATATCAGCCACGCGCTCTAAGAGATCAATGGTGCCCCTATTCTTCCGGTACAGCTTAAGGTACCGGTTATTTCCCGTTTTACTTGCGTAATTGAATCGATCAAAAGAATGTTTACGTAAACGTTTTCAGCGCCGGCACCGGTTGTTCCCCGATTTATGTATGGGATTCCTGTAAGCGTTGGTTCTTTTGCCTCTCGTGAAATAAAGTAGTGTGCAGCTAAAATCATCCCAGAACAGACATGGCATCCACGTCTAATAAAAGTGACAACGTGAAAATCATCTACGAGATTGAAAAAGGTGGGCGAGTGACTCAATTGATAAAAGAAATATGGAGTAACTAAATCCACAACAATTAAGAAGCACCGACGGCTCAATTTTTGTTATGTTCATGCCGACCAACGTAACTCCACTTAGCCAATCTATAGATCAAAATGCAACAAAAATTACTAAATTGTATTATCGAAAATTTCTACTTTCGCCTGCGCTCTCAAAAAATCCTAAGAAACATTTCTTAGTCCTTAAAGCAAATAACTTCACGTGAAGCAATTTTAGATTTAGATATGCCGCAGAATGCCCTTAACCAGCAAACAATCAGAAAGGGTTGAAAAAATTTGCTTTACTCCAGTGATGATTATGACGATGAAGACAATATACCGCTAACCATCATTAGAAAACAGTTACTATCTGATGCTGAAGTTATTGACAGTGCATCATCATCGGACGTTCTCAAATTATTAAAAGCAATAAATCACGATATTGTTTGCACAATTACCGATGTTAGTTCATGGAATGACGATAAAGAGCTGGATGCTGCACATGAAGAGGAAATGGTGTGAGTGAGGATGACGACACTCCGATTGAAATAGAGAATACAGTGAGTGACGCGCAAGCTGTAGGAATTTTAAGACATATTATATTCCGATACTCTAGTGCTCCGTAAACTACGGGCAATGGCATTAGAAAATACCAAGCGTAAATTCACGCAAACAAAAATAGGACATTATTTTTCAAAATAATGTAAAATTTATTTTTTATTTTTGAATATTATATGTTTTATGTTATTCATTGTTCATAATTTATTTTTGAATAAACATACATATTTTCTTTTATGCAATTTCTTTCTAAATAAAATAAGGCTCGCTAATGTAAACTTTCACTAATGTGAACAATGCTTGGCTGATATCGTTCACATAATCGAGCGTTTACTGTATATGAAATATATGTAAAAAAGGAAAAAATGTGCCAATGATTCCAAGAACAGCGACTTAGAAATAAGCAGCTGCTCCTCCCTCTAAACTCGGGGATAACCTGCATAAATGCACCTGCAAAATGAATGGAATATAACTATAACGATTTAACCAACAACCGACACAAGAATGAAAATGAAAAAATAAAAAGAACGGAACGTTAAAGATAGAAAGAAATAAAGATAACGAAAATTCTGACTAAGTGTATAGATAATAGCGTATACGTAGTTGAAGCAAAAGTTGAGCAAATAGTGCTGACCTTGAGTCACGAATGTTCAAAAATTGCATTAAATTATCTAACAACATTGTAAGGGTCGTAAGTCGAACATCTTTAAGTGCTTAAAAATATTTCACAATCCTTGGAATATACATAATTGAACTTAGCGCCCCTACTTTTCTCACCAAAATAGAAATATTCAGAAAGTAAACGTCCTTCGTTTATTCTGTGCTGGTGCACAGCGTTTCCGGAGTAAGTTATGTTCGGAGGAGGTCCGGCGAAGCATTTTCCCCAGAGTGTATTTACCTACTGTTAAACATGGTGGAAACTTTATGATATGAGGGTGTATGTCTGTACAATGTGTAGGGGAAGTCCATGTGTGCGAGGGCCGCATGAATGGAGCACGCTACATCGGGATGTTGGAAGAAGTTCTTGAACCATCAATTGTCAGATTTTATGATATGGACTCAGAGGAGTATTACTTTCAGCAAGACAATGCCCCTTGCCACAAGGCTCGACCTGTAATGAAATGGTTTACTGATAACCAAGTGAAGATTTTGGACTGGCTCCCACAATAGCCTGACCTCTCGCCTATTGCAAATCTACGGCATATATTGAAGGACAGGGTTCGTAAATAAAACCATGTCTCTAAAGAAGCCCTACAGCAAACAGTATTTATGGAATGGGCGTCTATTTTCCCAGAAACATGTTACAAACTGGTAGATACTATGCCTAAAAGAATTAAAGCTGTAATAAAGGCTAGAGGAGGCAGCATTAAATACTGATTTATTTAACAAAAGAACTTTATAAACTGAATTATGTGTTTTTTTTTTAGTTTTGAGATTCTCGTCTTATCGTAACGCTAAAAAAGTTACCGTGCCTATAACATTTACTCGCAGCTGTATTACTGGTATTATAAAAGAATGGAAAAAGAAATGCTCTAAAGGAGTACAAAACACTACCCTAAATTCTATCTTATATACTGACGACTTAGCAGTCCTATTAGAAACAGGATGATCTACAGAAGGAGATAAATACATTACAAAAAATAAAACCAAAACCATGGCTTTCCTGGGTAAATAGCCAATTAGGACAAAAATAGTTATAAACGATACTGTACTGGAACAGGTGAAACACTTTAAATGTTTAGGCTGCAATATATTCAATGATCGAAACGAAGACATTGAAGAAAAACTGAAATAAATTCTCACATAAGTGTGAAGCAATTAGCAGAACGTTAAAAAACAAAAGAAGAAAGAATATACAAATAAAATTTTACAAGACAATAGCAGTGCCAACCCTCTCATACGGTAGTGAAACATGGACAACAACGAACAGACAAGAAAGCTGGATACTGAAACAAGAGGTGAAATTTTTAAGAAGAGTGAAAGGTTACACAAGATCTGAACAGAACTAAACATCTTCGATATAAATGAGACAATAAAAGAAAACAAAAATAAATCCAAGGAATACGTAGAACGGATGCAGGTGCAGTTTAGGAAGAAGAAGTGACAAAGTGTCTGAAACCTGTGAAGACTTCTGGTCATTTTGATTTAAACGTTTTTTTCTCATTTATTTGTTACTCTTGTCTTGCTGTTTATGCTGTCTATTCATATTTTATAGTTGGCACTAATTCATATAAAAATTATAGAGAAAAATTGTATTTATTAGTCGTTCCTAAAATTACCTCGCTAGAGGAAAAGTATTTCAATTATTGAGGTAAATTCCCAACAATTTTCAAATTCCTGAGGTGTCAGAACATGACGCACAGTGTACAAAAATATTCTACGAAATCTCACCTGACCTTTTTCAAAAGGTTTATTTATCTTCCCGCTGGTTATTGTTTGAATGATGTAAAGGTCGCGTCAGAGGTATCTTTTCCTCGCAATGACCATTCCGAAAAAATTGCATAAACAATTGGTTTTAGGTATTTCGATTACCAATAATTCTGCCAAAAAATCAACGCGTTCGCGTTTAAGACGTCCAAACAATTCTAAATTTATCGTCGACTTTGCAAAAGAAAAAGTTTATTTATTCCTGTCGGGTGGACTGCTTCAATAAAGCCGCCTTTCCGAAAAGACTCCGCGTTGAAAGCTAAGAGACAACAACATTTGGTAACGATCAGAATTGCGCCTTTGCTTCGCTGAGGAACTAGAAAGCGAGGAAAAAAAGATCGCGCAGGAAATCGAAAAATGTAAAATATTAACAGCTCGCGTACGATATTGTAACCATATGGTGTTACCGACATAGTTTGGCAGAGTGGAGAGTATTTTATTTTTTTGGACGTCCTGACTTTTTTCGACATCCACCTTAACTTATTTATTGGTCTGGCACGAAAGGACATGGACTTTGTTGACATATAAATGACAATATATTGGTTGCTTACTGTCTCAAATAAACGTGGATTTTTGACGTTGATTATGTTGTCTCAATGTACACTGCCGGCCATAAGTGTTTACCCACCTAACTATTCTTTATCCTAATCAAAAGACTAAACTGTAAGTACGAGATAGATTATCATTCCTCTGTGATATTCTGTGTGTACGTAATGAGCCGACTGGCATTAAGATATTGAAAAGGACCCTTTTAGTGGATCACCTATTTTACCCTAAGAACCACACTGACTCCTCCACTAAGTTCCATGGGCCAAGCTCATCATAGCAACATTTGGAATCACGTTTACAGTAGCGTAGCGCCATCTGGTGGGATTAGATAAAGAGCAGTTTTTCGAAAATGTTTATCACGACCGTCATAAAATATGAAAGCAGACGACATTTTAATAAAATGAAAAATTTAGTTCGCATTCAGTTTTCGTATTGCTGCGCGTAATGAATAGTGAAGAAATTGTGTAAAGTGTAGTAAAATAGCGAGCAACGTTGGAAACGAAACGCATGCTCAAATAGTGGTATATCACGTCTTCTTCTTCCTCCTCTTCTTCTTCTTCTCGTATCCTTATACCCTTTCAGGTATCGGATGAGGATTCCGGTTCTTTTTGTACATATTTTTCCACTCTCTTCTCTTTCTTACCATTGCTTTCATTTCTTCTAAGGTTTCTCCTTTTCTTCTACCCATTTCTCCTAGCTGGTACATCCATTTTCTCGTAGGTCTTCCTCTTCTTTTCTTTCTTTAGGTGTTTTCTTATAATTCTATCTGACCGTACCAATTTAATTGCTTTCTCCTTAATTTCTTATTGTTTTGCTCTTTCTTTTTAATATCTTCATTCTTCTTCTGTTATTTCTTGTTGTTGGTTCAGTTCTTCTTTGGGTATCTTTTTTTCTGCGGCATATCACAACATCCGTAAAAGTAACCAAGAAACTGTTAAATTACTGAAATGAAATCGTAGAACTGGGAATGAATTAAATGTTAAAAGACATCAAAGAAGTGACGGTGTATCTAATAAACAGCGGCTTGGACGGTCAAAAATAACAACACCAGCAGAAGATCACGCAATTGTAATCACGAGTAAGCGGAATAGGTGAAAAACGGCACCAGAAACTGCTGCCAAAGTAAGTATAACCAGTTAGCGCCACCAGAGTTTTATGCAAGAATTGCTATGCAAGAGAACATAGGGATTGGATGTTGGGAGAAAGTGTTCTGGACCGATGAATTTAAATATCTTACCCTTGATTCAAACAGAAGAACATTTATCCGTAGATTGAAAGGAAAACAAGCACTTGAATCCTGTAATACACCAACAATAAAATATGGAGGAGTATCAGTCATGATTTGGGGTTCTTTGTTTTTCTTCTCACAGCAGCGTTACGACATGTAGTAGCCCAGAAGAAGCTCCCTACAACTGAAAAGTCGACAGACTCATGTAACTATGACTAAATTCTTTTAAAGAAAACAAATATTGCAGTTGGTTTGGCGCTATCTCTGTGGACGATTTGGTCAAGATAGACGATATCCCTAGAAAAGAAGGTTATAGGGGAATACCATATCATCTGGAACACGATTAGTCGGTAAAAAGTTCGTGTTCCAGCACGATAATGATCCAAAAGATATTTCAAAGATATGTCGTGAGCATTTCGAACAACTGGAGTGCAGAGAAAAAATTATTGTTATGGAGTGGCCACCCCAAAGTCCAGATCCCAATCCGATCGAGCCTTTTTGGGGGAGAAACTCACCCGAGAGGTGCGGAAATCTGGTCCAAATGCAACAACAGCACCTTGGGCGCAATTACAGGATATGTGGAGGAAAATAGACAAAACTGCAAAAATTGTTTGCGCCAATAATAAAAGCCAAAGGTGGAGACCCTGACAAATTGTATCTTTGTTAGCAAATTGGTAACCACATTGTTTTTCCAATTGTTACAGTTCTTTGTATAAGAACAGAATAAAAGTTTATTTTATAATTAGTTTTTGATTTGTTTTTGTAATATTTTAAATATGGGTAAACACTTATGACCAATAGTGTATACAGAGTGTTATTTTAAGTGAAATCTAAAAATATTTTGCGAATCGAAAAATTACAAGTGAGGAGTAGTTCACCGATGCAATGGTGGTGGATTTCTACTGAAATTGAGTAAACCAATTGATATCTGAGCGATAGAAAATCTAAATCCACAAGTTTTGAGCCGTAATTAACAGGAGCGAAAACAAAAAGGTAATTCTCGACAGAATTTTCGAACGTTTTAACGCGTAGGTTATGCGAAAATTATCCCACCATTTTATTAAATTTCTATTAATGATACAAGAAAATTTAACAGCGGATATGACGATTTTGACGTCTTTTTAATGTTTTCATTTAAACCTAATGTATTTCTAGATTGAATTCTACGTACTGCAATATTTCAGTCAACAAATTTTGAGTCGTATTTAAGAATAACAGTTGCATACGCAGCAGATTCATTTTTAGAAGTCACTGTTGCATGGCGATCGTATCCATTACATTTAGAAGTTAAGCAAACACCTAGAGGCGGTTGCAACGCGCAAAATTCCAATTGTCCAAATCTCAGACTAACAATTACGATTCGAACCGGATCTTTGAAAGATTTTAATACACGTCAAGGACGTCAAATTCCGTTTCAATCGAATTCCTTTCTATTACCGAATAGTTTTAGATACTTAGGCAAAAGTTCATAATGCGATCTCTAGCACGACTTAACATTTGCGCGATCGGATCCAATCGATTGTTAAGGTATGACTAACGCGCGCCGGCGGTGTTAAAATAAACCACTCGATTCAATGGAAAATGAATATATGCACGTGCGATTTGTACGAAAATGGAACGATTGTTCTAGCATTTAGTAATTTGTTTTGTGTTAAAGACGGGCGATTTCTTTGCTTTATAATTTTTTCAAAGCTTGCCTTCTTCACGCAGTGTCTATTAGAAGCTTTGAATGGTAAAGGTCAAGAGGATATAACCTATTTAGATTTTCGAAAGCCTCTCGATCAGATTAATACCTACGTCCTCCTTCAAAAGTTGTCATCGTGCGGGCTTTCTCAATCTCTTTGTTTGAACCACACATTTGTACTAGCAGGAAATTTTAAGTGTTCTGCAAAAATTTTACTCCTTCCAAACAAGTAGCTATTTCAGTTATAGTACAAGGATCCAATCTTGGGCCCGTAATATTTCTTCTAATCATCAATGATATTGTTAATAGTGCTAGAAGTGAGGTCCTTATACGAGGGGAGGTCCAGAAGTTCGTGGAATGAAAGGGTTTTAAATAAAATAAAACAATAAATCTACTTTTCCTTTTTAATATAATCACCCTTAAGCGCAATACATTTATTAGATCTATGAATTAATTTTTCTAAACCATCATAAAAATATTCTTTATCTTTCGCCTCAAAATGGGCCAAAATTGCCTCCTTTACCTCATTGTCGTCGGAAAACTTTCTTCCACGTAAGTCTTTCTTTAAATTGAGAGAACAAATAAAAATCACTAGGTGTCAGGTCTGGACTGTAGTGTGAATGGACTACTGATTGAAAGCCATGCTTGTGCAGAGCAGCCATTGCAACTTTGCTCTTGTGAACCGGCACATTGTCCTGCAAGAGCAACACACCCTTGATCAATTTTCCTCGACGTTTTTCCTTGATGGCCTCCTTTAATTTTTCTAATATCGCTGCGTAATATTCTCCGGTTATGCTCCTACCTTTTTCTTTGTAATCAATCAATAATATCCCCTCACAATCTCAAAAAACAGTAGCCATCAACTTTCCAGCCGATTCTGACACTTTGAATTTCTTCGGCGATGGTGTCCCCTTTTTATGCCATTGCATGGACTCCTGTTTGGACTCAGGCTCAAAGTGATGAATCCATGTTTCATCTCCGGTAACAATCCGCTCCAAAATCTGTGCAGGTTTGTCTCCACACAGCTCCAAAAATAGTTTGGACGCACAGATACGCTGCTGTTTCTGCAGCGGCGTGAGCATTCTCGGTACCCATCTTGCACTGACTTTTGTCACATCCAGGTGGTCATGTAGGATACGCAAAATGGTGGTATCTGATACTCCAACTAATGCAGATAATTGCTTTTTCTTCAAACGGGCATCTTGCAGTAGAAATTTTTGCACTTTTTCGACTGGCCATCCTGAGCGGGGGTCGTCTTCGACTCCCGACCATGTTTAAAAAGACCATGCCACTTATAAATCATTGATTTACTAGGGCACTGTTCCCCATAAACGGTTTCCATTTCATTCAATATGGTTTGAACGTTCTTTCTTTGCTTTGTAAGGAATTTTATCACAGCACGGTGTGCAATTTCCTCCATAGTTTCAGTTTTTTTCCGGATTGACTTGTTTAGCAGGCAACTATTCGTAAACGACTGACGCTATAGGGCTGCGACTTATATACTAATAATGAGTCGCCAATCAGGATGACACCTAGCGAGCGCCCCTATTTCCGCTCCATTCCACGAACTTCTGGACCTTCCCTCGTATATGTTGACAATGTTAAGCTGTTGTCTACCATTACGATTAATACTGACGATGTACTGCTTGAGAAGGATATCTGCAGCGTCTCTGATTGGTACAGAGCAAGTAGGTTATTCTTAGACGTTTCTAAATGATCATGTGTAAGATTTACCAAATGCTAACAACTGGTATCTTTCCAGTAAACCATTGTGGACACAATGTTGAGGGTGCTTCATCAGTTAGAGATCTAGGAAATTTTTTTGGTTCCTTTATGGCTTTGGTTTTTGGTCGTATTGAAATTGTAAAGGTTACTATAATACGAAAGCGTTATCTGCTTTATTATATTTATTTAGTGTTATTATGAACAATTACTACACAATATGTTATCGTAGGCCCCTGCGGTATTTGTTTCCTTTTAAAGAATTTAAGTGAGAAAGGATACACAAATAAAATTTTACTCTATGATAGCAGTACCAACCCTCTAATATGGTAATGAAACATTGACGAAAAAACAAAAAAGCAGACAAAAGAGATGAAAAATTTTTCAGAAGAAAAGTTACACAAGATGTGATAGAATAAGATAATAATAATAATTATAATGATAATAACAATGATAAAGATAATTATTTTTTACGCCAGCTTCGCAAAACTTAACGGTTTTAATCGGAATAGTTGGTTGCAACAAGATGAAGCGACATCTAGCACGTCTAACGTGTTCTTACCATTTGTTTGTGAAACTTTCCCTGGAAAATTGATATCCTGACGCAGTGACCTAAATGACAGAATAACAGAAGCGACAAATTTGTCAGCTTCTTTAATGTTTGTGTGGTATTATCACTTACGATAACCAATCTTCGTAAAACACTTGAAGCCCTTTTATCAAACCATCGCAGCTAATTACACATCCTCAATTGCCAAGCGATAATTGGAATTTCGCGTGATACAACTCATAATATTACTGTAAGATTGAAGTATGTTTATCACATCCACTGAAGCAAAAATGAAGTGGCATATTTCAATTAGTGGGGATCAGAAATTAGGGGTATAAACCTGGACCGGAGTCAAATGAATAATACAATTAGTAATTCGACACAGTTACAACTCTAGTACAATAATAGAGAACAGATTGTTGCATATCGTATTGCACTTATCACTGTATCGGCAGTTTAGTTCCGTCTGACTTCCGATCCCTCTTAATTTATAAAATGAATCAAAAAAAATTAAACATAATAGAGAAATGAAAGAACAAATCATGTTTTAGTGTTTATTATAAATTTCTTACCATACCTAATTTTACATTTTTTCCTTTGTTAGAGGCCAGCTCTCTATTTAAGAATTTTATAGCGTAAAATATTCTCTATCTAACGCATAATGAGATCAAATAATCCATAAGAAAATTAGGACAATGTGGTACATAACTGACATTTCTAAAATAATGATTTAAAGTGTGCCCTATTTTAGGGCGAAGGACTAAACTAGAACACTGTTCCAAGAAAATTGTTTCTAATTCATATGTATAATATGAATAAATGGTTCCCCTGGCATTTATAACTTGCCAGAATATTTCTCCAAACGGTTTTTTAGCAGATACCCCCGAACATAACATAACAAGTTTCTATAGTCTCTTGATCCTACAAAAATTTCTTCGTTTTCAATAATTGGCATAATAGGTAATTGTATCTGTATTTGTAACCTATTTAACTGTAGTTGATTCAGTACATTATCCAAACATACTATATCTTTCATTGTTTAAAGAATTTATATTACAGTTTTGCACGGCAAAAATATGAGGGTTTGCACCGTTTTTCCCATTATTACCATCACTTCTAATTCTTTTCTTATGGTCTAAATAAATAAATAAACAATAACAATGAAATACAAAATAAAAATGAGAACGAAATAACTGACAAAAACCGAAAACTTTACATATATTGTAATTCAAACACTAAAACTCTACGATATATTTCAAAGGTAAATTCTGCCAAATACGGGTATACAAACCGACTAATAATGACAAGGTTATGAAACGTAAATAAACAGGGTAAATACGATGAAGTTGTTTTGATGTTTTCTCATATTATTTTCATATTATTCGCAGGCGTACTGAACAACCGCTACTGAAATTTTGTAAATTGTCCTTTCTGTTATTCTATGCCTAAACTGACCGGCATGTGGCCCCGACTTGACATCAATCGATTCTTTCCTATGGGGTAACTTCATTCAAAAGTATATAGCAACACTCCTTACTCTCTACATGATTTAAAAGGGAATATTCGAAGAGAAATGGCGGCTATCACGGAGAATATGTACCAAGTATTTTGACTTACGTTTAGAAGAGTGCCAACAAAATAACAGAACACATAATTTTAAAGAAATTAATTCCCAGAGCCTGTATTTTAATGAAAAAAATAAGCATTTATTCATTACACCTAAGCATCATTTTTTATATTCTTTTTATTTTGAAAAGAACTTGTGAAGAAATTGTAAATTTTAGCGTTTACTACCAATATTCTACCTTCTATATCTCAACAGGTACCCATCACTTCTTTTAAGAATGATATTATTCAATAATTTTTTCGAACTATTTTTCCTTTATAAGGCGATCTAACGTTTTCCAAGATTTTCCTGTAGAATATAACACATGGGCTGAAAAGTCCCGGGCCTAACAAAGAAACCACGGTTTTCTTGGTTAAAAATTAGCTTTATTCATCAACGTAATCTCCATCAAGAGCAACGCAATCATTTCAGCGCTGCTCTAAAATTTCAATACCACTTTTGTAGAACGATTTATCTTTTGCCTCAAAATAGGCCTCAGTTTCAGCGATAACCTCTTCATTCGTGCGAAATTTCTTACCGGCGAGCATTTTTTTGAAGTCTGCGAACAGCCAGTAGTCGCTGGGAGCCAAATCTGGCGAATACAGTGGATGTGGGAACAATTCGAAGTTCAATTCATGTAGTTTTGCCATTGTTTTGATTGACTTGTGACACGGTGCGTTGCCTTAATGAAACAAAATTTTTTTCTTTGCCATATGCGGTCGTCTCTTTGATTTTCGGCCTTCAAACGCTCCAATAACGCTATATAATATTCACTGTTGATGGTATTTCCTTTCTCAAGATAGTCGATGAATATTACACCACGCCATAACCTTTCCAGCCGATTCTTGTGCTTTCGGGCGCTTTGGACGAGGTTCACCAGTTGCTGTCCACTCAGATGACGATTGTTTTGATTCCGGAGTGAAGTGATGGAACCATGTTTCATCCATTGTCACATATCGACGCAAAAATTCCGGTTTGTTACGTTGAAACATGGCCAAACACTAACACTGCTGATCATCAACACGTTCTTGTTTTTGGTCAACAGTGCTCATGCAATATAAAGCCAATACGCTCTTTTGATATCTTTACGATGTCAGCTAACTCACGCAATTTCACTTTTCGATCATTCGAAACGATTTTGTGGATTTTTTTGATGTTTTCTGGTGTTACCGCCTCATTTGGACGTCCACTGCGTTCTGCATCATCGGTGTCTCTACGACCACGTTTGTAGTCAGCAAACCAACGTTTTATTGTTGTTTCTGATGGAGCGGAGTCCCCATAACACTTTTCAAGCCATTGCTTCGCTTGAACGGTATTTTTTCCCATCAAGAAGCAGTGTAAAATTAAAACACGAAATTGTTTTTGATCCATTGTTTTGAAAATAACAAAAGTAGCGTGACTCTTAGCACAATAGCTCACAAACTAATGAATATAATACCATGAAATTTTAACAGCTGTCTTTTGAAGGTTAGTACTAACTGAGAGAAAGGTGACTGCAATAAAACTAGTGTCATCTATGTGTTAGGCCCGGGACTTTTCAGCCCATGTGATAAACTCTCAACGACTAACATCCAGGCAGTTACTTAGAAATTATTATAAGTGTTTGCATACATAGACGATACATCCAAAATTAATTTAGAACTCAAAACTCGAGTTATTATACAATTATCTGCGTTTGATATGTATGCACGACATTTATCTAAATGACTCGGGTAAATTCTTCCGCATGTTAGCACAATTTTGTGCAAATTGCTATTTATTACGGCTATTAACGTTCGGAAAAGATGCCTTGTCACCGCTTTAGACAACGATATTATATAGAATTAACGTCAATGTAAACAGTGAAGTGTATTGCGTCAAAGAATTTTATGTACACACGCTTGTAATTATGCGAAATTACCAATTACAGGTTAAAAGAGCAATGCGGTTCGTGAAACTGTATTGATGGGATATAAAAATGTAATTTGGTCCGCTAATTACTGTATATAAAATAGTTAGAAGATATGAACGAGCAATTATGCAGCGTTAAAATTATTACAAGAGCTTTATTAGATCAGAAAATCAAAAAAAAGGAGTGCTGAATATGTAGGCTTCCACGACCAGAGTTAGTAATGAATGAATTGTTTCCAGATTTGGACCGTGTGATTATAAGGTATAAGATGAGAAAATAAAAGTAAAAGGAAAGCAAACAAATAAAAAGGAAAAGGAATGGTGATAGGAAAAAAGAAGGAAAAATAAAAATCAAGTTTTAAGACGCGATACTTGTGCTACCCATCAGGAAGTTCTCGTCTCAAACGCGGTTAACACGTCGGGTTACTTCCTCCAAAGTGTAGCGATATGCATTTATAATAAAAGCAGCAAAACAATTAATTCAGATAAAATCTTTCGCTAACTAATAATAATGACGGTTGAAAAGGTTTGGTTAAATTCTGCAGTCTCGTCTACGCATAATCAGGGCTTTTAACAACTAAATGAGATTTTCATGTATTTCAATATTTTAAATTTGCATAATGCACAGAGGTTGTATGTTGGTATCCACTTGGAATTGTATGTAACTCACAATTGAAGGAGGACTTTTCAGCAAGTAAGGATAAAAATTACCGCCACTTTTTTCATATTAATACAATCCCATTGGCTTAACAATTTTTATCAAATATGCATGTGTCTTCTCGTTAGTTGAGTTAACCTGAATAGTCTTCTCTTGCAATTAAAGAAAAAATAAAAATTGAAGGCTTATTATCACAGAAAATGGAAAACGACACATAAAATGGAGTTTTAAAGACTACAGAGATTAGTGAAGGCGGGTATTAATTTAGACCATAGTTCATAAGTTCGTAATAGCAAACTTAGCCTAATAAAAGATCAAAATTCCTTCAGGCAATCTTCTCGCCCTAAGTAGAATGCTACCAGAAGTCCTGGAAAAGTTTATGATGCCGCTAATGAATATAGTAATCCAACATCGATAGTTGATGCTTTTGTTACATTGGTCTGTGATATTTCCCTAATCGCTGGGCTCCCCCAGATATATGTAGATTATAACTTGCCACCATTTTATTTGACATGTATTTCGGTAGATGAAGTAATAGAGTGCATTAAATGTTTAAAGAACAAATTCGCAGCTGGTGATGATAGCATTCCTTGCTTCTTTACGAAACATTGTGCTATTATATCTGCTACTGCTCTATGTATAATCTTTAATATAGCCTTACAGACGTACGAGTTCCCTGATACATGGAAAGCCGCCAGAATCCTGCTAATCTTTAAAAAAGATGATGGCACCAATATTAGCGTTTACAGTGTAATTTCCTTTTTCACAAAGGCTTTTGAATGCCTATTTTATAAGCGTACCTCTTATGTCAAATAGATTTATTGTAATTAGCTCGGTGCAGATTTCGCAGACAATAGCTAAGACCGTAGATGGGGGTCGTCAATTGGATGTTATTTATGCTGATTTTTCCCATACCTTTGACCTGATAAATTATTAAAAGTTGTTGGAGAAGATTAATTCGATCATGCCTTCTACACAGAATTCATTATATTTACTTTAATGGATTTAAGTCTCGAATTTTTTACTCCACCTTTGGAGTACCTCAAGGATCCAACCTTGACCCGTTCCTCTTTAATATATACATCGATGATCTTCTAAAGTCCATTAACTACCCTTTATTAGCCTACGCTGACGATATTAAAATTTACCACGGTGTTAACTCCTTCCCTTATACAGGGTGGCGCAGGGGAACGGGAAATTTTGAACGTTACAGTTGTCAGCACTGTTATTCATAACGTCGCACAATTGTTGTGATCGCATTGCCATTTAGTAATCATGGATCGTTGGACTGGTGCGGAACGTGCAGTAGCTGTGAGAGCGTTTTATAAAAATGGTGATAGTGCGACTGTCGCGCAGAGAATATTTCGACAGCATTACCAGCTTGGACGTCATGGACGTGTCCCATCTGCGCATGCGATTACAACGTGGGTGCGTAATTTTGAAGAAACAGGATCTGTCTTGAAAATGAAAGCTCCAGGTGGCATTCGAACGGTACGTACCCCAGAGAACATTGAGGCTGTTAGAGCTGCAATCGAGAGAAGTCCTCGCCACTCCGTTCGACAGCATGCATCTACGCTAGGGATTAAGCGACGAAGCTTACAAAGAATACTGCACGAATTACATTTCCATCCCTATAAGTTGCAGATTGTGGAGGTATCGCAGAACGGTGCGCTGACTTTTCTGTGAAGTTGCCGCAAGCTCGGCTGTACTTTTTCGCGGTTCTCTTAACACTTCGCGCACAAGCACCCTTTTACTTCTTTCAGAAGGTCCGGTACGACCTGGTCTCGGCTCCACTGTTGTTTTTTCCTTGCGTTTAAATTGTGTAGTCACACGGTTAACTGTGGGGACAACGGAATATTTAAAAATTTACTTATTTCACGTTGCCAAGCACCGCGTTCACTCTGGCCAAGGATGCGACCCCGGGTGAAGTCGCTAATATCACTCGAACCTTGTAAGCGAGGCATAGTTGTAACGATACTAAACTATGACGAATTCGTTCCGATACATCTACCCCTACCCTAATGACAAGAGAAAGTTCTTGATTCGTTCTTAGAATTTAGCTGTTTACATATTTATGCCGCTTTACCTGGTGCCTATTTTATTCTGTCACCGTATATCCGAGCAACTGTATGATACTGAACATTTAAAATAAAACATTATAAAAATCTTTGTTAAAAGACGAAAATATTTTTTGAAAAGTAAACCAATAACTTCACCAGTCTATTAAAATGAAATTTTTGCGGCAATAGAATCACATCTTACATAAATTCGCTGTAAGAGGATTAAATTACAATTTAACACGGATAAAAATAAAGCCTAAGACGACAAAATTCTCGCACTTAAGCGAGAACAGCCTTGAAACGTATTCGTTTCGCGATCAGGTATTCGTTCCGGAAGAGTACTATTTGTTACCGATTTCGCCAGTTAATAGTTGTTAGAGTACAACCTCAAACAAACTCGTACTGACCTATGCCAATCGTTCTTCGAGACAACAATAAAATCGTTTTTCGCAGAATTATATATTTGAATGTCCAGTGACCTCCGTCGGCAATAGTCGATCTCAATTCACGCCTTGTAGTAGCGATAGTATTCACGGGAACTTCGTTAGCAGTACCCGCAGCTTCAGGCTGGGCGTACACTGGTGAAAGGTTTAGTTAGTTCGCAAATAAATGTGTTCTGAACGAACGAAATATGAGGGTTATCTTTTAAGTCTTGCAAATTGAGCTGTGAGGAGTGTAAGAGGGAATCAAGAAAATGATAGGTGCATGATTTGATAACTTGTGTGAGAAGAGAAAGAATCATATCCACAAGACCAGCCAAACTATAAAAAGCTGCAATGATCGTGTCATTTAAAATTTCTCATGTATTGGCGAAACACTAGAAACCCTTTGAAGGCGGACTTGTTGTGAAGAAAGCAATTTTTGAAGCGGGTGAAGTTTTATTTGGAGATTTAAGATATAAAACGGAGATCATATCTGCTGTTAAAAAACTTCAGTTATCTCGTCCAACGGTCACAAAGCGTGTTGAAGTCATGAGCCAGGATATGGCAGATAAACTAAAATATGATATCATTGGATGTACATACTTTTCTTTGCAGTTCGACGAATCCACCGATTTGACAGATACTGCTAAGCTATGTATTTTCATTCGAATGGTATTTAATGAGATGTCGGCGAAAGAAGAATTTTTAACAACGATTTTTCTGAAAGGAAAATTCCGTGGCCAAGATACACTAGGGTGACAGATTAAAATAGACACTTACTAATTTAAAAAAAAGATTCTATTCTCGTTATATATACAAAATACTTTAAAATTTTTAAATTAGATTAATATTTTGTCGATCCACCTTTACTTGCATGAAGTGCTGCGAGTCGTCGTGGCATAGAATCTATTAAATGATTAATGGTGTCTTAACCACTCTTCTGTAACAGCTGCCACGGTCATATTTGTCTGGATTATGTGCCAAACATTCTCTATCGGATTCATGTCTGGTGATTGGCCTGGCCATGGTAAAATTCGAATCCCCTGTTCCTCTTTCCATGTGGTTGTTGTTTTTACTTTGTGGCAGGGTGCTCCATTCTCCATAAAAGTGGCGTCTTCTTTAGATAAAATGGCGTTGTCGAATATCGGTAGTAGTCCTTCTGTTAATATTTGGATATATTTTGCCGCATTTATATTTCCGTCGCAGATTACTAATTGCGATCTTCCACCATACCATATCGCGCCCCACACCATGATGTCCACACCGCCGTATTTCACCGTCTGATGCAAAAATGTGTCGTCCAGTTGCTGTGACGAACGTCTTCATACCCACCTACGACCACTATCACTGAATTGGCAGTATCTGCTTTCGTCTGAAAAAATGACAGACCGCCAAAACTCTTCGGGCTTCGTTCGCATTTCGATTGCTCAAGCCATTCAGCGCCGTTTTTGAAACGCCGTAAGGAGAGGTTTTTTCTTTACCACCCTTTTATACATCCCCACACTGTGGAGGTATCGCAGAACGGTGCGCTGACTTTTCTGTGAAGTTGCCGCAAGCTCAGCTGTACTTTTTCGCGATTCTCTTAACACTTCGCGCACAAGCACCCTTTTACTTCTTTCAGAAGGTCCGGCACGACCTGGTCTCGGCTCCACTGTTGCTTTTTCCTTGCGTTTAAGTTGTGTAACCACACGGTTAACTGTGGACAACGGAATATTTAAAGATTTACTTATTTCACGTTGCGAAGCGGCGCGTTCACTCTGGCCAATGATGCGACCTCGGGTGAAGTCGCTAATATCGATAACGATACTAAACTATAACGAATTCCTTCCGATACACCTACCGCTACCCTAATGACAAGAAAAAGTTCTTAATTCGTTCTTAGAATTTTGCTGTTTACATATTTATACCGCTTTACCTGGTGTCTATTTTATTCTGTCACCCTAGTGTATATATGACGCTGAGTTACCAGCTTCCAATCTATAAACTAGTGTGCAGACAACAGATGGAGCACCAGTCATAGTTGGAGGCAAAAATGGTTTTGTTGAATTATGTTGAGCTAATGACGATCTCGCTTCGTTTTTTTCATTCCATTCCATTATCCATCAACAAGTTTTGTATTCAAAAGTTCTAAGCATGGAGGAGGTTATGAACATAGTAATAAAAATTGTGAAGTCTATCCGTGCCCAAAGCGTGCAATGACGGGTCTTCACATTGGTCACCTCTGCGGGTAAGGTTCGACCGGAATGTATTTGCAAATTAAAGCCACTCTCATCCGCATTATAAAAGTCGTCGAGTCCGACATTGCCATTGTTACACTTGATTAACAAATTGCTCGACTGTGGACCGTATTTCGTTAACATCGGTGTGAGTAGTTCGTGTAATAAGCTTTATTATTTTACGAGAAACAATTTTATGTGCTTGTTTGAAATGCCATGTCCACCAACGAGTAGCCTTAAAGTTAGAGTGGTCAATATCTTCTTTTGCAAGCACAGTAATGTATCTCAGTTTATCCCTGTTATTACCACCCCGATTTTTCTATATATATATATATATATATATATGTCTTGTTACCCTCGCGGATTTTGTCCCGCGTTCGGCGTTGGTTCTTAGAAGAATCATGTACGTCGTGACGTTTCGATGTAATCGCATACATCTTCCACTTGAAGTCGACCTCAAGAACGCGGCACAAAACCCGAGAGGATAACAAGACAAGGGTGGGGAGTTGCTTTCGTAAAGAGGTACTTGATATCGGGGAAGCAGTTACACAATCGTTTACGGCATATAAAACAGATAAAATCTTGTCTCAACTCTTTTTCGATATCCCTCATAGTTTCTGAGTTATTAATTGAAACAGCGAAGGGTAGTCTTGAGGTTAGGGTGGCCGAAACCCTCTTAATGGGCCGCTAAGATAGTTGCCGTTGGTCTTACACTAGATTGGTCTATAAATCCACCAAGTTTCATTTAAAATTGTGAGACACATTTGCCTACCTTCCCTTGTAACGTTTTGTGAAAACCAATAAAGACGCATATTTGAATATCAGTTTTTTCATTAAAATTTTTGGAGCAGTGACCTACCTACCCTATGTTACATCCTACCTACCTGCACTATAATCCTATATCACGCATACTTGCGGCATCTACAGAGCTAATCGCTTGTAGTACAACAATTTTGAGGTAGACCGCCAGTAGTTCAAGTCTGAATACCCCCGGTGTAGATTATACTGAAATACTTGCGTCTATTATACAACGCCCCATTTTTTTGCGATCATAGGGCCTTTAACATCTACAATGAGAATTTCGGAAGTGGTTAACGTTTTGTTATCTTCAGTGTACGCCCGTCTTTATTCCAAGTGGTAGGCAAGAAAGAGGCGTTATTATGTAAGGTCGTTCTCGTTGCACTCTCTGCGTTTTGCTCGGTGATCTTACCTTGATCGGCCGTGCCTGCGCTCCGTAGGCCTTGCGGAATGACAAAATATGCTCGCGAGAAAGTAAAAATTCCGATTGAGCTAGCCGCAAAAGCCTACGTTTAACCGCCGCTAATCTATTTTTAATCGAAGCGCGCGCAAAAATAGCAGTTTGTTGGAGGCTTGTCGTTCGCCTGTTGACCGACGGTGGTTCTCGACTTTGTTCGATCGTAAACGCGTATATTTCGAGAGAAGTGTTAATTATGAACCGAAACTAAACGACCCTGCGGTTAATTCTCGCACGATCGAATTGAACGACTTCAGTTTTAATTGGGAAAGTCGTTCACAAAGGTGCTTCGACTCGAGGGAAATTTAAAATCTTGTATTACGTGTTTTGGACGGTCATAAAGTACTAGGAGGACCCGAAATGTTCCCGGAATCGACAAGAAAACACGGTGTTGGTGTGGTTTTTTTAATTTTCCGATGCAGTCTCCTCGAAGATGAATACATTTTTTCAAACGGAGCTCCAGTCTCTTCAAGCCGTCGGAAAAGTGGGATGTTTAGAGGTCTGGAAAATAGCCATTTGTAGCGGCGATGACCTCATTTGAGGCAAATCTCTTTCCTTCCAGTGATTTTTTCAGATTTGGGAGTAGGAACAAGTCACGGGGGGCTAGGTCTAGTGAATATGGATTATGAGAGACTAATTCGTAGCGCAACTCATTCAATTTGGACACGACGATGCGGGATAAATGAGTCGCTGTAATATCGTGGTGGAAAAGCACATTTATCAGCTGCAAACGAGACCATTTTCCCTTCAATACTGCAAAAATGGTCGCCATGACCTTTCCGGCCGATGGAACGGTCTTTCCTTTCATCGGAGCTCGATACGAAAGAGTCCACTACTTCGACTGTTCCTTGGTCTCTGGTACGTAGTGGTCGATCCAAGTCTCATTGACGGTTACGAAACGCAGGAAGAAATCCTTTGGATCGATCCTGGCCAGAGACTCCTCCGAAACGGTCACCCGATTTCGTTTTTGCTCCGGCATGAGCAAACGGGGTACCCATCGCGCCGAAAGCTTTTTCATACACAAAATTTCGTGTAGGATATGGCCAACGCGATCTTCTGAGATGCTTATTGTCTCTGTTATCTTTTTCAGCTTCAATCGGCGAATGAATCTTGTCGTAAATTTCATCGTTGGTAGCGGATTTTGGGCGTCCGCTGCGTGCTTCGTCACTTGTGCTTGTGCGGCCACATTTGAACTCGCTCATCTAGAAGCTGATGGCCGAAAATGATGGAGTTCATCCGCCAGAACCTCTAGCAAAATATTTCGAATTTCCGTGGCCGTTTTCCCAATCATCCGAAATTCGATTTTATCAATTTTTGCGAAACCGCCTGGCTCGCTACCCAAAACACACTCTTAAACAACAACTATTGACAGTAGACGTCTGAAATGTTGACCGTTGTCATTAAAAATTTTAAATTTTAAATTCCAGGTACAAAAACAAAGGTCTAGAACGGGTACAGATACTTACCAATGCAACGACCTCCAATAGAAACCTTACTATTTTGCAATGAAGTATGATTTAGATTTTAGTGAAAGACTGATAACACTGTCCAACGCAAGTTTTGTTGACTTCTATATGAAACTTGTTTTTTACTAATTTGTGTCTGTTGAATCCGGAAATCATTCAAATTTATCTCTATGCCATACTATGCTCTTTGAAGAATTACTAATGCCGCTAAATTCATTCGTGATTGTGCTCCGGCACTTTGTGATTCCTTCTTTGTTATATCTAAGTTGGCAGTACGTATTACAACCTTTCCGTTTTATTAGGAAGTAATTAGAATCACGCCGGTCACCAAGAAAGGAGACCAACATGATATTTACAACTATGAACCTATAAATATGTATATTATCTAATTGTGGGAAGGTTTTTGAACAGCTCCTATACGATAGATCATATAGTCGTGTTAAACCATATCTTTCTCTCCTTACTAACGTCGCTCAACTACCACCAATTTACTTGAAATTACACAACATATTAGCGAAAACCTTGGTAAACGTGGATGCGATATACAGCGATTTTAGCAAGGCCTTTGACACAGTTAATCATGTAATATTGACGTCGAAGTTAGCTGCCATTGGTTTCTGTTCTGCTGTTGTTTCTCTAGTCCAGTTGTATATTAGCAATCGTTAATGCTCTGTCCAGTACAACGGATTTCGGTCTCGATCGTTTATCGCATCTACGGGTCTACCTCAGGACTGAAACTTGGGCCCACTTCTATTTAACATATACGTGAACGATCTTTTACTTTCCCTAAACTCAGAATTAAATTCTTTAAGTTTATAGGAAAATTTATCATTCGTTAACGACTGGTGTTCTATGAACAAAATTCGCTTAAACATTACCGAATGCACCACACTTACCTTTACTCGTCCTTCACAACCGTTAATATTGGATTACATCTCCAATACTTCCATACCTAGAGTGGGTGTGTACAAGGATGACTAATTTTCCACAAACTAACATTGCTGTAAACGACTTGATTCCTAGCTGTCTTTTATATGATGTAAGTTTTGCGTTTGCAAAATCTATGAAGTTAGTTGCCAATTTAGCTTTTGTTACATTTACTATATCAACGGAGTAATTAAAAATGATTGGATTAGAGCGTCTGGTATAAGAGATCACTAAACATTTGTCAATATTTAAAGATATGCCATTCAAAGTGCACCAGTCATTAATCAGGGTAAGGTAAGTCTGCAACTTAACACAATCAACTAGGGAATCAGTAACATTGTAGATTTTAAGATCATCAACGTATACTAAAGCCTTACATTGCAATTTATCGAGCAAATGATTCAGAAAAATATTAAATAAGAGCGGTCCGCGATTAGAACTCTGCGGAACTCCAGGTAGTATTCTGAAGCGAGTGGACGAATAACCATTATAGAAAACGTAACCACTCCTTCAAAGGAGGTAAGATGTAATCAATTTTACCAACGCAGGGTAGAAACCAATACCTTTCAATTTAGCACATAGTAAGTTGTGATTAATGCGATCAAAAGCCCTAGCAAAGTCAGTATAGATAACATCGACCTGCCCTCGCTGGTCCAACGATCCAGATATATATTGGGTGATATTCGCCAAATTGGTTCCAGTGGATCTACCTGACATCTGTGTTGATGGATTGACAAAAATGGTTTAACATGAAACTAAATATTATATAAAATATGTTCAATTACTTTTGCAAAGAGTATGTTGTGTGTTTTGTTTATGCTGAAATTCACCCTGAGAGGGTGACACACCCCTTCGAAAATTCACGGATTTTCAATTTTCTTGATCTAATTCTTGAACGGAAATAGACAGAACAAAAATGCAAATATTGTACCTTATCGAAAGGTCATTTAGGACACGTGAATGTGATATATACAGGGTGTTGCATTTAAGCGCCACCCTCTTATACTAGAGCTGATTATAGTAATATTGTGCAAAAGTAATTAACGCAAGCTTGAAGACCTGGTCGCGACCAAGCTCTGTGCTCTTTTGTACCGGTAGGTCTATATCTCTTTTGTTTGTTAACAAGTAACTGTCGGCGAGTGAAGTGACCTCTTATGCTTCAGTTTTGGACTTGTTGAACTCCAATAAACAGTGGTGGATAAAACAAATGGAAAAATACTTTTAGACCACCCGATATAAGAAATCAGTATTAGATGCTTACGTTACTAGAAGCCATTAAAGAACCAACGCATTTGTTACAAAATTTCTAATTCAGTACTGTCCAAACACATTACTAGAAAATCCTTCATCAAATGCTAAAGGTAAGGTTTGCCTTAGGACCATGTGGCAAAACAGTATAATGTTACTTCAAATATATGTATTTTGTAAAACTCTATCAAGCAAAGTTTTATTTCAGAGTTAGTTGCATTACGTTTATCATGGCACGACCCATTTGGTTACTTTGTTTAACATAGTAATTCCATAAAATTAATGTCTTCAATTAAAAACAAGTTTAACGTCACAAAACACTTTATAATCGTCAGATATATACCCTGCATAAAAATTACCATCTGTTTATTGTTCGTTCGACATTGTAAAACGTAACAGATATGTAATTACTACAAGCTGAAAAAATGAAGGTCAATATCTAAACATACATAAACCTTCTGCATCATCGTTACACTTTAATTTGATACAATAGGGTACGTCACAAGATCGTTAATGATCGTTAATGACGGTGCTGTAATGTACGCAATTTAAAACCTCTTTTCAGCGCTTCTTAAAAAAGCGGATACAAAGTTAAACAGAGCGATTTAAATGTGGGATTTAACACCGAATATTGTGTTCGAAGTAAAATCTTAAAAGCACGTCAACCATTCCATTTACCAACATTACAAATACGAGAGTGGATCTCTATGCTGTACCCCTGACCCATCTCTTTGGTATCTTTCCAAGAGACGCATACAAATCAACACCAGATTTCATTTTTGATCTATGGTTAACAGTTGGGGCACCCATCTTGCACTCATCTTTTTCATATCTAATTCTTCACAGTCGTGATACGTGTAAGAAGGATACCAAATTAAGTTAGCATATTCCAATTTAGATCGAACAAGAGCATAGTACAGAGTCCTTACACTGAGATATCACGGAAGGTGCGGCAAGTTCTTATTCGAAAGCCCAAAGAATTGTAGGAGAGATATGATCTGAAAAGCTTAGTTTTGTGTCAAAAAGTACTCCCAAACCCCTCACTTTTTTCTGATCTTGTAATGCATGTAGAATCAACGGAGTAATTAAAAATGATTGGATTAGAGCGTCTGGTATAAGAGATCACTAAACATTTGCCAATATTTAAAGATATGCCATTCAAAGTACATCAATCATTAATCAGGGTTAGGTAAGTCCGCAACTTAACACAATCAACTAGGGAACCGATAACACTGTAGATTTTAAGATAATCCGCGTATGCTATAGCTTCACATTGCAATTTATCGAGCAAATGATTCAGAAAAATATTAAATAAGAGCGGTGCGAGATTAGAGCTCTGCGGAACTCCAGATAGTATTCTGAAGCGAGTGGACGAATAACCATTATAAAAGACGTAACCACTCCTCCCAAAGAGGTAGGATGAAATCAATTTTACCAACGCAGGGTAGAAGCCAATACCTTCCAATTTAGCACAGAGTAAGTTGTGATTAATGCGATCAAAAGCCCTAGCAAAATCAGTATAGATAACATCGACCCGCCCTCGCTGGTCCAACGATCCAGATATATATTGGGTGATATTTGTCAAGTTGGTTCCAGTGGATGGATCTACCTGACATCCGTGTTGATGGATTGACAAAAATGGTTTAACATTAAACTAAATATTATATAAAACATGTTCAATTACTTTTGCAAAGTTAGCTACAATGTTTATAGGTTTGTAATTCACAATGTTAGCCCGGTCACCTCCCTTAAACACTGGCACTATTTTACTAGTTTTCTAAATTGTCGAAAATGTGGAACTTTTTATAATTAAATTGTATAGTATACACAGTGGATACGCAAATATAGAGCCACATTTACGAACTAGAAAAGTAGGTATCATCACCCAATATCATATCATTAATAAGCCGCAGTAACAAAGGATACACCAAAAGAGAGACAGTTACTATTTACAGTTTGTGAAACCAATATGCCGACACTAAATGCATTAGAAAAATGACATGCAAATTATTAACGGTGGCTTCAGGTTGAGTTAGTTGCTCGTCGTTGTGTCCAGGGATCCTTGAAGTTGTTCCGACTACCAACAAATGACCAAAAAGCCTTGGGATTAACCTTGATATTCGCTTCCACCTGCCCTCGAGAATGATGGTATGCGTTTTCTGCCTCTAGTTTAACTGAAAGAAAGTCCTAAGAGATCCGAAGATGAAGTCCTAGAAGATCGAGAAGTCCTAAGAAAATCCTAGATATATCATTATTGTTCGGATATTAACCGAATATTTAGCAAATTCAGTATATATTAGAAGCTTGTGGGAGTTGACATCTGTCACAAGTCAATAGTCAATATTGTATTTCTTCAAGTCTAAAACTTATACATAGTTTATGTATGATATTATATTTTGTGAGGTTTTTAATATAATGTATTGAAACTATCTAATGCATTAGTCTGTGCCACGATAAAATGCGTCAGTCATTGGATCTAGAAACTTATTCAAACAAAAGCCGACCAAGATAACAACTATACCTTTACGATATTACAACCCATAGGTGGCGAAACACAGAACTTGAGTGTATGAGTTTGATGTAATAATTCATCAACAAATCAAACAGTCTCTTGTTCTTTATAAACAATCATTATGCTTATCAAAAGAGCTAATTGTTGAGTCCTACCCAGGAGACTCAGGTTCTGCAGAAGAATGCTTCAGAGTGCCTCCATTTTCAAGCTACTTCTCCATCCAACAACAAGATATTGAAAATTATTTGTTATTTAATAAAAACAGGTAGCTAGACTGGAGCAATTTTCTGTGTAGTAACTAGTGAAAGTTCTAAGACATCTACTGTACCAAAAGTTCCTTTTTCTTTAATTTTGTAGAGGCGTTAGTTTTTATCACACATGAAAAAGAGTACGAAATGCTCGCTGAGCCTCTGGCTTATCGTTCAAAATCTAACGTCTCAGAGTGTACTCCTAGCGAATCACCGCTTTCGTATTAAAGCGGTCGGACTACCGACGAAGTAGACTGCCTCCTCTATATCCACCGCTGATGTATGTAGGCAAGCACCTATGTAAGAAGCATCTACATCTATACATATACGAAGAGACGCTTTTTACTATACGCACATGCACACGTGAGATTCTTGTTGTTCCGATGTCATTGCCATGCCGTCCGGCAGTCCGAGAAATAGACGCGCCAAGCAGTCTGAGCGAGATGCTCGAGAGTCAGGCCGAACGCAGGTCGACGCGGTGTCCTTGATGCCTCGATCTTCCGTCTCCGTCTCTCGTCCGTTTCCTCTCTCACTCCATATCTATCCCCATCTGTGTATACGTCGTATTAATTACTGGCTTTGGTTTCGGACTGTGCACGCCGTTCACATGCTACACGTTACATGGTTACATAGATTTATTGCCAACACTTTGCTCTCTGGTCTCTGGATACGCAACGGGAGATACCGCGAAAAACGTGCAACTGGTGTGCTGTTATCATATCGTATGGGTTACGCTGTTGCCCACATTGAGAGAAAAAAAAGATTTACTGATTCTACTAATAACTGGTTCAGTTAACTAACTTTTGTATTTGATTATTCTTAAACCACAACAATAGTTTATATGACGAAAGAATAAACTGTGCAATAAGTATACAATGGAAGGTGTTATACGAGGCGGTGATCCTTGAGTCCCCTGCTATTTATAATATTTATGGATGACATTTTCAGAGAAATAAGGAGGAGCTTATGCAGGACATCTCAACTTAGAAAACGTTGAAATTACAGAATGTGTATTCGCAGATGATGTAGCATTGGTAACCGGAAATCAAAAGGCTTTAGAGCACAATACAAACATTTGGAACATCACATTCACTGAGTATGGAATGAAAATTAATACAAACAAAACAAAAGCAATGGTTATATCAAAAGAGGAAAAAGAAATACACACACAACTAATTGGAAAAACAGAAATGCAACAAGTTAGAGATTTCCAGTACTTAGGAATTACAATACACAAGAAAGGAAGACAAGAAGAAGAACATAATAGCAAAATACAGAAAGCCAACAAGGAATATTATGCTGTAAACTTAGGATTTATAAACAGAAAAGAAATAACAAAACAAAGAAAAATGACCGTCTACAGAGCAATATTCAGACCAATTCTCATATTTGGATGTGAAACCTGGGCACTCAATCGTTAAGAAAAAAAGTAAGGTCCAAGCCCTAGGGTTTAAAGATCTAAGAAGACTGAAAAATGTAACTAGAAGAGACTGGATAAGAAATGAACAAATCGGAAGAGAGCTAACTGAATCAATAGAAAGTTATATAGAACAAAGACAATTAGCGTTGTAGGGAAATCTACGATTCTGGTTAAGCAGGTTTGGAAAGCAAAGATAAAAAAGAAACAGCAAGTGGGAGGCCAAAAGTAAGAAGAGGACTGGCGAAAATTTGTGAGATGCTACGAAACAAATTTAATCTAACCCGACACCTAAGGGGTAAAACCACTCGAATGTTTAAATCAATTGTAGATCATAGTATTGGTTGCATTAATATCCTTTAAACTGTAACAGTAGTTCATCTAATAATCTGTTAAATCTTGTCTGAAGAATTTAATCCTTTTGAAACAAACTTTGAAACGTATTCATCAAATGGCAAGGCGAAATATCAACGTTTAAGTGTAGATATTGAGCTGCTTTAATTAAATACAACGGTTTAATATGTTCAATGCCCTAATAAATGCCTTGGCTATATTATACATAAAAAATATTTTCTCTTAATTTAAAACAAAAGTTTTATGAAAGTAATACACAAGTGCGTTCAAAAAGTCCACAAATCGATAACTATGTTAAGACTGGCACAAGGTATACAAGTGCGTACTGTAATCATATTGGCCATGAAAAAATTTCATAGGATGTATTAATCCAGACGGAGAAGTACTGCAAACAAAAAAGAACAACCTGGAAGACATAGGTGGTTTTACTTTGATTTTCTAGATGTAAAGTGATTAGGCAAAACCTGTCTTAGATCTGGTTTTTTGAAAAATTTCTTGTACAAACATTTGCTTAACAAACTTTTCCGTACTTTTTATTTTATTTCAAAAACATCCTGCAGATTCTGGAACTTCGTGATCTTTTTTTAGTTAAAACGTTCAAATTTCCACCAACTGATTCCTCCGTTTTTCTTTGCTACGATAACAATAGGATTTAAAGATGATGTTTTCATTTGTTTAATAATGTTTCCTCTTAACATAATTCTCCCATGTTAGACGCTCATTTATTATTTAATGGTGGTTTGTGTCGGTCGCCGCTAATGTTTCTGTAAAATGGAAAAAATCTAATATCGAGTCATTATTAAGTTCTTGCACGTTAGCGCAAATTAAAGTGAAGATAAACGCTATTTATTCGGACCTTCCCCCACCATAGTGAAACTTTGAGCAACTTGACCTTACCGGCAACGTCATCTTACCAGTTTGATTGACGATGAATGTTCAGGACGACCAAAAGCACCAACCACTATCGATAACAGAGGAAAAGTTCATCAAATGATGTGGGCATCTCAAAGAACTTGATCGAAGACATTTTTAAGGTCCTTTTGAAGAGAGAGTCGAAATTTTGACATCGATTAATAATAAATTCAATATGGATGCATTAGTACGTGGTTGAAACCAAGGCACAGTCGAAACAGTGGTTTGCTTAGAAAAAAGCGAAGACAGCTCCATCGGCCGGAAAAGCGAAGAAGACTGTATTTTGGGATAACCATAGAGTTGTATTAATCGACTATTTTCAAAAAGGAAAACCAACAGTTACGTATCGTTACTTGACAAGCTGAAGACAAAAATTGCGGAATACGCTTGTTTCACAAAGACAACTCACCATTTTACACTTTAGTGGCTGCCATGGCAAAAATTTACGAATTGGGTTTCAAACTGATTGACCATCTGATATTTTCTAGGCTCATACGTAGTTTCGCTCGAAGGACAGAAATGTTTATGGAATTAGGAGACCATCACATGCATAACCCTTATTTTGCAGAACAAAATACTAACTGCTTATTTGGAAGGATTAAAGAGATAGAAGTATCAGTGGGAGAAGCGTACAAGGAGACCATGTTGAGGGTTAAATTGAATTTAACAAAAAAACAATGTTTCTGTGTTAGGCTTGAGATATTTCACATAACCCTCAAATTATCATTCGGTCAATTAAAACAATTTTTTTACGCATTGAAATATTGAAATTACAATTTTTATTTTCCATCTCACTGCGTACACTACCACCTTCACTAGGCTCGTGCTAAGCTTAAAAGAGATGACAAAAGCCTGGATTACATCACCCATACAAAGATTGTCCTACAGGTTTTGCATACTGGAGCATAGAGGGCACCACTAAATAAAACCCAGCACTAAAAATTAACTTGTCAGTGTATGCTACTGACTGCACGTTCGCAACGCCACCTCTGTTAATCGAAATAGTACAATCGTAAGGGAATGGTATAAAATGAAGAATGGTCGTACTCTATGCAATCGTGTATACTTAGATGAATTTCGGGCAGAATTTCCATATTTTCCAGTAACATATCATAGTCAAAATTTCAGACGTCTACTGTCAATAATTGTTGTTTAAGAGTGTATTTTGTGTAGCAAGTCACAAAAATTTGATAAAATCGATTTTCGTGCTGTGATAAAACACTTCATGATGTCGTGTTAGCCGATTGCCGATTGAAGCTGAAAGAGATACGAGGGGAGGTCCAGAAGTTCGTGGAATGGAGGGGATGGAGTGGGGATAGGGGCGCTCGCTAGGTGTCATTCTGATTGGCGACTCATCATTAGTATACAAGTTAAGTTGCAACCCTACAGCGTCAGTCGTTTACGAATAGTTGCTTGCTAAACAAGTCAATCCGGAAGAAAACTGAAACTATGGAGGAAATTGAACACACGGAGCAAGGAAAGAACGCTCAAACCATATTGAATGAATTGCAAACCGTTTATGGGGAACAGTGCCCTAGTAAATTACTGATTTATAAGTGGCATGGTCTTTTTAAACATGGTTGGCAGTTGAAGACAACCTCCGCTCAGGTCGACCAGTTGAGGCCACCACAACAGACATCGTCGAAAAAGTGCAAAAATTTCTACTGCAAGATGCCCGTTTGAAGAAAAAACAATTATCTCATTAGTTGGGGTATCAAATACCACCATTTTGCGTATCCTACATGACCACCTGGGTATGACAAAAGTCAGTGCAAGATGGGTACCGTGAATGGTCACGCCGCTGCAGAAACAGCAGCGCGTCTGTGGGGCCAAACAATTTTTGGAGCTGTGTGGAGACAAACCTGTACAGATTTTGGAGCGGATTGTTACCGGAGATGAAACATGGGTTCATCACTTTGAGCTTGAGGCCAAACAGGAGTCCATGCAATGGCATAAAAAGGGGACACCACCGCTAAAGAAATTCAAAGTGTCAGAATCGGCTGGGGAGTTGATGGCTACTGTTTTTTGGGATTGTGAGAGGATATTATTGATTGATTACAAAGGAAAAGGTAGGAGCATAACCGGAGAATATTACGCAGTGATATTAGAAAAATTAAAGGAGGCCATCAAGGAAAAACGTCGAGGGAAATTGACCAAGGGTGTGTTGTTCTTGCAAGACAATGCGCCGGTTCACAAGGGCAAAGTTGCAATGGTTGCTCTGCATACGCATGGCTTTCAATCAATAGTCCATCCACCCTACAGTCCAGACCTGACACCTAGTGATTTTTATTTGTGCCGCAATTTAAAAAAAAGATTTACGTGGAAGAAAGTTTTCCGACGACAATGAGGTAAAGGAGGCAATTTTGGCCCATTTTGAGGCGAAACGTAAAAAATATTTTTATGATGGTTTAGAAAAATTAATTCATAGATCTAATAAATGTATTGTGCTTAAGGGTGATTATATTGAAAAGAAAAAATAGATTTATTGTTTTATTTTATTTAAAACCCTTTCATTCCGCGAACTTGTGGGAATGAAAAAGTCGCTTTCTCACACCGGAGCAAGAAAGAAATCGGGTGACCGTTTCGGAGGACTGTCCAGTCAGGATCCAACGCAATCCAAGGAATTTTTTCGTGTGTTTCCTATCCGTGGATAAGACTTGGATCCACCATTACATACCGGAGATCAAAGAACACTCGAAGCAAAGACAGTTCCATCGACCGGAAAGGTTATGGCGACCATTTTTTGGGATTCCCAAGGTGTGATCCTCATCGACTATCTGTAGAAGGGAAGAACAATCACGGCGCAATACTACAGCGATTTATTGACCTTATCCGATGCAATATTGAAGGAGAAACGGGTTCGTTTGCTTTTCCACCACGACAATTCACTGGCTCATTCATCCCGCATCGTCATGATTTGCCTCAAATGAGGAGGTCATCGACGCTATTTTGCAACGGCTAGAAGAGCCTGGAGCACAGGTTGAAAGAGTGTATTGATCTTCGAGGAGACTACATCGAAAAATAAAAATAAAAAACCACACCAAGACATTTCGTGTCGCCCTCGTAATAGGTTGTCTAACCTGTCCTGTTTTGCAAAACTGACGTCATAAAAAACTGTGTATGCTCAATATATGTATACATACACACATGTACATTTAATAATTCCAATTACTTGAACAGTAACCTCAAAAAACCAAGAGAGAAAAAAAAAACGGTCATTAAAAGCACATTAGCGCAGTACAAAGATCCCTTTTAAACGCGCTCAGATAGCTTTAAGTAGGTATTCGTTTGATGCGAGTATGAATTATTATGGCCAACGTATCCGTACGGACCTGAAAAAAAATAGCAGAAACGTCGTACCAGAGCTGACGTACGCGCATTTTCACAGAAACAGAGCAGACGACGTGCGCTTCTGTTCTGATACGAACAACACCATTCCATACATATGATGACGTCGAGTCCGTCAGTTCAATTAGTCTGTTGCACAATATTTTTAATTGGAGGCAATTACCAGCCGTCTTTAATTGACAATTTCGATGTATTAAAGTAGGCTCCGACGAAGCTGGACAATTGTACGATCGTTGGTAGGTGACGATGATGAGGAACGCTTTTGAGAAATGTGTATTAAATCCTCATAAATGACGGAGTAATGATTTTTTTCCGATACTAGATTAGAGCGAAACTGTCCATGTAATTAATTAGGAAACTCTTTTTCATTTAACGTTGTTAACAATAGGATTGTCGTAGGTTTTTGAGAGCACGCCGAGAAAAAAATGGTACACTAACTGCGAAACGAATACCTCAATATTTATTTCTTTTTGAATATGAGCAATGACTCTTCAATGTTGATTGAACGTGCAAGAAGTTTTATATTAGCTACCAATACGTTACAGGGTCCTATTTCACCCGTTTTATATCGATAATAAACAAAGTGTTTCTGTGTCATACTGAAAAATTTGATTTTTTTTTCATATTTCGCAACATGACACCGTTGAATCTTGCAAATGCTAGATATGCCCCAGAATTAATTATAATCATTAATTTTAAAGTCTTTAATTTTATATTGTCTCTTTCAATGGAATACACACTGCGTCTTCAGTCACTTTTCCATTCCTGGTAACAATTCTGTAGTAATGGAACATTTCAATTTCCGCAGATGGAGCCATGTCTAAACTGTAAGGCAGGTGTGGAAGTACTGGAATGTTTTTCTCTGCTAAAGATTCCCTAATCGACAATCAGGGGTGCGCATGTGAATATATATTTTGTAAGACAAGTTTCAGTCCCATCTAGCGATAGAACATCGTTAACAGTTTAACAGCGAAATTTAAATAGTTTATATTTTGTACTTACTGATTAGTGACCCATTTTCTTTTAGTTATAATCACAAATTACAATAAAATCCAATTAAAAACGTGGTTAAACGCTTTCATTGAATTTTATTCATAGTTTGTGATGACAACTAAAAGAAATGTTATTATAAAAAGATATTTACAAAGATACTTATGAATAAAACAAAAAGAACAGCAAACAAGTGATTTATTTATAGTGTATTATGTAATATAGTATGTACAACAAAATAATTATGCTTTCAATTGCTCTTTCTCTATTCTATAGTTGCTTCTATCCACAAATTTTCTAATTCGATTGTATGACTATAAGTATGAAATGAGAATGGGACATTAATAGTACATAAGTTTTCACTTTCTCAGTAAATCCTTTTTTGTTTAATACCACTGAAAAAAGGAACATGCATACATTATATACATATGAGAGGAGGTCCAGAAGTTCGTGGAATGAAAGGGTTTAAATAAAATAAAACAATAAATCTATTTTTCCTTTTCAATATAATCACCCTTAAGCACAATACATTTATTAGATCTATGAATTAATTTTTCTAAACCATTATAAAAATATTTTTTATCTTTCGCCTCAAAATGGGCCAAAATTTTCCTTTCTTCCGCGTAAGTCTTTTTTTAAATTGGGGAACAAATAAAAATCACTAAGTGCCAGCTCTGGACTGTAGGGTGGATGGACTATTGATTGAAAGCCATGCTTGTGCAGGGCAGACTTTGCAACTTTGCTCTTGTGAACCGGCGCATTGTCTTGCAAGAGCAACACACCCTTGGTCAATTTTCCCCGACGTTTTTCCTTGATGGCCTCCTCTAATTTTTCTAATATCGCTGCGTAATATTCTCCGGTTATGCTCCTACCTTTTTCTTCGTAATCAATCAATAATATCCCCTCACAGTCTCAAAAAACAGTAGCAATCAACTTTCCAGCCGATTCTGACACTTTGAATTTCTTTAGCGGTGGTGTCCCCTTTTTGTGCCATTGCATGGACTCCTGTTTGGACTCAGGTTCAAAGTGATGAACCCATGTTTCATCTCCGGTAACAATCCGCTCCAAAATCTGTGAAGGTTTGTCTCCACACAGCTCCAAAAATTGTTTGGACGCGCAGACGCGTTGCTGTTTCTGCAGCGGCGTGAGCATTCTCGGTACCCATCTTGCACTGACTTTTGTCATACCCAGGTGGTCATGTAGGATACGCAAAATGGTGGTATCTGATACTCCAATTAATGCAGATAATTGTTTTTTCTTCAAACGGGCATCTTGCAGTAGAAATTTTTGCACTTTTTCGACGATGTCCGATGTGGTAGCCTCAACTGGCCGTCCTGAGCGGGGGTCGTCTTCAATCGACTCCCGACCATGTTTAAAAAGACCATGTCACTTATAAATCATTGATTTACTAGGGCACTGTTCCTCATAAACGGTTTCTATTTCATTCAATATGGTTTGAGCGTTCTTTCCTTGCTTTGTAAGGAACTTTATCACAGCACGGCGTTCAATTTCCTCCATAGTTTCAGTTTTCTTCCGGATTGACTTGTTTAGCAGGCAACTATTCGTAAACGACTGACGCTATAGGGCTGCAACTTAACTTATATACTAATGATGAGTCGCCAATTAGAATGATACCAAGCGAGCGCCCCTATTCCCACTCCATCCCCTTCATTCCACGAACTTCTGGACCTCCCCTCGTAAGTAAGACCAGACATAAAATCCACGTTACAATTATTCAAACATATCTAGGCAATCGTAGTCTAAATCTCTATTAATAAAAATATATCGTTTAAAGATTTCACAATTTTTAATGGTGGGCATAATATTTTTAGTTAGCCATTTGTTAATATATCTAACCACATTTGATTCGACAGGATGTGAAGGTAAATACTGCCTCGCTTTCTAAAAACATTGTCTTCTTTGGTAGGTAAGAAGTTGTTCTAAAATACTATTAATAGATATCGAACATAAATGGAATGAAATTAACCTTTATAAAAGTACCTGACAATGAGTGTTTTTTTGGTCAAACTATTCCTTGGGCTCTCATCTTTTGAAATACCACTAGTGGTATATCATGGAATCGACACTTCATACTGGGGGCTGCTTAAATAAAGCCTAGTCGTGATGTGGATTAGAAAAAAGCGATGCAGAACAGCTTCTCCTTTTGTTATACCATCAACTGATTAACTGCAGATTATAGTCATAAATAGGAAACGAACAAAACTATTAATAACAACGCATACGCTCTGAGCAAATAATATGTCTGGATGAGATAGATTATGGACGCAGACGCAGATCAAGATCGATACTCAACAGCAGAAATACATTAGCAATGGTGACACCAACCAACGCTCACCGGATACTAACATCATACCTTAAAGTTACCACAGTAGATAAAAACATAATCTGTATTTTAGGTAAAAGTTTTACAAGAGAGCGCCCTCGAGCGACAGCGCAGTCGTACTAATTCTTTAACCAATCAAGATGTGGCAATTTATTACCAATTTATGATAACTGGGCCTGTCGACAATGAGTCGTGATTAGGGACATTATCGAAATGCAAGATCCACGAGCTTTGGCGTAAACGTTCAAACGACTTCGCGATAATAAGCATGGACTTGAATCAGGATCGAATTAGAAGGCCAATAGTTGGTAATATAGTTGCATCATTGAACTGAAATCTGCGGTAAAGGGGTTTGGAATGAGACTTTTTTTATTGTTAAGAATCTGTTCTTATTTTCGTATAGAATATTACTAAAGAAAAATTCTAGCATTTGTGTTAAAAACAGAGCAAAATATGACATTTACGGATTCATTGGTTAGTTTATGTTAATTAAAGAACGAAGTATGTTAAAAGGCATCTTGCGTTTTATTTTAGGGTGCACTCAATCCAATAAAAATGTTCCCAATACGTAAAAAAATATATTTTGGTAATTAAAGTTTGTTTATTATACGCGGTCATCAAGAGCGCACAACAGTGAAGACGTTACAATATTTGCACTACGGTGGTTAAGGGTTAATGCATAAATTGCTGAAGATATAAAAAACCCAAAGATTCTGTTCAAGTTATGTGCAACTATAGAAATTTCACTACTTGTGAGTTAAGCTTTGTATCATATACACATTCGTAAATACTTGTACCAAAAGAGATAGCCTTGGAGAGTAATATAAAGTGAATATTACATTCAACACTAAATTTCTTATCAAATAACATTGGTCTATAAATAGATAAATGTAAGACAATCCCGCTGCTATTTCTAGATTGCAAAGCTACTGCGGTTGTACTGAATACTCGTACATACATACTTACTTATCCACATAGGCTCGACTCGGTTATATATGAATCGGTTCGAAGAAACAGATCTCGCACGTATGTATCTGTGTTCTTGTATCGGTGAATGTGTGTAATAATAGAAAGTGTAGAAGGTTGGGTAATGTTAAAATGTTATTAAATGATATTTATGTAGAGCGTTAGACTGTACAACCTTTTTTTTTTCATTTGTGTTATTTTAAAATGGAGATATGAATGGATACGCTATGATTTGATTCAAGTAAATTTTATATGGAAAAATTTATTTGATTGCTTAAGACCATAACGGTGATCTAGTTGCAGCCATAAGAAAAGTGGCCAAATGTGACTTTGGAGAAAATGAGGCGCCTACCTTTGTATTAAATATAGAAACATTGAAGTAATGTTGTGATGTCGCTTAATAAAGACATAACAATTACAGTTGCAACTGTATGTAAAGAGGTAGTTATTAGAACTGTACGAGTGATTTAACAGAAGCTCACTGGAGATTTGATATTTTGAATCAAGTTTCTCAAGATCTATACATTAAACAATAATGTCACCATTGTTCCGTTAACGAGTAACTTAAAACTTTTAATAACGTTTCAGTGATAATAATAATAATAACAATAATTTACGTCCTACAGGTACATATTTACCCAGTTACGGGGAAAAGTAAATTAACATTGCATAATAGTAAAATAAAAAAAGAAAAAGAAATATATAAAGTAATTGCTGCATGCATATTTAATACTTTACAAATACAAAATATTACTACTCCATATAACACATGGGCTGAAAAGTCCCGGGCCTAACAAAGAAAACACGGTTTTTTTGGTTCAAAATTAGCTTTATTCATCAACGTAACCTCCATCAAGAGCAACGCAATCATTCCAGCGCCGCTCTAACATTTCAATACCACTTTTGTAGAACGATTTATCTTTTATAGGCCTCAGTTTCAGCGATAACCTCTTCATTCGTGCGAAATTTCTTACCGGCGAGCATTTTATTGAGGTCTGCGAACAGCCAGTAGTCGCTGGGAGCCAAATCTGGCGAATACGGTGGATGTGGGAGCAATTCGAAGTTTAATTCATGTAGTTTTGCCATTGTCTTGATTGACTTGTGACACGGTGCGTTTTCTTGATGAAACAACATTTTTTTCTTTGCCATATGCGGTCGTTTCTTTGCAATTTCGGACTTCAAACGCTCCAATAACGCTATATAGTATTCACTGCTGATGGTATTTCCTTTCTCAAGATAGTCGATGAATATTCCACCACGCACATCCCAAAATACCGAGGCCATAACCTTTCCAGCCGATTGTTGTGCTTTCGGGCGCTTTGGACGAGGTTCACCACTTGCTGTCCACGCAGATGACGATCGTTTTGATTCCGGAGTGAAGTGATGGATCCATGTTTCATCCATTGTCACATATCGACGCAAAAATTCCGGTTTGTTACGTTTAAACATGGCCAAACACTGGTCAGAATCATCAACACGTTCTTGTTTTTGGTCAACAGTGAGCAAACTCGGCACCCACTTTGAACAGAGCTTTCTCATAGTCAAATGCTCATGCAATATAAAGCCAATACGTTCTTTTGATATCTTTACGATGTCAGCTGACTCACGCAACTTCACTTTTCGATCATTCAAAACGATTTTGTGTTTTTTTTTTATGTTTTCTGGTGTTACCGCCTCATTTGGACGTCCACTGCGTTCTGCATCATCGGTGTCTCTACGACCACGTTTCAAGTCAGCAAACCAACGTTTTAATTTTGTTTCTGATGGAGCGGAGTCCCCATAACACTTTTCAAGCGATTGCTTCGCTTGAACGGTATTTTTTCCCATCAAGAAGCAGTGTAAAATTAAAACACGACATTGTTTTTGATCCATTGTTTCGAAAATAACAAAAGTAGCGAGATTCTTAGCACAATAGCTCACAAACTAATGAATAGAATATCATGAAATTTTAACAGCTGTCTTTTGAAGGTTAGTACTAACTGAGAGAAGGTGACTGCAATAAAACTAGCGTCATCTATGTGTTAGGCCCGGGACTTTTCAGCCCATGTGTTAGTATAAAAGGATATAAAAAAGGTTATTTGACTAATACTAAAATGGCTGATGAAAAAATGACGAATGTTGGGAGCAAGAGACCAAAAGAAGAAAGACTACATCAAGATAATAGATTTAAATGGGCCAGCGTTGATGGCACAAAGATGAGAGATTCTGTTGAAGTAAGTGTACGTCAGGTACACTGGGGACCTTATAAGGACATTTGTTCCAGTGCGACCGCAATAGGACAAATGACGACCTGGAGCTAATTCTGAGAATAAGGGCAATCAATCTTGTTATGCACTAAACAAAATAAAAATTTTAGCAAAGAAATCGTTCTCCTGGTATAAAGAGAAACAAAATGAAATTTCTGTAGCAATACACCATGGTCAACGCTTCTATGTGGATATAATCCCTCCGACAGAAAATAGAGAAACTTCAGAAATCTTCTCTGCGTCGCCTCAATAGAGTGTATGTGTGTTTCATAAATAGGAAAGAGAGATCGAATAAGATAAAAGAATAATGAAGATAGAGCTTGTGTATTGCGGAAGTCTGTAGAATTACGATAAATAAATCCAAATATTTTATAGCATCGCGATACCAACCGAGTTATGTGATCAGAAGAAGACAGAGTGGTATCAAAAAGCACCCCCAAATCTTTGACAGATATTGACACCTGCAGCAGTGTTCCTTCAACGTTACAATGGTAGATAATAGGTTGCTGTCGCTTAGTAAATGTCATATTAGTGCATTTAGATATATTTAAGGACAATCTATTAACTTTACACCAATTAGAAATACAATCGATACATCTCCAAAGCAACATACAATTTGCAGTGGAATCAATGCTTAGAAATAATTCAATATCATCAGCGTACATTAGCGTCCGCATTCAATAGCACTAACAATTTCGTTTATGAAGAGCAGGAATATTAGAGGTCCAAGACTAGATCCTTGCAGTATACCAGGGGATTGAAGACGACTCCCACTCAGGTCGGCCAGTTGAGGCCACCACATCAGATATCGTCGAAAAAGTGCAAAAATTTCTACTGCGGGATGCCCGTTTGAGAAAAAACAATTGTCTGCATTAGTTGGAGTATCAGATACCACCATCATGTGGTCATGTAGGATACGCAACCTTTTTTATATTGAAAAGGAAAAATAGATTTATTGTTTTATTTTAGTTGAAATCCTTTCATTCCACGAACTTCTGGACCTGCCCTCGTATATATGCTTTTAAAAAGTTATAAAGTAACGAAATTGGACGATAATTGTGAATTTCAGAGGGATCGCCTTACGAAAACAATGTCAGAGCAGTATTTATGAAATTCTCTTATCAATTTAAGAGATTTGAAAATCATACTATCTATATCTCACTATTTTTTGTGAATATTTTCTGTGACTAGACGTAATGAATGTTACAATCACGAAGTACGTGGTATACTAGATGATTCACTTTTAAGATAATGTCCTGTACAAAGTATTGAAAAACCATCAACACCACCATTTTGTTCGATACAATGTAACAACCTTTTAGCAGCTAACAAAAATAGAGACGAACATTGCAAAAATTTCAGTATGCGTATTATAATATAGAAAATAGAATTTCGTCTTCAATCTCTCATCTCATCAAAATTTAACAATCACAGTGCCCTACTTTTTAAAGTAGCTTTAATTCCAGCAGACACTAAATAAATTCTTAACGTTATATTAATTATATTTTATTTCTGTGGAACTATCATATTTTCATTAAAAATAACTAGCACATTACTCAACATGATTCATAATTAAAGTCGTTACAAATTTTATTACTATACACAACTGGAATACAAATTGCTTATATGATATACATAAAATAGATATTACGTTGTATTATATAAAAAAAAAGGATTTTCCTAGTTGTCATTAATGTATTAGTAATTTAGTATCATTGGTATTAGATCAAGCATACCGCATCTAATAATGAATTATGCAATTTTTATATTAACTTTCATAAGCCCAATGATTGCAATCAATCAATTTACCATATATAATTGTATCTGCGAAAACGTCTTATGTTATTGTATCATATTTTTTTTTGTAAACAGAGTTTTCTATAATTCTTTGGTTTTGATAACCGTTGCACAAATTTTAGGCATTCTTGGAAGTAATTATTCGAGACAGACCGCGTCAATTTGTTGCCATGCGTTTTGTAAATATTTCCACAGGAGTTCGGTTTTCTCAGGTTGTTCCTGTCTAGCCTTTTGACGAAGGTAATCCCATAAGAGCTCTACGGGGGATAAATCCGGACTTTGAGAAGGCCAAACCATTAATTTTAGTTCATTTCTTCCTGTTTCACCTCTAAAAAGTTTTTATAGATTCGAGCCGTATGTTTCGGGTCATTGTCAAGATGGTTTCCGCATGGAATTGCAAGATTATGCAAAATATCAAAATACCCCCCACCATAACACTACCACCTCCGTATTTGACGGACGGCACTAAGCAGCCTCAGTAGTTCTTTCTTCTGGTCATCGACGAAAAAAAACTCTCCATTGCGTACGAAATAACTGAAACTCGGACTCGTCGGTCCATAAGACTACGTTCTCTTTTTATGGATGCGGCTTCTTTGCGGCCAGTGTATCTTTCTAAACCTGCTGCCAACAATTACCTCTTGACGGTGGTAACAAAAACGTTTATTCGTCATCGTGCATCAACGCGCTTTGCGATATCCGGTACCGTTACAGGTCGATCACATTTCGAAGGCGTTGCTATAAATCTATCTTCAGTTCCGGAAGTCACTCATGGCGCTCCACTTCGTCTTCTATCAATATTTTGCCTTGTCTCTCTTCTCCAGTCCAATACGTAATGCATACGCATAGGCGAAGTTCTATAGTCAACTATTTGCGTTCAGTACTTTACCAAATTGCTACAATTGCGCACTGGTTTCAAAAAAGTAATTCTGCACAGGAAAGCCATAAGACACTAAACGAATAGAATTTACCTAAGTAATACTAAACCGTTTGACCAAAGGTATTTACTGTAGGTATCCTACCCCATTCCAATGAAGTAATAGTCGTATTGTTGGAAAGCAACAATAAAATAAACTTCGATACAATAATTTGTATTAGGGATTAACGATTTCACGATATGCCTGTCACTTAGACTATTTTAAAGAAATCTCACCTTGCTTACAAATTATCTTATTACTGCCTTAATCGAGAAGAAAAAGATTTATAATTTCATCAGTTTAATAAAAGCAAAATTAACAATATTAAGCGAATATGTTCGGATATAGTTAGTAGGTGTGTCGATATGTGTTATGCGATTTGTTCAGCTGCAGATATCGACGCTATCGAGAGTTATCGCTAAGGCTATAATGTCAAGTGACGTCCGTAATCCTTACGTACAAAGGTCTAGAAATAGAAGCGACACACATAATTTTTAGTAGGCCAGAATATCATAAGGCGTAATTTATTTTAGCGCTTTATAAATCGTTGGCGTTGTGTAATTAAAACGGGATTTGTTTTGTTTTCAAATAATAACGTAATAAACGAATCAGCTATGCCGTTTATCTCTTTTATTGGTCGTTTATATATATGCCGTTAAAACAAAACAAACAGCGAGTGTCAATAATCAAAGATGTCGTAAGAGTTTGACTATTAATAATCTGAAGTGCGCGTTTTATATATCGAATAGAAATGGTATTAATGTAAAATTACTCTAACACCCTATGTGGCGGGTATAGAGCGCTGGAATTGATTGAATTTCTTTTTACGAGGGATGTTTTCAAAGTTCGCAATGCAGTTTTTTCACCAGATATCGACAGCAGCAGAATTCCATAGCTCAATGTAAATCTTTTTAGCCAGCCATCACTGGCTAGAAAATTTAGGTCCTTTAGGTCTCTTTTAGGTTTTCATTCAATAATTTTGCTCTCTCTTTAATTAATTCACCGCTAATTGGAACATGATTATCCCTTTGTTTTAAGAACCATTTATACAGACGATTTTCCATTCTAGGTACTTGGGCATCTTTTAAAGTTCTGCGATTTCACGGGCAATCGTATCGTAACACATGGGCCGAAAAGTCCCGGCCCTAACAAAGAAAACACGGTTTTTTGGTTCAAAATTAGCTTTATTCATCAACGTAATCTCCATCAAGAGCAACGCAATCATTCCAGCGCCGCTCTAACATTTCAATACCACTTTTGTAGAACGATTTATCTTTTGCCTCAAAATAGGCCTCAGTTTCAGCGATAACCGCTTCATTCGTGCGAAATTTCTTACCGGCGAGCATTTTTTTTGAGGTCTGCGAACAGCCAGAAGTCGCTGAGAGCCAAATCTGGAAAATACGGTGGATGTGGGAGCAATTCGAAGTTCAATTCATGTAGTTTTGCCATTGTTTTGATTGACTTGTGACACGGTGTCTCGATGAAATAAATTTTCTTTCTTTGCCATATGCGGTCGTTTCTTTGCAATTTCGGCCTTCAAACGCTCCAATAACGCTATATAAAATTCACTGATGATGGTATTTCCTTTCTCAAGATGGTCGATGAATATTACACCACGCATATCCCAAAATACCGAGGCCATAACCTTTCCAGCCGATTGTTGTGCTTTCGGGCGCTTTGGACGAGGTTCACCAGTTGCTGTCCACTCAGATGACGATCGTTTTGATTCCGGAGTGAAGTGATGGATCTATCTTTCATCCATTGTCATATATCGACGCAAAAATTCCGGTTTGTTACGTTTAAACATGGCCAAACACTGCTCAGAATCATCATCATCACGTTCTTATTTTTGGTCAACAGTGAGCAAACGCGGCACCCACATTGATCAGAGCTTTCTCATAGTCAAATGCTCATGCAATATAAAGCCAATACGTTCTTTTGATATCTTTACGATGTCAGCTAACTCACGCAACTTAACTTTTCGATCATTCAAAACGATTTTGTGGATTTTCTTGATGTTTTCTGGTGTTACCGCCTCATTTGGACGTCCACTGCGTTCTGCATCATCGGTGTCTCTACGACCACGTTTGAAGTCAGCAAACCAACGTTTTATTGTTGCTTCTGATGGGGCGGAGTCCCCATAACACTTTTCAAGCCATTGCTTCGCTTGAACGGTATGTTTTTCCCATCAAGAAGCAGTGTAAAATTAAAACACGAAATTGTTTTTGATCCATTGTTTTGAAAATAACAAAAGTAGCGTGACTCTTAGCACAATAACTCACAAACTAATGAATAGAATATCATGAAATTTTAACAGCTGTCCTTTGATGGTTAGTACTAACTGAGAGAAAGGTGACTGCAATAAAATTAGCGTCATCTATGTGTTAGGCCCGGGACTTTTCAGCCCATGTGTTATATGTGTTCAAATCTCTACCATAGCGGTGCAATTTGACGAGTGATTTTTCAATGAAATATTTATTTTAGGGTAATTGGGGGAATCATACCCCATTTTACCCTAACAATTTGTAATTATTGAACATGTCTTCCCAAAGCATCCCAACGGTATTTCATTGTATTACCAAGTGGGCAATTAGATCGTCTAACCAGTTGTACGGGCATGAAAAGAAGTCAATCTCCCACTACCTCATCCAGATATAGCTGGCCACTGACACCTCCATTTTCTGTGAAATAAAGGTCGGCGTACAAACCAAGCGTAAATTTACGAGTGATGAAATTCAATCGGCTACGTCATAATTCGCTTCCAAGAAACAATTTTGGGACTCAAAACACACATGAAAATTTGACCTAATTCTAGCGATAAAACAATAGTCTACTGTCTGGATTTACGTGCGAACAATACCTTGAAAGGTAACATAGAAGAAAGTGCAACCTAACGGCTTACGCAGTGGAAATTCTTTTGACTCACAAACTAATATACAAATATAAATATTTATATAATATGCAGATTGGTAACGTACCAAGCGATATACAGAAAAACATCTCTTCGTCATTATTATACATTGCTGTATCGAAATTGCGAAATATTACGCAGTTTCTAAGCAAATTTTTACATTTCGTATTCATCGAATGCAAAGTGATATTTTTCACTTTTCATACTATCTGTAGCGCCGATCAACAAGGTTACGATGTAGCTATTAGCAAACAGATCCCCGACCAATATGAATAATTTTAATTGTTCAAAGTCCTCCAGCGATATTCACATGATTCAAAGATTTAGTATTAGACGCCTTAGAAGATACCGCAGATTAAGCAGTGGTCATGATTTATGCATATCGTAGTTTCGTTTACAATTATAGCATGCCAACTATTATAGTCCTGGGCATTGCGAACATTCGGTCAAAAAATGTTTAAAAGACGAATAAAAGCTTACCCGTTTTAGTAAGGTTTTTAGTGTGAATAAGATCGACTAAATAATTAGGTGCAAAGGACATATAGGAATAATATAATATGCGGACAAAAGGTAGAGGCGTAGACTGGGATATCAAGTTTTTTAAACACTCAGTGCCTCACAGTGAAACTAAAGTAATGGTTTATAATTTGGTAAGAAGCTCAAAATTGTTAGCGAAAGTAATTATTTGGGAAATGTAAATACATATACACTAGAAAACCCTTTTACCCATAAGGGTGTCGGGTGAGTAAATTTCTACCCTTAACCATAAACAAATTTCTTCCATTTCTCCAATTCTCTGTTACTAGTCAAAATTTTAACTTCTCCCCAGTGTTTCCCTCTCTTCTGGATGCTGTGTCCAATGATGTGGTCCTATACTTTTTACTCTTTCCCTTTTATTTTGTACTCTCGGTTCATATATTAATTTTACTCGTCTAGTACACTAGGGTTACAGAATAAGATAGACACCTACTAATTAAAAAAAAGATTCTATTCTCGTTATATATACAAAATATTTTGAAATTTTTAAAGTAGGCTAATATTTTGTCGATCCACCTTTACTTGCGTGAAGTGCTGCGAGTCGTCGTGGCATAGAATCTATTAAATGATTAATGGTGTCTTCTGGAATATTTAACCACTCTTCTGTAACAGCTGCCACAAGTTCTTCCTTATTGCTGGGTTTTTGGGGTCGTTTCGCCATATTTGTCTAGATTATGTGCCAAACACTCTCTATCGGATTCATGTCCGGTGATTGGCCTGGTCATGGTAAAATCCGAATCCCGTGTCCCTCTTTCCATGTGGTTGTTGTTCTTGCTTTGTGGCAGGGTGCTCCATCCTCCATAAAAATGGCGTCTTCTTTGATAAAATGGCGTTGTCGAATATCGGTAGTAGTCCTTCTGTTAATATTTGGATATATTTTGCCGCATTTATATTTCCGTCGCAGATTACTAATTCCGATCTTCCACCATATCATATCGCGCCCCACACCATGATGTTCACACCGCCGTATTTCACCGTCACTACTCTTAAATTCTGTGTCATATGCAGAGCTTTCATGCGTTCAAATATTCACACAAAATTGCATGCTTTATACTTTCTTTGAAATGGTGTATAAAGAAAACTAGTTACGACCACCACTTAAGCTACTAGATTTCAGAACCATACCCAGCAGCCCTTATATAAAATACACTAGGGTGACAGAATAAAATAGACACCTACTAATTAAAAAAAAAGATTCTATTCTCGTTATATATACAAAATATTTTAAAATTTTTAAATTAAACTAATATTTTGTCGATCCACCTTTACTTGCGTGAAGTGCTGCGAGTCGTCGTGGCATAGAATCTATTAAATGATTAATGGTGTGGTTTTCCGTAACAGCTGCCACGAGTTCTTCCTTATTGCTGGGTTTTTGGGGTCGTTTCGCCATATTTGTCTGGATTATGTGCCAAATATTCTCTATCGAATTCGTGTCTGGTGATTGGCCTGGCCATGGTAGAATCCGAATCCCCTGTTCCTCTTTCCATGTGGTTGTTGTTCTTGCGTTGCGGCAGGGTGCTCCATCCTCCATAAAAGTGGCGTCTTCTTTAGATAAAATGGCGTTGTCGAATATCGGTAGTAGTCCTTCTGTTAATATTTGGATATACACTAGGGTGACATTTATATTTCCGTCGCAGATTACTAATTACGATCTTCCACCATATCGCGCCCCACTCCATGATGTTCACACCGCCGTATTTCACCGTCTGATGCAAAAATTTGTCGTCCAGTTGCTGTGACGAACGTCTTCATACCCACGTACGACCACTATCACTGAATTGGCGGTATCTGCTTTCGTCTGAAAAAATGACAGACCGCCAAAACTCTTCGGGCTTCGTTCGCATTTCGATTGCCCAAGCCATTCGGTGCCGTTTTTGAAACGCCGTAAGGAGAGGTTTTTTCTTTGCCACCCTTTTATACATCCCCACACTGTGGAGGTATCGCAGAACGGTGCGCTGACTTTTCTGTGAAGTTGCCGCAAGCTCAGCTGTACTTTTTCGCGGTTCTCTTAACACTTCGCGCACAAGCACCCTTTTACTTCTTTCAGAAGGTCCGGCACGACCTGGTCTCGGCTCCACTGTTGTTTTTTCCTTGCGTTTAGATTGTGTAATCACACGGTTAACCGCCGGGACAACGGAAAATTTAAAAATTTACTTATTTCACGTTGCGAAGCGCCGCATTCACTCTGGCCAAGTTCTTAAGAAGAGGAAGTTCTTAATTCGTTCTTAGAATTTAGCTCTTTACATATTTATACCGCGTTACCTGGTGTCTATTTTATTCTGTCACCCTAGTGTATTTCCATTCGTTGTAAATTTCCCCACTAACTTAGCTGTCGCTGTTCAATAAAGCTCATTATACATAGATGGTATCTCTAGTTCCTCTCGTATTTGTGAGTTTCTCATTCTATCTTTTCTTGTTACACCCCTCACTCTCCTGAGATATCTCACTTCTGCAGCTTGAATTTTGTTTTTTTTTCATGTTATTAAGTAGCCACGATTCGCTTCCGTATGTCAGAGCAGAAGTTCTTATTCATCGCATTGCTTGTTTCAATTCTTTCAGTAATTTCTGACTCGTTGTTGCCAGTGCTTTCTGTCTGTACGCCTAGATAATGAAACTCGTCTACTTGATGTATAGTTATACCTTCAATCTGTATATTTAGTCGTTCTTCACTAATGGTCATAACTTTTGTTTTAATATCGATTGAGTCGGCCGATACTTGTTGGAAATCCATATTGAATAACGGTCGAAGAAGTAAAACTCAAATATTTTACACAAATTTCCAATATATTTTTTAGCACAATGTTACTATAACATGTTTCGCTATCACTGTAGCTTCATCATAGCTTTAGATTTATCGTTAATATCATCTTTTAAAGCTTCAAAACGATATCTTCGCTATCTTCGGGGATACGTGTGAGAGAAGGCCATTAGGAATGACCCTGTACAATTTATGAATAAGCGTTACAGTAATTAATTTAAGCAGTTACTTTGTTTTCATTTTTGTAACACGCCATCAACGAAATAACTTGATAAACTCGCCCGTAAAAGAATCTGTCGCGTAAATATTTTTTTTGCTAATCAATTAACTAAAATTCCGATGTCACCGGGTCACTTGATCTCGATATGAATTTAATATCCGTGCGCCGGAGTAACGTGCATACTTCTTCGTACGACTTCGTCTTAACGTTCAGAAATTCGAACGGATCTCACGATTCAGCATGTCATCATTAAAATTAATATCCGTTTAATTACTTGGAAGAGTAACATCATCGCAGTTGCGAACTTGGGGCCTCAAAGTCTACCATATCTCGATCTACGTGACAATCATGTGGAAACAACGAAATTTCAAACGGCCACACCGCTCTCTGAGAGTAAAAAAAAGTATCGCCACGTTATCTTCGGTTTGATGAGGCGGACATTGCGTAAGTCATAAATAACGATAATTCGACGTAATTTGAAGTGCCAGGAGGATCTTAGATAAATGAATTTCGAGAGTAGAGATGATTTATTTCGATTGACCGAAAAATGGGAAAATAAGCGAATAAATTATGTTTGATTACACTTTTCGTCCGCTTCAACACTAAGGGCAACTCTATACAGCTTGCGCAATTAGAGATGGTTAGCGGAATTTGTAGGACACAGAGTAGATAGAACTGATAAGACGCGTCAGCACCTTTAATGTTCAATAATCCATTAAATTAAATGATTTTGAAACAGTTGAAAAGAAATTGTAATTCCGTTGCAATTACCGTTTTAAAATTATTTCGAAAAAATATCGGGGTCGGTGGGATTTGAACCTATGTCTTTTCTCTATCCGGGCAAATATTATGACCATTACACCACGTAAGTTCGAATCACTTTTTTACTTGCAATACCTAAGCTTGGAATATAGAGAGGCATCATAGAACTAGGAAAACGATTTCCCACCAAAGAGTGAAGTAAGAAAACGAAAAGTGCATGATTTGATAACTTGTTTGAAAAAAGATCAAAACATATTCATAACACCAGCCAAAGAATCAAAAGCTGCAACGATCGCGTCATCTAAAATTGCTCATATCTTGGCGAAACACAAGCAACCCTCTGAAGACGGAAATAAAGTTAATATCATGTCTAGTATTAAAGAACTTCAGTTACCTCGTCCTACAGTTACAAGGCGTGTTGAAGTCATGGCAGATAAAGGAAAATATGGTATCATGGAATGTACATATTTTTCTTTGCAGTTCAACGAATTCACCAGTTTGACAGATATTGCTCATGTGGCTAAAGAAGAATTTTTAACAATGATTCCTCTGAAAGGAACATCCCGAGGCGAAGACATGTGTGATGCTTTCTTAAATTTTGTGATAAGCTACATGTCAGCAATCTATAAACTAGTGTGCATTACAACAGATGGAGTCAAAAATGGTTTTGTTGCACTGATTCGAGTTAATGACAATTTCCCTTGGATTTCCACATTCCATTGCATTATCCATCAACAAGTTTTCCGTTTAAAAGTTCTAAACATGAAGAAGATTATGAACATCGTAATAAAAATTGGGAATTCCATCCGTGTTAGAAGCTTGCAACGACGGCTCTTCAAATTGCAGTTGGAAGATAGTGAATCCGTTGAACACTTTGGTTTAGTTTTTCACACAGACGTAAGATGGTTAAGTCGCGGAAAAGTTATTGTGCTAAGAGTCACGCTACTTTTGTTATTTTCAAAACAATGGATCAAAAACAATTTCGTCTTTTAATTTTACACTGCTTCTTGATGGGAAAAAAATACTGTTCAAGCGAAGCAATGGCTTGAAAAGTGTTATAGTGACTCCGCTCCATCAGAAACAACAATAAAACGTTGGTTTGCTGGCTTCAAACGTGGTCGTAGAGACACCGATGATGCAGAACGCAGTGGACGTCCAAATGAGGCGGTAACACCAGAAAACATCAAAAAAATCCACAAAATCGTTTTGAATGATCGAAAAGTGAAGTTGCGTGAGTTAGCTGACATCGTAAAGATATCAAAAGAACGTATTGGCTTTATATTGGATGAGCATTTGACTATGAAAAAGCTCTGATCAAAGTGGGTGCCGCGTTTGCTCACTATTGAGCAAAAACAAGAACGTGTTGATGATTCTGAGCAATGTTTGGCCATGTTTAAACGTAACAAACCGGAATTTTTGCGTCGATATGTGACAATGGATGAAACATGGATCCATCACTTCACTCCGGAATCTAAACGATCGTCATCTGAGTGGACAGCAACTGGTGAACCTCGTCCAAAGCGCCCGAAAGCACAACAATCGGCTGGAAAGGTTATGGCCTCGGTATTTTGGGATGTGCGTGATGTAATATTCATCGACTATCTTGAGAAAGGAAATACCATCAACAGTGAATATTATATAGCGTTATTGGAGCGTTTGAAGGCCGAAATTGCAAACAAACGACCGCATATGGCAAAGAAAAAAATTTTGTTTCATCAAGACAACGCACCGTGTCACAAGTCAATCAAAACAATGGCAAAACTACATGAATTGAAGTTCGAATTGCTCCCACATCCACCGTATTCGCCAGATTTCGCTCCCAGCGACTACTGGCTGTTCGCAGACCTCAAAAAAATGCTCGCCGGTAAGAAATTTCGCACGAATGAAGAGGTTATCGCTGAAACTGAGGTATATTTTGGAGGCAAAAGATAAATCGTTCTACAAAAGTGGTATTGAAATGTTAGAGCGGCGGTGGAATGATTACGTTGCTCTTGATGGAGATTACGTTGATGAATAAAGCTAATTTTGAACCAAAAAAACCGTGTTTTCTTTGTTAGGCCCGGGACTTTTCAGCCCATGTGTTACATCTCAAAGCCACAGCATCTGATAGAAAATTTTGGTATTTTATATCTGAAGACGCATATCCAAATCTAAGGCAAATTACCCTTCAGTTGACAGCAATGTTTCGATCAACTTATTTACGAGCGCCTGCATTTTCTGAAATGAAAATAATTAAGTCAAAATATCGCCATCGACTAATAACGAACATATATCATCATGCCTGCAATTAGGACTTGGTAATTACGTAACATCTTATGAAAAGTACGCTGAAGACAAGCAGTACCATGCATCAACATTCAAAGATTTATAATTCTTTAATTTAGTAACTAAAATATCGTTTGATAAAAAACAATAAAGACGCATTTTTGGATATCGGTTTTTTCATTAACTTTTTTAGAGCAGTAACCTACACCTACGGCCTACCCACGCCATGATACACCCTACTTACCTACACTACAATTCTACATCACACATACTTGCGTCGTCTACAGAATCCATCGCGTGTTGTTTAATAAGTTTGAGGTAGATCGTCAGCAGTTCAAGTCTGAGCGCCCCAGTTGTTAATTTGGACTCATTCGTACCAGCCTGAAACTAAACAATAATCCACCCGGGCCAAAAATTTCATACACACTTTTAAAGAGCCATCGTATAAAGTGTTATTGCTCATTCGTGCTTTTATAGAAGACGATCGTATCGAACACGTGACATTAATCACTTGCAATTAACGTACACAGCATTAATTTCGATGCATAATTTACCGAAGATATTAAGAAAACCAAATATTCTATTCAAAAGTTTGTATAGAACTGTAGAAATTTCACTGTGTGTATAATCATATGGAATGCTTAACATTCTTTAAAGAGAAATAATTATTCAGAAATAAACATTCCATATGTCCCTGAGTTGTTTCTAAGTTGCGTTATAGATGAAACGTTGCCAACTTCATTCTAGTGCATGCTCAAAACCTGTCAACTGTCAAAAAGAACAATGATCTATAATCTTGCTGCTACAATTTCATCACCAACAAAATCTGCTTCAAAAGTGCTGTTAGGCATTACAACCAAAGCGAATATATTTCAAAAGTAGATATTTCATTCATGGCAAAGAAATTCATGTATTTCGCCTACGGTAGCAATCTTTTAGCGAAAAGACTTCGTTTGAACAACCCGAGCGCTACGAGAAACGGAATCGGTAAACTAGAAGACTATGAGATCGATTTCGCATCATTTTCTAACCGATGGCGAGGTGCAGTGGCAACTATCACCGCTAAACAAGGAAAACACGTCTGGGGCGCCGTCTGGGAGCTGGACATAGAGCACTTGAAGACTTTGGATGAACAGGAAGGCGTACCGAAAGGAATTTACTTCGGAATGGACGTGGATATTATTGTAGACAATGAAAACAAGCAAAGGTGTAGAGTATACAAGCTCACACAGGAAGCTGAAGTTATTCAGAATATCGAAGACTTGCCAGAGAATAGAAGACCATCTCCGGCTTACTTGAAGATCATCCTATTAGGTGCTGGAGAATCGAATTTACCAGCTGATTACGTCGAGTTTTTAAACAAGATTCCCAATAATGGCTATGTCGGTGAGGTCGCTATCGATTTAGATGTATTGAATAAAAGGAGTTGAGGAAATAAATACGTATTTGACTTAGTATTTAGCGGCAGATATATGCCTTTTAACCTAATTATCGTTGTGCCGGTGGAAAGGGTCGTGATTATCTAAAATAGGTCATCTATTGTGACAGTGGTAAGTATACAAACTACTTCTTCGAATTTATCGAAATTTATTGCGCAATTTCTGTAATGTACTTCCGCTTCTTTGGTGGTATGTAACACATTAAATTTCCCCGATTTTCTATTTTTATTCTTGGAAGAAAAGTTCCATTTACTATATATTAATATACAGGTGTCCCATGGAAAGTGACAACTATAAATGTTTCGGATAGATTTGAAAATGTAATAGGTTGTTAATATTGGCAAGGAAAGGTTCCCGGGTATCAAATTCAGATCTTAATGAAACTTGGTAGATAAGCAGAGTATGTTGAGATTTGAAAATAATTTTTGCCGAAATTCTCTCCGTGGAGGTGAAACACCCCTTCGAAAATTTACGGATTTTCAGTGTTCTTGATTTAATTTTTGAACGGTAATAGATAGAACAAAAATTTAAACGCAAATGTTATACCTTATTGAAAGGTCTTTCAGGACATATGAATGTAGTATATACAGGGTGTTGCATTTAAGCGCCACCCTCCTACGCTAAAGCTCATTATGCTAACGCAAGTTGTTCGTCTTTAACATCTTTTATTGATTTTAAAGCATTTTCAATTATACTGGATGTTCCTATATTTCAGTAAAATTGCATCAGTTATTATGCCCTGATGTTCATAATCTATACAAATGTAAAAACGGGATTACACGTCATAACAAATCCTAAGTATTAATAATAATGAAGAAAGTATTTATTTTAATGCGTGTTTTTGCACCAAGAACAACGAATGAATGCAAAAGGAAACGGAAGGCAAAATTCATGGGATGTTCGAATGGTCCAGGTCAATTCTCTATATAACTGGACTTGTATTTCTAAGGCATATGCAAACAAATTGATATATTTATAGGACCACAATTGATTGTGTATTAATAATTGCAATTTTATGGTATTATTTTGCAAATGGAGATTAACATCATAACTTTAGATAGGAACCAGGTCAGAAAATCGTCGATTAAATCCCTTCCATATTCGAAATCCATAGACGTCCAATGATAGAATCATATATGTTATTTTCTGTGGTATTGTCAGTATTTGAACATCTTTGTTGGATACGATCTCTTTCCTGAAAGACTCTATCCGATGATGGTTGGACGAGGGAGACTAGATCCCTCGCTTAAGGTTCGGATATACAAAACCGTCCTTAGGCCCGCTATAACCTACGCATCCGCCGTGTGAGCAACCGCCTCGCCCACGCACACCAGGAAACTCTAAGCGTTCCAGAGCCGGACACTGCGCAGGGCCCTCAAAGCACCCTGGTTCGTAAGAAACACCACCATCCACGAGGACACCGGAGTGGAGCCACTGATGGACTTCATCCGGAGGATAGCAGCTCGATACGAGCGAGCGGTAGACCATTCCAACCCGCTCGTGTCGGAGTCACAGGCGTACGACCCCAGGATCCCTTGGAGGTACGACCCCAGGATCCCTTGGAGGTACGACCCCAGGATCGCTCGGAGGTACGCCCGCCCACGGTCACTCGTTGTAGCCGACGACGAAGATTAGCAGCCCGCTGATCTCCGCCTAGAAGTGGAACCCTCACGCTTCGTCGCAGGTGCGGTTTCCCTGAGCCGAAGGTGGACCGAGTAGCCTGACCCTCGGGTAGCCGTTACCCCGTCGGGGCCCAGATTACGCTTCTACCCCGCCCAAGACACGCCAAACGTCGAGGGCAACCAGACCAACAGCAGGAAGCAACCAACCTGCTAACCTCCAGCCGGAGATGGGACCCTCATACTTCGTCGCTACGGTGCGGTTTCCCGGTGCCGAAGGTGAATTGAGTAGCCGGAAGCCCGGGTTATTCGCATCCCGATGGGTGCGAGACCCATTTCTACTCCGTCTAAGCCACGATTCACTCTAGCCGAAGGTGGATCGAGTAGCCGGAAGCTTGAGTGATTTACCATAAGACGGGGAAACGACGTCGACCAAATGCGTCGAGGAAAATTCGCTCGGGCGAAAGGTGAATTGAGTAGCTGGACGTCCGAGCGAATTCCATTCAGATGGAGAAGTTGAGGGAAAAGATTCCTGGTACTTGGAAACCCCATTCGATCATGGACGATCTCTTTCCTGAAAGACTCTGGACAGTGACCTGTCCATGAGTCTAAAAGAATAAGACTTTTTCGCCCAATGCTTGATTAGTAAATATTAAGAAACCAATGGATAAAAAAATCAGTGGTTAATTTACCTGAAGATGAGGCTTTGTTGTACTTGCCAATAGAATCTTTTAATATACTATGAGTAGTGGAGACATAAGTTTACCAGATACAGATCTTATTATGTACAATGACGTCGCCTAATTTTAGCCTTTACCTTTACATCTGTCATCAGAAGTCGTAATGAAGAAAGTATATAACGATTTTGGCAGTTAATGAAATTACAATCAACATATCGCGTAGGAAATAGGAATGTAATTTTGTAGATTCAAGCGAATCTGTAGTGATTATTTAGCTTGCATAATTATTGCGATTATGTACTAGAACAGGCAATAAACAATTAAACAGGTGGGCTAACTATATACACTTTAATTGACTGTATTTTATTAATCCTATTGGTTATTATGAAATTTATGAATGGTGTTTGACAAGGTCGAATAACTAAATTCTTAGAATTTACTATGCGTAGTACTATAGTAGTATACAACGCCGCTTGATAATTCCTAATGAATGAAAATTTAATTAAAAAAAAAAGAAGAGGCGAATTTAACGGTTTTAAATCGATTAATTGTGATTATATTACTCTTATTATATACATATATTACTTATTGTTCTGTAAAGAATTACTGAAGAGTGTATGTATACTAATACCGCCCACAATGCTGCAAAATGCCTTTAATAGCATAAGAAGGCGTATAAAGCTGGTAATTGAAAATAATGGAGAACAGTTTCTACATTTGCTTTAATTTCGCATTTTTTTATCAGTAAAATTTTGAATATCACCTGAGCTTGTTATTTTATTATATCTTTAAATCAAATAACATATTCACTAACGTCACCATGACACTGCCAAAATAATTTTCAAAAATTAAGGTTGTACTATGAGTATACTAATATAGCTTAAATAATGTTAAGACATACTTAGTGAAAAGCAGCAAAACCCAGAGGTACCAATAACTTTGATGAGTCGCCTTCTAAAACTTTTCCTTAAAGTCATACGAGGGGAGGTCCAGAAGTTCGTGGAATGAAAGGGTTTTAAATAAAATAAAATAGTAAATCTATTTTTCCTTTTCAATATAACCACCCTTAAGCACAATACATTTATTAGATCTATGAATTAATTTTTCTAAACCATCATGAAAATATTTTTTATGTTTCGCCTCAAAATGGGCCAAAGTTGCCTCATTTACCTCAATGCCGTCGGAAAACTTTCTAACACGTAAGTCTTTTTTGAAATTGGGGAACAAATAAAAATCACTAGGTGCCAGATCTGGACTGTAGGGTGGATAGACTATTGATTGAAAGTCATGCTCGTGCAGAGCAGCCATTGCAACTTTGCTCTTGTGAACCGGCGCATTGCTTGCAAGAGCAACACACCCTTGGTCAATTTTCCTCGACGTTTTTCCTTGATGGCCTCCTTTAATTTTTCTAATATCGCTGCGTAATATTCTCCGGTTATGCTCCTACCTTTTTCTTTGTAATCAATCAATAATATCCCCTCACAATCCCAAAAAACAGTAGCCATCAACTTTCCAGCCGATTCTGACACTTTGAATTTCTTTGGCGGTGGTGTCCTCTTTTTATGCCATTGCATGGACTCCTGTTTGGACTCAGGCTCAAAGTGATGAACCCATGTTTCATCTTCGGTAACAATCCGCTCCAAAATCTGTGAAGGTTTGTCTCCACACAGCTCCAAAAATTGTTTGGACACACAGATGCGCTGTTATTTCTGCAGCGGCGTGAGCATTCTCGGTACCCATCTTGCACTGACTTTTGTCATACCCAGGTGGTCATATAGGATACGCAAAATGGTGGTATCTGATACTCCAACTAATGCAGATAATTGTTTTTTCTTCAAACGGGCATCTTGCAGTAGAAATTTTTGCACTTTTTCGACGATGTCTGATGTGGTAGCCTCAACTGGCCGTCCTGGGCGGGGGTCGTCTTCAATCGACTCCAGACCATGTTTAAAAAGGCCATGCCACTTATAAATCATTGATTTGCTAAGGCACTGTTCCCCATAAACGGTTTCCATTTGATTCAATATGGTTTGAGCGTTCTTTCCTTGCTTTGTAAGGAACTTTATCATAGCACGGTGTTCAATTTCCTCCATAGTTTCAGTTTTCTTCCGGATTGACTTGTTTAGCAGGCAATTATTCGTAAACAACTAACGCTATAGGGCTGCAACTTAACTTATATACTAATCATGAGTCGCCAATCAGAATGACACCTAGCGAGCGCCCCTATCCCTACTCCATCCCCTCCATTCCACGAACTTCTGGACCTCCCCTCGTATATAGGAGAATTTGCAGAACCTGTGAAGAACAAATAGTACATATTTACGAAATTGTGATTCAGCAGTGCAGTGGGTACAAGACGGGCCATATACAGCATACGGGTATTATTTGAGAGGTGGAGTCACATGAACTGTGGGGTGTACGAGGGCGACCTGATATGTTTCTGGTCATCGTCGCTACAGATGGTTATTTTCCGACGGCTTGAAGAGACTGGAGCACCCTTTGAAAAAGTGTATTGATCTACATCGAAAAATAAAAATAAAAAACCACACCAATGCCGTATTTTTTTTGTCGATTCCGGAAACATTTCAGGTCACCCTTGGGAGTATGCATGGTAGCCAACATCTGTCATCAAATTGCATCGTCAGCATAGTATAATATAGTTATCTATTCTTGCACCAATCTGTACCCTCCAGCAGCTTCTTTTACACAATTTTCTCAAATTTCTTATTTGACAATCCATTACATAAATTACAGCATAGCTTTAGATACGATTTCCAACATTCTTTGCATTCCATCGACTTGCGAGGCACTAAATCGACCGTTTTTCAACAAATCACCCCGTATAATCCCATTTCTCACTAGGAAGAACCTAGTTTTTCGCGCTTCCTATATCGAAAACCCATCCATCACAGCATAGGTCGATATCTCTTGCGACAAATACGTAGGAGGCAAGCGACATTCATACATCTGTTTCGATTAAATTTCGCAGATCGAGTTTTACATACGGGTCTTGCTTACGCTTTAAGCATACCTAATCGCGAAAAGTACGTGTGATAGATAATAAATACGGAATTCGATAGACCAGTGTTCTCCAAAAAGAAAATATTTGACTTACTTCGCATCTAGATACGTACGTGTGTCAGGAGTAATTTGTGAGTTTGGGGTGAGTATTTGCATATAAAACGTTACCCGTTAATCTTATATGTATATAATTTTTTTGAAATCGTTTGTTAGATCGGAATTTTCATAGATTCTTGAGGGAAATAAACGAATAAACGAAATTATATATTAAAGAAGCTCTTACATTTTTGCCTGATGCAAAAATTGTTCTTTATCGTCTCCCTTTTAACTTGTTGTTAGACACACAAAGAAAGGTTGCCGGTTATCAATTTCGGATCTTAATGAAAGTTGATATGTAAGTAGAGCATGTTGAGACTTTGAAATATTTTTTTTTGTTTGCGCTGAAATTCAAAATGAGGGGGTGAAACACCCCTTCGAAAATTCACAGATTTCAAATTGTCTTGATTTCATTTTTGAACGGAAATAGATAGATGATGAAATTTAAATGCAAATATTGTATCTTATTCAAAGTTCTTTCAGGACACAGTGATTATTGTATATGCAAGGTGTTGCATTTAAGCGCCACCCTCTTATGCTACAGCTGATTATAGTAATATGGAAAAAGGAATTAAGCTAAGTTGTTCATCTTTAACATCCAATATTGATTTTAAAGCATTATCGATTACACAGAGTGTTTCAAATGTGATGTTAACGTAAGAACTTATATCTTATGCTATGAACGCTACATAGGAAAGGGAAGCAACTACATAATACCACTACAAACAGCTTAGGCAGTTCAATTTGCTTCGCATTAAATAAATTAAATTGATTAATTAAATTTTATAGGAGTATATAACTGCAATCACCGATTGATATAGTATTAGATGCAGCTATTGTTAGTCTAACTGGATATAAGTAAAACACGACAAAATTGACACATTCCCGTGTGTGGTTGTTACCGTAAAAATTCAAAAATATTACATTTCTTTAAAACCAAATATTTACAAACCACATGCTATTATTTGAAAACTCATAGTTAAGGTGTTATTGTCTTTTAATACCAACTTTAAGGATATACATGTTTTGGCATTGGCGGTATTTGTTTGATTCTAGATATTTTGATAATATACCATAAAATTGTTTTTTTATTAAGGTATAGGAAAACAAATATTTAATAGAGACAACGTTGTAGTTTTATAATACAACATTTATATACCTACTCGACGAATTCAAAGACAAGCAGAAATCGTATATAAAGACAGTGTTACAAGTGCATCTAACACCGTCTTATATAATATAATAATATCTGTATCTGGCAAACTACCTAGTGGCAAGTTTAGGCCCCAAGTACAACAAACACTATTTCGACCTGCAAACGTTGTTATCCAAGCCTCATCATCAGGTAAATTAACCACTAATTTATTTAACAATTGGTTTCTTAATATTTACTTATCAAACTTTGGGCCAAAAAGTTTTATACTTTTAGATTCATAGACCCATGTCCAGAGTATTTTAAGAAAGAGGTCGCATCCAACAAGGATGTTCAAATACTGACAATACCAATGAAAAGAACAAGTATGATTTAACCACTGGATGTCTATGGATTTCGAATATGAAAGGGATTTAATCGACGATTGTCGTCCCATCCCATGGATTTTGCCTTTTCAAACCAAGACCTTCCTTTTACTGCAACCGCTTACAAAATACAATGGGGTGACAGAATAAAATAGACACCTACTAATTAAAAAAAGATTCTATTCTCGTTATATATACAAAATATTTTAAAATTTTTAAATTAAACTAATATTTTGTCGATCCACCTTTACTTGCGTGAAGTGCTGCGAGTCGTCGTGGCATAGAATCTATTAAATGATTAATGGTGTATTCTGGAATATTTAACCACTCTTCTGTAACAGCTGCCACGAGTTCTTCCTTATTGCTGGGTTTTCGGGGTCGTTTCGCCATGTTTGTCTGGATTATGTGCCAAACATTCTCTATCGGATTCATGTCTGGTGATTGACCTGGCCATGGTAAAATCCGAATCCCCTGTTCCTCTTTCCATGTGGTTGTTTTTCTTGCTTTGTGGCAGAGTGCTCCATCCTCCATAAAAGTGGCGTCTTCTTTAGATAAAATGGCGTTGTCGAATATCGGTAGTAGTCCTTCTGTTATATTTGGATATATTTTGCCGCATTTATATTTCCGTCGCAGATTACTAATTGCGATCTTCCACCATATCATATCGCGCCCCACACCATGATGTTCACACCGCCGTATTTCACCGGCTGATGCAAACATTTGTCGTCCAGTTGCTGTGACGAACGTCTCCATACCCACGTACGACCACTATCACTGAATTGGCAGTATCTGCTTTCGTCTGAAAAAATGACAGACCGTCAAAACTCTTCGGGCTTCGTTCGCATTTCGATTGCCCAAGCCATTCGGCGCCGTTTTGGAAACGCCGTAAGGAGAGGTTTTTTCTTTGCCACCCTTTTATACATCTCCACACTGTGGAGGTATCGTAGAACGGTGCGCTGACTTTTCTGTGAAGTTGCCGCAAGGTCAGCTGTACTTTTTCGCGGTTCTCTTAACACTTCGCGCACAAGCATCCTTTTACTTCTTTCAGAAGGTCCGGCACGACCTGGTCTCGGCTCCACTGTTGTTTTTCCTTTCGTTTAAATTGTGTACTCACACGGTTAACTGTGGACAACGGAATATTTAAAAATTTACCTATTTCACGTTACGAAGCGCCGCGTTCACTCTGGCCAACGATGTGACTCCGGGTGAAGTCGCTAATATCACTCGAACCTTGTAAGCGAGGCATAGTTGTAACGATACTAAACTATGACGAATTCCTTCCGATACATCTACCCCTACCCTAATGACAAGAGAAAGTTCTTAATTTGTTCTTAAAATTTTGCTGTTTACATATTTATACCGCTTTACCTGATGTCTATTTTATTCTGCATTCCATCTACAAAATATAAACCTACAAAATATTCGACCAATACCTTTCCCGTTGACAAAACAATTTTCTGCATCGCTATAAAGCACTTTGACTATGATTTTGTTTTGTTTGAATTCGCTTACCTCCTTCTAGATGACTATATATAAAAATCAAGACTGACGCGAGGTTTCATATTATTACCAATTTCAATAAATGACGTAAAATTCCAAGTAATTGAGTTCTTAAAACATTAAAAAATGATTTTGTGTAAGGAATCAATATTGACCGGCCGTGTGGCGGATATTTCGCTGACTGTATAAATTATAGACACACACATGCATGTACAATGATATAATCAATGAATATACCATACAGTATGTATACAAGCAAAAGTTAAAAAGAAAAAGTAAACCTCTGTTTTACACATAATAACCATCATCCGAGTATAGCAAACTGCTCTTGGTACAAATACGCATACAGCTTAGTTTTAAAAGATGTTAGTGGCAGCAACTTTAAATATTCCAGCAGAGAATTGTATAAAGAGAATAGATGGTATACGAAGGAGTGTTTAAAAAATCCAGAGTGATGACTGTTTCATAAACTTAAGTCTAAATGCGTCGGCAACTTCTTTTAAGCTTTGACCGTTTTCGCGCCCTTTTCCGTATGACCGAAAATGGTGCTCCACGATAAAGACTTTTTCTGCAACAGGGAGAACCATCTTGAAGCAAGTAACGTTCAAAAGATATTCACATACGCTGTAACCACGTTCGGAAACCACTCGGTACGTTTTAGGCACATGCGCATTTCAGTACTGTTTATTTTGCCGCATACCGTATATCAATTTGTTAGCATACGCCTGGTGCAAGTCCAGTTATATAGAGAATGGATCTGGGCCATTCGAACATCCCATGAATTTTACATGAATTACGCATTTTTTGACGACTTTCACTATCATACCAAATCATAATTAATAATAATAATAATTATTATTAATTATTAACACTAGGGATTTGTTGTCACGTGTAATCCCATGTTTACATTTGTATGAATTATGAATATTAGGGCATAATAACTGATGCAATTTTACTAACTAATGATGGTTTTTTTAATAGAAGACATATTTATGCAATATATAGATGGCTTTAGTGTTATACCTAATTCACGTTAAGAATGCAGTAGGTAGCGTTACGATCGGCGGCTGCATTACAATGGTGAAATTTAAGCCGTTAGCCTCTGCCTCTATTGCCAATATACTTCCGCTGAGGATTTTTCGATGGTCCTGCAACTGGATGTACTACTGCTTCCTCGGCCATACCGAACCGAAGCTGTAGTTTCGTAATACTAGAGTAAAGATTATTTTGTTTGTATAATTGACTGTGTAGTACCTTGAATTATTAAATGATTACATAAAGGAGCTCTGAAAAGAACTATTTTTGCCGCAACTTGTTTATAGGTAAAAAATACAATGAAAAACTGCAGGTAAATTTGACAATTGACAGAAATTTCAAACGAAGAAATTACATCTGTTTCTCCTCGCCGACTAGTTAGTGGCAAGCCCGTTTTTTAAGACCTATTTATTCCAACGCTGCATTCTTAACGTGAATGGAGTATAGTAGCATAATGTATGACTTGCTCTACAAATTTGGAATACACTGTATAATTGAAAATGCTTTAAAATCAGTAAAGGATGTTAGAGATTAACAATTTGCGTTAATATCTCTTCCATATTACATTAATCAGCTCTAGCGTAGAAGGATGGCACTTAAATGCAACACTCTGTATATACCACTTTCATATTTCCCGAACGACCTCTCGATAAGGTACAACATTTACATTTAAAATTTTGTTCTACCTGTTTCCATTCAAGAATTAAATCAAGGAAAGTGAAAATCTGTGAGTTTTCGAAGGGGTGTTTCACCCCCTCAGAATGACACCTGGAAAATGTAACAACCTTTTTTAATGTTATTTTCTCTTGCATTTGTATTTTTTCATCAGTATTAACTTCGATGTATAATTTGCCGAATATATTTTTTTCATAACACATGGGCCTAACACATAGATGACGCTAGTTTTATTGCAGTTACCTTTTTCTCAGTTAGTACTAACCTTCAAAAGACAGCTGTTAAAATTTCATGATATTCTATTCATTAGTTTGTGAGTTATTGTGCTAAGAGTCACGCTACTTTTGTTATTTTCAAAACAACGGATCAAAAACAATTTCGTGTTTTAATTTTACACTGCTTCTTGATGGGAAATAATACTGTTCAAGCGAAGCAATAGCTTGAAAAGTGTTATGGGGACTCCGCTCCATCAGAAACAACAATAAAACGTTGGTTTGCTGACTTCAAACGTGGTCGTAAAGACACCGATGATGCAGAACGCAGTGGACGTCCAAATGAAGCGGTAACACCAGAAAACATCAAAAAAATCCACAAAATCGTTTTGAATGATAGAAAAGTGAAGTTGCGTGAGTTAGCTGACATCGTAAAGATATCAAAAGAACGTATTGGCTTTATATTGCATGAGCATTTGACTATGAGAAAGCTCTGTTTAAAGTGGGTGCCGCGTTTGCTCACTGTTGACCAAAAACAAGAACGTGTTGATGATTCTGAGCAGTGTTTGGCCATGTTTAAATGTAACAAACCGGAATTTTTGCATCGATATGTGACAATGGATGAAACATGGATCCATCACTCCATTCCGGAATCAAAACGATCGTCATCTGAGTGGACAGCAACTGGTGAACCTCGTCCAAAGCGCCCGAAAGCACAACAATCGGCTGGAAAGGTTATGGCCTCGGTATTTTAGGATGTGCGTGGTGTAATATTCATCGACTATCTTGAGAAAGGAAACACCATCAACAGTGAATATTATATAGCGTTATTGGAGCGTTTGAAGGCCGAAATTGCAAAGAAACGACCGCATATGGCAAAGAAAAAATTTTATTTCATCAAGACAACGCACCGTGTCACAAGTCAATCAAAACAATGGCAAAACTACATGAATGGAACTTCGAATTGCTCCCACATCCACCGTATTCGCCAGATTTGGCTCCCAGCGACTACTGGCTGTTCGCAGACCTCAAAAAAATGCTCGCCGGTAAGAAATTTCGCACGAATGAAGAGGTTATCGCTGAAACTGAGGCCTATTTTGAGGCAAAAGATAAATCGTTCTACAAAAGTGGTATTGAAATGTTAGAGCGACGCTGGAATGATTGCGTTGCTCTTGATGGAGATTACGTTGATGAATAAAGTTAATTTTGAACCAAAAAAACCGTGTTTTCTTTGTTAGGCCCGGGACTTTTCAGCCCATGTGTTACGTTCATATGGAACTATAGAAATTACAATCATTCTTCAGTGTATTAGCGAGTGGTATGGATATAGAATCAGAATTTAGCCGATGTTTATATGTAAATAAAATTAATAGATATTAAGCTATGCAATAGAATAAGAGTGTAGGTAGCCCTTTCCAAATTGTATTTGTAAGTGTAAGTTAATTTCTCATTTTCTAAAAGAAGTATACGTAAATACCATGATCCTAGATTATTTCGCTGATTGATTAAAATAGGTATATATGTACATATGTATGTCTACAATAACGTGATACGTGAAATAGAAACTATTTTGTGCTGACATAACTTCCGCTAGCTAATCATTATGTATACGTATTATTCTGCGGAGAATCTGCTGTGTTAGTAGGGCAATCATCTTTTAATTACTTCCATTTCATCACTCAATCCAAGTGGCGTGAGGTGCGTCCACATTTTAAGTATGAAAACTTGATCGCTACTATGCGTATTCAATTTTTGCATATCCGCAAATTTCACTTTGCTTAATAATCTAATAAGTATAAATAAACGCGACACAGCTACGTGTTTATATTAATTTGTGGTGACAAAAATACTAGAGTCTTGAAGCATTTAATTTTTGCAAAACTAACGATTTTTAAATGTATGTTTTGCTATCTTTTCGAAGAAAAATTTATGAACAAACATGACCTAATATTAGAAAGAAAACGTATATTCAGGAAGTAATACTACTACAATCACGGCTGTTATAGCTTTAGACGGGCGTACCTACTGAATTGAAAAAATTATAAACTGAATCGCTGTCGTTTGTGGATTTTGTTCAAATTGCATATGATTTTTACTCACACTTACGAGGGGAGGTCCAGAAGTTCGTGGAATGGAGGGGATGGAGTGGGGATAGGGGTACTCGCTAGATGTCATTCTGATTGGCGACTCATCATTAGTATATAAGTTAAGTTGCAAGCCTACAGCATCAGTCGTTTATGAATAGTTGCCTGCTAAACAAGTCAATCCGGAAGAAAACTGAAACTATGGAGGAAATTGAACACCGCGCTATGACAAAGTTCCTTACAAAGCAAGGAAAGAACGCTCAAACCATATTAAATGAAATGGAAACCGTTTATAGGGAACAGTGCCCTAGTAAATCAATGATTTATAAGGTCTGGCATGGTCTTTTTAAACATAGTCGGGAGTCGATTGAAGACGACCCCCGCTCAGGACGGCCAGTTGAGGCCACCACATCAGACATCGTCGAAAAACTGCAAAAATTTCTACTGCAAGATGACCGTTTGAAGAAAAAACAATTATCTGCATTAGTTGGAGTATCAGATACCACCATTTTGCGTATCCCACATGACCACCTGGGTATGACAAAAGTCAGTGCAAGATGGGTACCGAGAATGCTCTCGCCGCTGTAGAAACAGCAGCGCGTCAATGCGTCCAAACAATTTTTGGAGGTGTGGAGACAAACGTGCAGAAATTTTGGAGCGGATTGTTACCGGAGATAAAACATGGGTTCATCACTTTGAGCCTGAGTCCAAACAGGAGTCCATGCAATGGCATAAAAAGCAAACGCGACACCCACTTCGAACAGAGCTTTCTCATAGTCAAATGCTCATGCAATATAAAGTCAATACGTTCTTTTGATATCTTTACGATGTCGGCTAACTCACGCAACTTCACTTTTCGATCATTCAAAACGATTTTGTGGATTTTTTTGATGTTTTCTGGTGTTACCGCCTCATTTGGACGTACACTGCGTTCTGCATCATCGGTGCCTCTACGATCACGTTGGAAGTCAGCAAACCAACGTTTTATTGTTGTTTCTGATGGAGCGGAGTCCCCATAATACTTTTCAAGCCATTGCTTCGCTTGAACGGTATTTTTCCCATCAAGAAGCAGTGTAAAATTAAAACACGAAATTGTTTTTGATCCATTGTTTTGAAAATAACAAAAGTAGCGTGACTCTTAGCACAATAACTCACAAACTAATGAATAGAATATCATGAAATTTTAACAGCTGTCTTTTGAAGGTTAGTACTAACTGAGAGAAAGGTGACTGCAATAAAACTAGCGTCATCTATGTGTTAGGCTCGGGACTTTTCAGCCCATGTGTTACTTTACTTGTCACTATCAATTCAGTACTTACTACCAACAAGATATTTTGAGGAAATGGTTTCATGGCTTGCTAGAGGGTAAATTTATATGATCATATAGTATTGCTAAGGTAATTAAATTAAAAATATGACTTCGACGTACCGATCTGATATATATTTTTCACTTATGACGTTAAAGCGTTAAACTTTCCTGAATTAGACCTTATTTGACGTACTCCAGATATATTTTAAAGACTTTCTTGTCGCCATAATTTCTTCGGTAATCTCTCGAAACGTCCAACTAAACGTGGAGCGGAGGAATGACTTCGAAACCGCAGTAGGATCGCGAGAGAGAGGGACTATAATCGCCGTTAATTAAGATATTAATAAGAGAGTCAATAAACGCGTTAGTCGGTGAGAGTACCGTCCGATATTTTTAGAACATCAAGTGTTCAAGTGTGTTGAACACCTGGCCTGCCTCTGCTTACTTTTCCGTCTCCTCCATCCGATGAGAGCGTCGTTCGTCTGTGGCCGGGCCGCGTAACATCTCGCCGACCGAATTCACGGTGCTGACGATCATCGGGGCGATGGAAAAGCCGCTATCCGCTTGATACCTCGAAAGAGCGCGTCGGTGTGGTAACGTTGGGTCGTTTCTGGTCCAAAAGCGAAAAGCACAAAAAAAAGGAAGATCGTGGAAAGCGTAGACGACGTGAACTATCGATGTTACCGCGACTGGTGAAGATTTACACACCAGGACACTAGATTATGAACGCTGTAAGTGTAAGGAAGAAGATTAGCAAACGTCGGACGATTAGAATGAAATGTTGGAGTCTGTGAAATAGAAAAAATACGGTATTGGTATGGTTTCTTATTTTTATTTTTCGATGTAGTCTCCTCGAATATCGATATACTTTATCAAACGGTGCTCTAGTCTCTTCAAGCCGTCGGATAAATAGGATGTTTCGAGGTGTGCAATATAGACATCTGTAGCGGCGATGACCTCCTCATTTGAGGCAAATCTCTTTCTTCCCAGTGATTTTTTCAGGCTTCGGGAAAAAGTCGCTGAGGGGCTAGGTCCGGTGAATATGGAGGATAAGATACTAATTAGTGGAGTAACTCATTCAATTTGGACACGACGATGCGGGACGAATGAGCCGGTGCATTGCTATGGTGGAAAGGCACTTCTTTCCGCTACTAACGAGATCGTTTCTCCTTCAATACTGCATCGAATCTGGTCAATAAATCGCTGTGGTATTGCCCCGTGATCGTCCTTCCCATCTGCAGATAGTCGATGAGAGAATCTCAAGAAATGGTTGTCATTACCTTTCCGGCCGATGAAACGATCTTTGCTTTCTTCGGAGCTTGGAAAAGTCCACTGCCTCGACTGTTCCTTGGTCTCCGGTATGTAGTGGTGGATCCAAGTCTCTTTCACGGTTACGCAACGAATGAAGAAATCTCTTAGATTGCGTTGGATTTTGGCCAGACACTCCTCCGAAACGGTCACCCATCGCCCAAAATTTCGTGCAGGATATGGTCAACGCGTTCTTCTGTGATGCCTGTTGTCTCTGCTATCTCTTCCGGCTTTAATCGGCGATTGGCTAAGACGACATCATGAATCTTGTCGCCCATTTCATCGTTGGTAGCAATTTTTGTGCGTCCTCTCTGTGGTTTGCCAGTTGTGCTTGTACGGCCACGTTTGAACTCGCTCACCCAGAAGCTGATGGTCGAAAATGATGGAGTACATCGGCTTTGAACTTCTAGCAAAATATTTCAAATTTCTCTGGCCGTTTTCCCAGCCGTCCGAAAGTGTTTTATCACCGCACGAAATTCGATTTTATCCATTTTTGCGACACTGTTAAACAATATCTATTGACAGTAAACGTCTGAAATTGGCCGACAAATGAATCTACTTCAATCATCGTGCGCCTTCTCTTGTCGATTCCGGAAACATTTCAAGTCGCTCTCGTACACGGTAGCTGTTCGCTATTGAATGTCTCGAAGTGTATATGCGCAATAATCGTACGATTTAAATGCGGTACTCCGCCGGTCGACGTAGAGGAGCAGAAGCCAGACGGTTTATAAATGGACTTGTCTACTTTCGAATCGTAGATTAGCGATAATGGATAAAATTAAGGCGAAAATATCTTAAGTGAGTTGCGTCTCCAAAAACGTTGTACGTGCTGCACGCTCGAGATGTTAATGCAGGCGCTTGTATGTGTGCGTTTATGTATATATGTCCTTATATTACATTTTAATATCGTTACTATTTGGCTTACGCATTCTGGATCTTTTATTTATTTCAATTTTATTAACTTTGTACAAGTTTTTCTGTATTTTTGGTCTATATCCACACGGTCAATATATGCACCTTAGTTCTCGACCAATAAAATGAATAACCTCAAGTTGAAGGAATGCTATTAGCACGAATGGAAGGTCACGGGTAGTCAATTTTTCTATGAGCCTATGTTTAAAAGGCTTAGAAGGTTGCGAGGGCGACCTGAAATGTTTCCGGAATGGGCAAGAAGGTTGAAGTGAAGGAAATTCGAAATATTTTGCTGAAGGTTCATGGTGAATGTGTTCATCATCATTTTCGACCATCAGCTTCTGGATAAGCGAGTTCTACAGATAGTTATTTTGCAGACCTCGAAATATCCTACTTTTCCGACAGCTTGAGGAGACTGGACCATCATTTGAAGAAGTGTATTGGTCTTCGAGGAGACTGCATCGAGAAATACAAATAAAAAGCCACAGCAATACAATGCTCTTCTTGTCGATTGCGGCAACATCTCAGGTCGCCCTCGTACTGTAGTTTTTGTAATAAAAATCGATGTGTAGAATATTTCGTTTTCATGATTTTGAGAAATAGGATTGATACATTTGCTGATTTGTTTTCTTCGTATCAAAGGGAAATGGTCAGTATTATGACTGAATTTCCACAAAATATCATTGCTGCAGATGACTAGGTTCCTAGTTTTCTTTTATATAATAATAATAATTTATTACCCAACAGCATACAGCTTATTACAGGATAATCGTATAATAACTACTACGAAACAAGAGTGATTGTGTAATACCAAAAGAAACAGCAAATGAAAATGCAATAATTTCTTAAGCAACAGAAAACTGCTCTAACAAAAGTTGCCTCAAAGCATTGATAGAAATGTCAAACAAATCAAATCTAGATGCATATACATTAACACCGTTACATATTGACATAAGTGGTGACTGAGAATGGTGACGCGTGTTAGCCACCGGAAGATAAAGAGTTAAACTATTCTTACTGTTAAGCCTCGGTATATAAAAATTCAAAAGGGACAGCAAATCCGGAACTTGTAAATCACCGTTTACAATTCTATGTGCAAAAATTATTTGTGATACACGACGATCCGCCAAAGAAATAAATGCAAATTCTTTTAGAATATTAGTATATAGATAGCCATGTTGCAAAAAACGTGGTGTTTACGGAAATATAAGGTTTTCAAAAATTTACGCTGTACCATCTCAACTAAATTCATATATTCATGATATCCTGGATGCCACACAATAGAACTATATTCTAATCTCGCTCGAACGAATCCATTATATACAGCAACAAGGGCATCACTACTCAAATGTTTAGTATTGCGAAACAGAAAGCTTAACGTTTTATGAGACTGTTGACATATACTTACAATATGCTTGTTAAATATTAGCTTAGTATCAAAAAATATACCAAGATCTCTGTACTCATCACAACGCGTTAAAAGTTCACCGCCAACATTGTACGCATACCCCACTGTATCAGTTCTACGGGCAAACGTCATCGATTTACACTTAGCAATGTTTAGTGGTAAATGGTTCTCTAGACACCAAAGGTGAATAGATAGCAGGTCACCCTGTAAAATGTCACAATCTGCAGTGGAGTATATTCTGCGAAAAATTTTAAGGTCATCGGCGTATAGTAAGCATTTACATCTAAGACGGTCAGGAAGATCATTAATGAAAATAATAAATAGGAGCGGTCCAAGAACAGAGCCCTGTGCCACACCAAGGAGACTGATATAAACCGGACCGAAAACCACGGTATTCAACGTAATTGGTACGCCCAGTCAAATAGGATTGCAACAACAATATCAGATCGTCAGAGATACCCCACATATTCAGTTTACGTAATAGGGTTTGATGTTCAACCCTATCGAAAGCCTTAGCAAAATCTGTATAAATGACATCTGTCTGAAGACGTAGATCTAAGGCCTCAGATACATTATTGGAAAATGCGCACAGGTTGGACACTGTTGATCTGCCTTTAATAAAACCATGTTGCACCGGGGACAGTTTAGCAGCAACGTGCGCATATATATATATATATTTATATAAGATAATTTCAAAAACTTTAGCAAAGTTACATAATATAGATATCGGGCGATAATTCCGAATGTTATTCCTCGACCCGGACTTAAAAACAGGTGTAACACGAGATACTTTCCAACTTGGAAAAACTCCCTGTCTCAATATTAGATTGTAAATGTGAAGCAGCGGCCCACAAAGAACGAATCTACAGTCCCTAACAACAAAATCTGGAACCTTATCAGGACCAGCTGTCATTTTTCCCTTCAATTGACACATGGCTTCCTCGTTAAATTCTTTAAGAAAAAATAAATCTGAAGCGAAGGTATCGTTATCGGAATGGATAGTTGTGACGTTTGCCTCAGACATGGTTGCCGAGAAATACGAAGCGAAGGCGTCAGTAATCTGTTCAAGGGACGAAAAGGTACTGTTGTTATCCGTCATAATACCTGGTATACGTGTAGAATTCAGTTTGGAATTAATGTAAGGCCAGAGTCTGTTGGGGTCCGCCTGAATAGATAGGTCAAGTTCATTGCAGGCACCCTCAATCGAATCACAACTGATCACTGAATCCCATTGTGTGTTAAGCAAGAGTTCATAAAGGTGTACCAGATTGGCACGTCTGAAATTGAAGCTTGCGACGTTAGTCACTTTAAAACGTTTTCCTACTACAGAGGCACAAGCAACATCAAATGTAAGAGCAGGATGATAAACATCCTCAGCCACCAGCAAAATATCGGCCCGTTCAAGATCATACCTCAAAACCCTAGAGCAGAAAATCAGATCTAAGCATCTATTATTACAATTTTTTACGTTATTCATCTATTGAGCATCGACTGATGTAACAAAATTATTTACAATTATTGATGAGGTAGAATCACCACAATCTAAAGTCGGGAGGTTAAAATTCCCCGCAAGGATAAAATAACTGTCCAACAGAGAAAGCAATTCCATCCTATGAAGAAGACGTTCAAAGATATAAATAGGCATAGCCGGTATATAAACAACTATAATAAGATTTGGGTTTGCAAAACTCGTGGCATTAATTATTAACTTAGCTTTTGTTACGTCTACTTCCTTTACATTTAGCTTTAGTAAGCTTTACGTCTGGAGGTGTCTTTGATCTTAACTAGATCTGGCGTTTGTAAGACTTCAGAAAAACTATTTTCTGCTGTAATTAGGTTTTTGGCGCAATGTTTCTAAGGGGAGGTAGTCATCTGCATCTTAATCTGAATTAACTTCTTCGTTCAGAGCCTCAAGTCGGTGAGCCGGCAAGCTAGGCGTAAAGGCTTCGACTGGCAGAATATCTTTATCGAAGGAGCAAATGCCCGTAACCCTGAATCTCCTGGTGATATTTGATATCGCCATTGTTTTCTCCCATGTTGGCGAAAACACATAATCGTTCTCTATTTAAACCAGGAGCACAATATTTGTCCCAATACTTTAGTAATTCATCATCCCAGTATGCTTGATACGGCTGAAACACTCCTATATCCATGAGCTGCAACTCGTGGCTCGTATTAGAAGAGAGACAATATAAATGAATTCCATTTTCTTCAGCTTTTTTTGGTTATTGAAATGTCTAAATAGCATTTTGCTCAATCAAAAATTAAAATTGCGGGTGGTGTGGACATATTTTCTATGAAGTGATCAAGTTCCAATAGTCATACTGCCTTTGGGGGGTCATAAAGACTTTAGAATCGCTAGGTAGACCATCTAAGTAAGTTGGCTTCATTCTTTTACCTTTAAAAAAAATTTCAGGTGGAATCGCATGCCCTGTAGCATGTTCTTTGCATACTAAGTGTACTCGTTTTACACCTTTAGCTGTCAAAACTGTCTGCTGATGATGAAGGGTTAGACGAGAAACTTTTTCATCTATGTTGTATATCTTTGAACCATTTTTCTTATTATAACCGGACTTGTACCAAGCATGTCCAAACAAATTGATGTATTTGGAGGACGACAATTAATTATGTATTAATGATTGCAACTTTACGACATTATTATCGTATTCTTATATTGAAATTCTGATGAACATCATAATTTGAGACAAGAACCAGGTCAGAAAATCGTCGATTAAATCCCTTCCATATTAGAGATCCATAGACTATATGCATAACTGTTGTTTTCTTTGGTATTGTCAGTATTTGAACATCTTTGTTGGATGCGGCCACTTTCGTGAAAGACTTCTTGAAGGGTGACCTGTGCATGGGTCTAAAAGTATAAGACTTTTTGCCCTAATGCTTGATAAGTAAATATTAAGAAACCCATTGTTAAATAGATACACTACGATGACAGAATAAAATAGACACGAGGTAAAGCGGTATAAATATGTAAACAGCTAAATTCTAAGAACGAATTAAGAACTTCTTCTTGTCATTAGGGTAGGGGTAGATGTATTGGAAGGAATTCGTTATAGTTTAATATCGTTAGAACTATGCCTCGCTTACAAGGTTCGAGTGATATTAGCGACTTCACCCGGGGTCGCTTCGTTGGCCAGAGTGAACACCGCGCTTCGCAACGTGAAATAAGTAAATTTTTAAATATTCCGTGGTCTACAGTTAACAGTGTGATTACACAATTTAAACGCAAGGAAAAAACAACAGTGGAGCCGAGACCAGGTCGTGCCGGACCTTCTGAAAGAAGTAAAAGGGTACTGTGAGCGAAGTGTTAAGAGAACCGCGAAAAAGTATAGCTGAGCTTACGGCAACTTCACAGAAAAGTTAGCGCACCGTTCTGCGATACCTCCACAGTGTGGGGATGTATAAAAGGGTGGCAAAGGAAAAACCTCTCCTTACGGCGTTTCAAAAACGGCGCCGAACGGCTTGGGCAAAAATCGAAATACGAACGAAGCCCGAAGAGTTTTGGCGGTCTGTCATTTTTTCAGACGAAAGCAGATACCGCCAATTCAGTGATAGTGGTCGTACGTGGGTATGGAAATGTTCGTCACAGCAACTGGACGACAAATTTTTACATCAGACGGTGAAATACGGCGGTGTGAACATCATGGTATGGTGGAAGATCGCAATTAGTAATCTGCGACGGAAATATAAATGCGGCAAAATATATCGAAATATTAACAGAAGGACTACTACCGATATTCGACGACGCCATTTTATCTAAAGAAGACGCCACTTTTATGGAGGATGGGGCACCCTGCCACAAAGCAAGAACAACAACCACATGGAAAGAGGAACAGGGGATTCGGATTTTACCATGGCCAGGTCAATCACCAGATAAATATGGCGGAACGACCTCGAAAACCCAGCAATAAGGAAGAACTCGTGGCAAGTGTTACAGAAGACACCATTAATCAATTAATAGATTCTATACCACGACGACTCGCAGCACTTCACGCAAGTAAAGGTGGATCGACAAAATATTAGTCTAATTTAAAAATTTTAAAATATTTTGTATATATAACGAGAATAGTATCTTTTAATTAGTAGGTGTCTATTTTATTCTGTCACCCTAGTGTATATAATAAAACAACCACGCGGTTAACATGTAACCGCTGTAATGTTATCTGGTTAGAATTCGTAATACCTGTTCGAGTTAGTTTTATTTTTGTAATGTATTTCAAGAATAGCAGATATAAGATATTTAATTTACTTTTCCCAAATACTTTACAATTCCAGCTTCTTACCGAATTATACACCGCTATATCATTTTCACTGTAACTCACTATACATAACCAAACTTAACCTGTTACAATTATTTCTACCAATATTTCTAAAAGAGGATTTTGTATCTACTTAATAATTAACCTTCGCTAGTTCAAGCTTCATGCCAACCATACTTTACATCGTTTAATAATATACGGGGATTCCTTTAGACAATCGCATTCTAGAGATCGAAACCCACAACTCTAGCAAATATTTACCTTATCTCTCCAGACCAGCTCACTCCATTTATAAGTTGTAAGGCACGTTTGTTTACAATAACAATAAACACATTTTTTTGCCGGGCAGCAGTGAGTCATTCATAAAGAAAACTAGAGGAATTCTATAGACAGTCGTTTGCATATTTAGATACATGCATACGTATTACACGCCACGAGGTGATACCCAAACGATAACAAATTCCTGTTTGTGAATGTGCTAAGCGGAAAGAATAAATTTATGTCGTTCTTCTCGATTATCATGCTTCCAACGTAATGCAGCGAATATTAATGGATAAGAAATGATGTAATACGTTTTCGTATCGAACTTAATGTTAAAGATATGAACTTTTACGTTGGAATTTGTATTAACGTTGCTTCTTGTATTTTGTTTAAGTTGGTAGTAAAGTTTCATTAATCTATTGACAAGTATAGTATTATCAGGACCTACTTTTCACATCGCTGAATTTTTAAAACGATTAACTTCTTTTTCGTTTAATGTTTATTGCAATGTTTTTGATTTTATATCGTATCTCTTAAGAACCATTATTAAAATGATAGTTTCTCCTTTGAAATAATATAAAGAGGTTTTGTTACCTCTAATACTAATGTCAATTACGTTAGTTGTTAATTTGAGAGAGTATTCCTTTAGACGCGTAGTTGACAGGAACTTCTTAAATGTATATTGTAATTTAAAAATTGATTTAAAATGGCTTTTACTATACAGCACAAATCATTCTTCTTCTTGACTTCAGGTTTTAGCCACTTTGCTTGTTATGATACCCAACTTATATTTATTATTTCCCAAAGAGGAAAAAAAGGGTTTTTTTTTTATTATAATAGAAAAAAAGAAAAACTTAAGTTCTTGCTAGAGTAATTTTACTTGATTAATAACAAAATCGAATTACATTAGGGCTAGAAAAGCTTAACTTCTTAATGTAATAAATAAAATATGATTCTTTTAGAATTAGGTTGAAAGAAGTGGATCATGCAAGGGTGCTTACGCTGATTGCATACTTGACACTTTCTAATTAGTTGGAGCGATTATAATCTAGAAAATTTATTGTTACAGTTAACGTTTTCATTATGTCAACAAAAATCTTTATCGCTACAATAAAGGTTTTTATTACGGTAATAAAAAAATCTTCATTACGACAATAAAAATGATTATTATGGCAATAAACTCATTTATCAAGAACTTGTTCAAACAATTTTTCGTTTAATTTATTTCAAAGAAAAACTGTCACTTTAACAATTATTCTTATGAGAAAGGATATGAAATTAAAAAGATTTCAATAAACATTAAACGAAAAAAAAGCTAACGCTTTTAAAAATTCCGTACCTTCGAAAAGCGCGAGTTCTTCGCGAAATGTCAGGGACAAAACACCTAGTGACACGGCGGAACCCGACAACCGTTATTTATATAATATTTCATTCAGTTAAAACTTTTAGTTTTATGATTTCGGAATTTGTCATGTCATTAAAATAGCTTATACTAAACAAAATTCATATTAAGAGTTTCAGTAACAAGATAATACTACTGAGGTAAAATTTGTTTGGCATATGATTAAACCCAAAATATGCACAGCAATAATAGAAATTTATCATAAGAAACTAAATTCACGAAGAGAATGACTTGAATGTAAGCAATTTAACTCTAATGACGATTACAAGGACTGTGTGGATGTACAATTCACAGGTATAGCAGTAAACTCCACTCACACAAATTTATTAATTATGCGGAACGCAGCGTTTCGAGAGCACGCGGGCTCTCATTGTCAACCGTGTTACCGACTGAAAGTAAAAACTGTATCACACATGCAAATTATTTTCTACGCAGGCTCCAAAATTTCTAAAACGTATGACTATTTACAATCTACTCGGTGGTCTAATGCCTTTTACGGGAAAGGATGGACCGAAAGCGAACCATATCTTTAACAGGGCCTATGGTAATAAATCCATGAAACTCGAGTGTGCAATTGGGGGTAGTTCTCTGTTCAATAAGTTTCCGTTCTTTTTCATATATACCGTTTCGTACGCGTCTAATTCTCTAGACGAGTTCACGTTTTTAAGTAGTGTCAGATTTTTTAAATCAATCTTATGTCCGGATTTTACTATATGCTCTGCTACGCTTGATAGTTCAGGTTTGTCGAAACGATAGTGTCTAATATGTTCTTTGAACCTCGTTTCGATACTCCTTTTTGTTTGTCCAATATAAACTTTCTCACAATCATCGCATGCGATTTGGTATATTCCAGACCTTTTTATCATCTCCGGTTTATCTTTGGGATTCCCTAAGAGATTCTTTAAGTTGTTTTTTGACACAAAAGACACGTTCATATTTAGTTGTCGGAAAATTTTACTTAACCCTTTTACTGTTGGGTGAAAAGGAAGAGTTATAAATTTCGTATTACCGGTGTTTGTTAATGTCAAGGTCGTGGAATTTCTGATGTGTTGTTTGTATTGGACCTTCCTTAAAATACGGTCGACATCCATAGAAGAGAAACCATTATACCTCGCTACATCTTTGATATACTTTAATTCTTTGTCATACCTGCTCTTGTTTAGCGGAAATCTGACGAGTCTACCGACCAGAAAACTAATCGCGGACATTTTTTGTTGTTCGCAATGGTGCGAATCAAACGTGATGAATCTGTTGGAATTAGTTTCTTTTCTGTAGATGTCTATTTCTAATTTATTGTTGTTGCGTATGACTAGAGTATCTAGAAACGGAAGGCGATTATTCACTTCTTCTTCTATAGTAAACTTGATCGTGGTAAATTTTGAGTTCAGTTCTGCTAGAAAATCTTGTATGTTTCCTTTGTTGGTATCAAACACCGCGAAAATATCATCTACGTACCTAATTCTCGGAAAATATTTGGTTTCTTTTTTCAGGTTCGTTTCAAATTTGCTCATGAAAAGGTTCGCAATAAAAGGAGATAAAGGATTACCCATCGCCGTGCCTTCCACCTGTTCGAACCATTTTCCGCCTATTTGAAAACAATTTTGTGACATGCATAATTTAGTTAACCTTTTATATTCCGCGGTTTTCACGTCATCTACGTTATTTAATTTCAAAAATTCAACCAAATACTCCAGAGTTTCTGGAATTGGTACGCTTGGGAAAAGTGAACAAACGTCGAATGATACAAGGATTTCCCCATCTTTTAATTCAGTCTTTTCAATTTTATTTACAAAATCTACGGAGTTTTCTACACATAGGTTATCTACTTTATGGGGCAAGTTCTTATAGTCATTCACTAGCCATTTGGACAATTTATATGTTGGAGAATCAATGCCGGATACTATAGGTCTCATGGAATTGCCTGGTTTGTGAATTTTTGGAAGACAATACATTTTTGGAATGGTAGGGTTTGAACTTGTTATTTTCAATTTCAGGTTATTATTGATTAAGTTGGGACAGTCCTTAATAGTATCTTTAGTGATTCTAATTCATTGACGGTAGGGGTTTTTTCTTTAATTCTCTGTACGGTCCTGATGCTAACATAGTGTTGACGCGATTATAATAATCCTGTTTGTCCAGAATGACTATTTTATTTCCTTTTTCTGCTTTAAGGTAAAAACAATTTTTATTTCTCAGGCTTTTAATAATTCCTAAATTCCTCCTATCTTGGCCGCAATTTTTATCATTTTCTAAATTCCTAGAAATCTGAATTTTGCACGCGTTTCTAACGAAGTCTTTTGTATCTACATCTAAGTTTCTAATGTTTGTTTCTATTGAGGCGATTGAATACTCAACAGGCGATTTCGGTCCGCGAATACTATATTTTAATCCTTTATTTAGGAGATTCATTTCGTCTTTATTAAAGGTCTCAGAAGATTGGTTGTACACGAGTGGTGTTCTCTCCATGACGTTCACATTCTCCTTGCTTGACTTTTTTGGACAGAGTGGCCTAAATTTTTTATTGACAGTTACCATTTTTAATTTAAATTCTTTGTTAATTTCAGGTGCAATGTGTATAATTCTATTTCTAATTTACTACGTTTGGCGTACTGGTATCTTATTTCATTTACTAGCCAATGTTTTTTGGCTGCTGTAACAACTTTCGATGGTTGTTTAGTTGTCAGTTACTAGAAGTGTTAAGCTTCATGAATTTAGGAAAAACATTGTTCTTTTTACACCGTGTTACAAATAAGATGTCAGCATGAATTAATCTAATCATACTACTTGCCTTATTAAATCGGTTTAATTCCTTGGTCTGGAGAGCCATAATCAAATGACGATTGCAAGAACTGTGTGGATGTACAATTCACAGCTATAGCAGTAAACTCCACTCACACAAATTAATTAATTATGCGGAACGCAGCGTTTCGAGAGCACGTGGGCTCTCATTGTCAACCGTGTTACCGACTGAAAGTAAAAACTGTATCACACATGCAAATTATTTTCTACGCAGGCTTTAAAATTTCTAAAACATATGACTATTTACAATCTACTCGGTGGTCTAATGCCTTTTACGGGAAAGGATGGATCGAAAGCGAACGGTATCTTTAACAGAGCCTATGGTAATAAATCCAATTACACACTCGAGTGTGCAATCAATTTGTGTGAGTGGAGTTTACTGCTATACCTGTGAATAATACTCCTGAGGTAAAATTTGTTTGGCATATGGTTAAACCCAAAATATGCTCAGCAATAATAGAAATTTGTCATAAGAAACTAAATTCACGAAGAGAATTACACTTGAATGTAAGCAATTTCACTCTAATTGAAAAAGTACAGACTGTATTTACTTTTACCGATTAAGAAATAATAAATAACTTTCAAAAAAAAAATGGAAGAGACGTAGAACAATCTCTCTTCCTTATATATCAGAAAAAATAATTGTTTTTGCGTTGAATTTAATTGAGGATTACCAGTATTAAATTTGTATTCTATATTGGTGCGATTAAAAAAAGTAATTAAGGAAAAAAAAGAGAATACCTACATAAAACAGCGAAACCGTAGCTCTGCAAATACCAGTACCATCATCGCATATGTAAATGGACAAGTAATAAAAAACAAATTGCGGCACTGTTTCTATATGGTATCATTTTTTTGCTGCATTTCGCATTTTAATTCTTACATATTATTTATTCTGTATTCGTGAACATTCTAAGAAAACTAATTTCAATTATATTCAAAACATAAATTCCATCTAACGTACAATATCTCCCTTTATTCAGAAAATAGAACTCACGCATAAATTCACCTTATTCAACATTATCTTCTAAACAAATGATGAAGTGGCGAGTCATGTGTTATGCTACGATGTGATACGTTGAAAAGGTATTATTCTGAAAATTTGACACATCTACATATGTACATAAAATACTATGCGAATATTTCTATTCTTAATAACACGTGATTTTTATCACGGCCGTTAGTATCGTGACGCCTATATTCGAGGAACTTGTGTGTGCACTTTTTCTTTCATGACGTAAAAGGTGGTCCCTGCATCGTAGTATTTCGTTAAGAGCCGTTTATCTAGAATACACTATAGCGTACTAGATTCGTCTATTCATTTGCTCAGCAACTTGACATATCCGAAGCTGATTAGATGAGTAATCACTCCGAACGAGGTGTGACAATTTAAATATTAGACATTGTACAATGGGTTAAAAGAGTTACTAGATATTAAGGTATAGTTGAGATCAGTTTATTTTCTTTATAATCGGGGAAATATGATTTCCGATCATTGATATCTTTAACATTTTTATATAATATTATCAAAAAGATTATTTTAAATGAAATACAAAGATGACCTAAGCATAGTGTTCGTTTTATAAGTAAACCACCTCTCCACAGTTTAGCATCAGTTCTTTACTGGAAAAGTGTTGCGCTACGTAAGATTTCTTTTACTTTTGGGAACAGCCTGTATTCACTAGGGGGAGAGATCCGGCGAATATGAGAGGTGTTTCAGTAATTCAGTCTACTAGGCGTATAGCAGCCATAGGCAATACCAGATGTATGGCTAGAAGTATTATTCTGATGGATTAGTACACCGTGGCTTAACTTTCTTCGTCGTTTCTCTTTAATTCGCATCTCGCAAATTAAAAATCAATTGTGCGTAGTAGGCCCCTATAATGCTCTGTCCCTTTTTTGCAAATAGTCAGTCAGAGTAATTCCTTGAGCATTCCAGAACAAATATAGTAAAACCTTTCCAGCAGACGGCACGACCTTAAATTTGCGCGGAAGAGGAGAACCGTGATGTTTCTATTCTCTACTTTGCACTTTGGTCTCGGGATCATAGTTGTGATATATTATTTGTCATTTTTAAACCACGCTGTTCATAATTGAATTATTATGAATATATATTTGGAATTTTTAATGGTGTATATCTAATTTAATGTGAAGCTATTCTCTTTTGCATCTAATAGAGTATCAATTATATTTCTTTTTCGTACTCCTCTCAAACTTGCCAATTAAAATTTGTGCAAAATTTTACTTTGGCGTAATCCAACTATAGATTCAGTAATAACACATGGGCTGAAAAGTCCCGGGCCTAACAAAGAAAACACGGTTTTTTTGGTTCAAAATTAGCTTTATTCATCAACGTAATCTCCATCAAGAGCAACGCAATCATTCCAGCGCCGCTCTAACATTTCAATACCACTTTTGTAGAACGATTCATCTTTTGCCTCAAAATAGGCCTCAGTTTCAGCGATAACCTCTTCATTCGTGCGAAATTTCTTACCGGCGAGCATTTTCTTGAGGTCTGCGAACAGCCAGTAGTCGCTGGGAGCTAAATCTGGCGAATACGGTGGATATGCGAGCAATTCGAAGTTCAATTCATGTAGTTTTGCAATTGTTTCGATTGACTTGTGACACGGTGCGTTGTCTTGATGAAATAAAATTTTTTTCTTTGTCATATGCGATCGTTTCTTTGCAATTTCGGCCTTCAAACGCTCCAACGCTATATAATATTCACTGTTGACGGTATTTCCTTTCTCAAGATAGTCGATGAATATTACACCACGCATATCCCAAAATACCGAGGCCATAACCTTTCCAGCCGATTGTTGTGCTTTCGGGCGCTTTGGACGAGGTTCACCAGTTGCTGTCCACTCAGATGACGATCGTTTTGATTCCGGAGTGAAGTGATGGATCCATGTTTCATCCATTGTCACATATCGACCCAAAAATTCCGGTTTGTTACGTTTAAACATGGCCAAACACTGCTCAGAATCATCAACACGTTCTTGTTTTTGGTCAACAGTGAGCAAACGCGGCACCCACTTTGAACAGAGCTTTCTCATAGTCAAATGCTCATGCAATATAAAGCCAATACGTTCTTTTGATATCTTTACGATGTCAGCTAACTCACGCAACTTCACCTTTCGATCATTCAAAACGATTTTGTGGATATTTTTGATGTTTTCTGATGTTACCGCCTCATTTGAACGTCCGCTGCGTTCTGCATCATCGGTGTCTCTACGACCACGTTTGAAGTCAGCAAACCAACGTTTTATTGTTGTTTCTGATGGAGCGGAGTCTCCATAACACTTTTCAAGCCATTGCTTCGCTTGAACGGTATTTTTTCCCATCAAGAAGCAGTGTTTTAAAAATAACAAAAGTAGCGTGACTCTTAGCACAATAACTCACAAACTAATGAATAGAATATCATGAATCAATGAAATTTTAACAGCTGTCTTTTGAAGGTTAGTACTAGCTGAGAGAAAGGTGACTGCAATAAAACTAGCGTCATCTATGTGTTAGGCCCGGAACTTTTCAGCCCATGTGTGTAGTGCAATTTTTAAATTACCTTTAGATGAAAATAAGAACTCATCATACATTCTTCATGACAATCAATTTTGTAAGCCAATCAGACATTAGTAATATTATTACAAAACATGTCATCACTAAAAGAGAATAAATTTGCCAATTCGCGGGATCCGTAGAGAACAACTGTAATCTGAACTTCCTTTTCTATTAAATTAAAATCCTTATATTGAGAGGAATTATTTAAATTATTTTTGCAAAAAGATTTCTATCTAATTTCCTGCTTCATTTCAGTTGGATTAGCACGCATTGACTATCATATTGCGACCGATGTGCAAATGTAAATACAGCATACGTTTTCCTATTAAATTTAGATTCTCAAGTCGAGAGATCAATATTTTCGATTTTGTTTCGCTCGGTTCTAAAGCACGAATGAATTCAGCTGTTATCTATTTCAGAAGGTTGATATGACTGATCGAGGATCTGACACAGATCTCATAGATGTTGACGTACTTAGGTACCCTATGATGGCAATTGTCTTCTTTATGTCCAAGAGCAGATGCCCACAGCTATGGCATGCTAAAATCTACAGATTTTTCTAAAATATTTGTATCATTTCATAATTAAAGTACAGGCCGCGACAATAGTATAGGGCACCCATGAATTTTAAGGAAAATGAGAATTATATTGAAAAATTCGATTAGGTGGCCCGTGTTGCAAACGTATAAAGTTGACTGCAGTAGTTTCTGGTAATGGCATTGCGAAAGTGGGGGTGAGCAAGGATATTCTGGGAAAATCACGCAACCAAGTGGGGCAAAAGTATAGGCTACAGTAGAGGAAAATATTTTATAATAATATCCTTACATGGTGCATTAAATGTTAGTGTTTTAACCTTTACATATACATGCCTCGTGGACAACAATTGACTAACACTGAAATGGATTTAATTCGTATTTGGCACGACAAAAAATTGGTTGGTTAAAGCAAATATTAGCAGAACCCGCCTTGTAATTTACAGTTTCTTAAATAAGGGCCAAAATTAAGGAAAAGTACTTATATTAATCCATTCCTCTTGTAGAATGTTCAACAGGTGACCTACGATGGTGAGGCATATTTTTCGAACCCTCCTGTTCAATTCATCATATAACAGCGGGGGTTTCTTGTATTTCGATTCAACTCAGCAAATTTATACGCTCATGGTCGACCTGAGCTGTTATTCTCTTTAACCTGAACGTGCCCGATCTCTTAAACTCCCCGTGCGTTGATGTCCCAAATTATATCACTAACAGTCGATATTTTTATAAGATTACTTGTACAATTAATAAACAATAAACTTTATAAACGACCTACGAGGAGAGGTCCAGAAATTCGTGGAATGGAGGGGATGGAGTGGGGATAGGGGTGCTCGCTAGGTGTCATTCCGATCGGCGACTCATCATTAGTATATAAGTTAAGTTGTAGCTCTATAGCGTCAGTTGTTTACGAATAGTTGCCTGCTAAGCAAGTCAATCCGGAAGAAAACTGAAACTATGGAGGAAATTGAACACCAATTAATAAAGTTCCTTACAAAGCAAGGAAAGAACGCTCAAACCATTTATGGGGAATAGTGCCATAGTAAATCAATGATGTATAAGTCGCATGATCTTTTTAAACATGGTCGGGAGTCGATTGAAGACGACCGCCGCTCAGTACGGCCATTTAAGGCCACCACATCAGACATCGTCGAAAAAGTGCAAAAATTTCTACTGCAAGATACCCGTTTGAAGAAAAAACAATTATATGCATTAGGTGGAGTATCAGGTACCACCATTTTGCGTATCCTACATGACCACCTGGGTATGACAAAAGTTAAGTAAGATGGGTACCGAGAATGCTCACGCCGCTGCAGAAACAGCAGCGCGTCTGTGCGTCCAAACAATTTTCGGAGCTGTGTGGAGACAAACCTGCACAGATTTTGGAGCGGATTGTTACCGGAGATGAAACATGGGTTCATCATTTTGAGTCTGAGTCCAAACAGGAGTCCATGCAATGGCATAAAAAGAGGACACCACCGCCAAAGAAATTCAGTGTCAGAATCGGCTGGAAAGTTGATGGCTACTGTTTTTTGGGATTGTGAGGGGATATTATTGATTGATTACAAAGTAAAAGGTAGGAGTATAACTAGAGAATATTACGCAGCGATATTAGAAAAATTAAGGGAGGCCATCAAGGAAAAACGTCGAGGAAAATGGACCAAGGGTGTGTTGCTCTTGCAAGACAATGCGCCGGTTCACAAGAGCAAAGTTACAATGGCTGCTCTGCACAAGCATGGCTTTCAATCAATAGTCCATCCACCCTACAGTCCAGACCTGGCACCTAATGATTTTTATTTGTTCCCCAATTTAAAAAAAGACTTACGTGGAAGAAGGTTTTCCGACGACAATGAGGTAAAGGAGGCAATTTTGGCCCATTTTGAGGCGAAAGGTAAAAAATATTTTTATGATGGTTTAGAAAGATTAATTCATAGATCTAACAAATGTATTGTGCTTAAGGGTGATTATATTGAAAAGGAAAAATAGATTTATTGTTTTATTTTATTTAAAACCCTTTCATTCCGCGAACTTCTGGACCTCCCCTCGTAATATAAATGTTATTTATATATAAAAGCAATTATTTTATCTTATAGTAGAGTTCAGAACATTTTACTGGGTGCCCGAACTAATACAGACGCTAGTGTACATGCGTTATATGTTTACATTCAAACTTTGTGAATATTACACGCGTATTTCGTTTCTGCTAATGTGATGGACAATATGGGCAGATAATTTGTGTGACTTAACCCAAAAATGTTGGTTTTATAACCTCGCTCTACAGGAGAATTCCCAAATTTGAGAAAACTACATTTCTCAGCATCATTCTTCATCTAGAAACTTTTTCAATTCAGTGTACTTCATTGACTATGTGACAATCTCATGAAATTCTACGTTACAAATGCCATATCTCCCTATTTACCAAGAACCGTAGGAGATAATTTTTCTTACCTGGAAAAGGTACATACGTATTTTTCGAACCGGAAAAAGGAGATTTCACACAGCTGACTTTACGTTCATATTTTCATAATTTTCTTCACACGAGGTATCAATTACTAAACCTGTTACGAGAACACTTATTAATGAGGATATAATCATTTGTAGTGCCATTTCGCTTAATAAATACAGCGTATTATTATTATCATTACTGTTACTAATTGCACATTCTTTTTCTTTTCGAGATACTATTTTGCAATAGGATACTTAATTTATTGTTCATAGACTTGTAGATGTAAATTTAAACACGAATAAGCTATAGTTTGACCTTAATTCGATTCAAAACAGTGTAATTATTTGAGCAGGATGTGAAAAAAAAAAACAGAAAAAAAACCTTAGTGTAGCATGTTTATAAATTGCGATTGCTTTGCTGAAAAGCAAAGACATCGTTGTATGTAATTAAAAGTAAGGTAAATGTTAATCAATTTCATTTTTGCGACGTAATATTGTTACGATTATATACAGTGCATACAGCGAAATTTCTATAGTTCCATACAACGTTGTAGTTCCCCTATAAATACTTAGCAACGGTGACATTTCTGAACGTAATGAAACAGCAAAGACATTATTTTGTCAATATCACAATTGTTAGACGTGTAGGAAAAGTACTTTGTATTACTATAATTCTAAAATTAATATTAGAAAAACATCCTAAGAAATCGGACACCTTTCAGCGTAAAAAAAGCTCTAACCATCTTCAAAAATTTATTTATTGTTAAATCCATATATTATCGAAGTATCCTACTGCTACTAAGTTTAGACATTCTTTTGTATATGAAGTAAGTAGTTCATCGATTAATTTTGTGTTAATGGACCTATAGAAATTTCGCTGTTTTGGGTTACCATTGTTGTAAATATTCTCTATATAAACTTAAATAATTTTTTCTAATATTATTTTCTCTTGCATTTATGTTTCTTCGTAGTTCAGATGCTAAGTGTTATGATTTAAATTAAAGTTCCGTTATCTAATTGTGAAATTGTTGCACTGTTTTCTTATTTTATTATGCATAGGGACACTAAAATCAAACCTTCTCTGAAGTGTTTTTCGATGTTGGAATTATAGCATCATTATTAGTCTCGGCAAAGAGGGACAAACTTCAGTGCCGTACGGAGTACAACGTGGAGGGGTGAAGCGCGCGGCACGGAGAATCGAGTACCCGTATCAAAGCACGCTTGCTCCGTATTATTCGACTGGTCATTTTAAGTGCTTGTCGGTACACGCAAACTTAGAAAATCTCGCATTTGGGTACGTTTCGGGAACGGCGTATTTCGAAAAAAACTAGAAAACCTAATAGCGGATCTGCCAGATTTAGAATACAATGCGACAACTATCTGACACGTATCAGCAGGTGGAAGTGTGCTGCCTAAAAGGTATAAAACACTGTTCTGCAATCAGTGACAAACGATACAGCGAACAATTAATATTTGATGTAGGTGTTTGTTTTATTCTATGTAATGTGCCGTTCACTTTACTAGGCCTACGAGGATTTGTCTCCTTCTGGATTATATATTACCAACTCGGACATCATTAAGAAACTTTATGCCATCTGTTCGTGACTATGTTGAAAGAAGAATCAAATCAGAATTTTAAGATAAAAAATTGTGGTTATCTGTGGACGAAACAACCGATCGAAACAAAAACATTCTGTAGTGAATGTGATGGTACGTACAATGGAAGAGCATGAGCCGTTATCCCCTATCTAACTTCCTTCTAAAAGAGTTGCAAAATGTACTAGCGATGAAATTGTAAAAGTGGTGTTGAGGGATTTGAACCAATTTCAAGTTTCAACAACCCAACTTTTAATATTTGTGAGTGACGGTGCCGCTAGCATGCTTTCCTTAGGTCAATCTCTTAAAGTGAGTGACAATCTGTTACACGTAACATTTAAATCTACTCTTTAAACCTTTTTAAACAAGTGCGGAATCATATTTAATGATTCTAATATTTAATAGATGCCACCCAATTTGTGATTTTGTGTAAACTTGTTAAAACAGTAAATGTTTCAGCACGTTATATAACACATGTGCTGAAAAATCCCGGGCCTAACAAAGAAAACACGAACAGCCAGTAGTCGCTGGGAGCCAAATCTGGCGAATACGGTGGATGTGGGAGCAATTCGAAGTTCAATTCATGTAGTTTTGCCATTGTTTTGATTGACTTGTGACCCGGTGCGTTGTCTTGATGAAATAAATTTTTTTTCTTTGACATATGCGGTCGTTTCTTTGCAATTTCGGCCTTTACACGCTCCAATAACGCTATATAATATTCACTGTTGATGGTATTTCCTTTCTCAAAATAGTCGATGAATATTACACCACGCACATCCCAAAATACCGAGGCCATAACCTTTCCAGCCGATTGTTGTGCTTTCGGGCGCTTTGGACGAGGTTCACCAGTTGCTGTCCACTCAGATGACGATCGTTTTGATTCCGGAGTGAAGTGATGGATCCATGTTTCATCCATTGTCACATATCGACGCAAAAATTCCGGTTTGTTACGTTTAAACATGGCCAAACACTGCTCAGAATCATCAACACGTTCTTGTTTTTGGTCAACAGTGAGCAAACGCGGCACCCACTTTGAACAGAGCTTTCTCATAGTCAAATGCTCATGCAATATAAAGCCAATACATTCTTTTGATATCTTTACGATGTCAGCTAACTCACGCAACTTCACTTTTCGATCATTCAAAACGATTTTGTGGATTTTTTTGATGTTTTCTGGTGTTACCGCCTCATTTGGACGTCCACTGCGTTCTGCATCATCGGTGTCTCTACGACCACGCTTGAAGTCAGCAAACCAACGTTTTATTGTTGTTTCTGATGGAGCGGAGTCCCCATAACACTTTTCAAGCCATTGCTTCGCTTGAACGGTATTTTTTCCCATCAAGAAGCAGTGTAAAATTAAAACACGAAATTGTTTTTGATCCATTGTTTTGAAAATAACAAAAGTAGCGTGACTCTTAGCACAATAACTCACAAACTAATGAATAGAATATCATGAAATTTTAACAGCTGTCTTTTGAAGGTTAGTACTAACTGAGAGAAAGGTGACTGCAATAAAACTAGCGTCATCTATGTGTTAGGCCCGGGACTTTTCAGCCCATGTGTTAATATATATATTTTGTCTCATTATTTTATGTGTAAACATTCCTGCATCTGCATCGCCCATGCTCACTCATGAAGGTCACGATCATAAATGATGCGAGCACGTAAACGTTTCTGAACACATGCCTCGATACAGCCGCTCGGCCCCACCACGTTGTTCTCCGCACTGCACTGTAACTTTTCCCACCCTGCCGAGACTACGAATGCCATTTATTTTCTTGTCAATCACATACTTCCTTTTTTTTACCATTTAGACAATTACTTTTCAGTATTACAAAGTAAGATCGCCCATTTGAAAGTATACTTATCTGGACCAATTAACTTGCAGTTAGGAATTGTTTTCAAATGCACGGAATTTAACGTATCCAGATTAAAGTGGAAAGTAATATTCCACTCATTCACGAAGTATAATTCCATATTTATTGTTTACCGCAGCTTATCAATTCTTACAAAATATGTTCGATGAATATAGGATGCACATGTCAGAAACGTATTAGTGCAGTTTACAGTGTCTTTCGAGTTGCATCTTTCAAATGTTGCGCGTAATTAACCGAATACTAAGAACTTAGTAAATGAGACGTGTAATAGCGAACCTTATAAAAGTGATAGTAAAAAGGCTGTTTTGATGCCTTTTATTGCAGAGATAGTGCTCGTTGATGACTTATTTATTTCGCATCGTATAAATCGAATGACGTTAATCATCATGGCGAAATTGTTCCAGTTCTTAAATCTATCGTTAAAGATGAGGTAAGATATAGAAGTTATTTTTAACAATTAAGCTTAACATCAAAACGGTTTATGAGGAGTTATCTATGTTCTATATTCTTAGTGACGAAGAACTTTTTCAACCATCAACAATTGTGAACGCGTTTACTAGAAAATTTTCCGTAATGTTTACCTGTAGTAGTACTGCACTTTGTTTAACATTGGTTCCATCGGAGAGAAGGAAGTTATCGCTAGCTTCTTGCGTTTGAGGAACGATATCACTTCAGGAAAGATTCTTATTCCGAATTTGAATTACAGTTGCTTTAATGCTTTTGCTTATCCCCTAACTCCTTTATTTAATTTAATTCTAAAAACTTCTAATCTTCCACATATTTGGGGGACAACTAAAATCATCCCAGTTTTTAAGAAGCGAAATAAATTCTTCTTTTTCCCTTGAGATTTTAGGCATTTCGCCTATAACCATCTTTTATTTGGTCTACCTACACCTCTTCTGCCTACACATCAAGTATGGGCAATCATTGATATGTTGTGGGCCAAATTTTAGTATGCAAATACGTTCGCGGGCCGCATTTAAAAGTAGCGCATTTTAAAGTAGTGTTCATAATTTTTAACGATAGATATGGGACATGAAATAATACGACAATGTTATTGTAATGCAATTTATTAAAATAAGGAAATGAAATGAGAAAAATAGGTACAACATTATAATTAAATCGTGAAATTTGGAATTATTACAAACTACGAAACTTAGGGCGACAGAATAAAGTAGACACCTACTAATGAAAAAAAAAAGATTCTATTCTCGTTATATATACAAAATATTTTTAAATTAGACTAATATTTTGTCGATCCACCTTTACTTGCGTGAAGTGCTGCGAGTCGTCATCGCATAGAATCTATTAAATGATTAATGGTGTCTTCTGGAATATTTAACCACTCTTCTGTAACAGCTGCCACGAGTTTTTCCTTATTGCTGGGTTTTCGGGGTCGTTTCGCCATATTTGTCTGGATTATGTGCCAAACATTCTCTATCGGATTCATTTCTGGTGATTGGCCTGGCCATGGTAAAATCCGAATCCCCTGTTCCTCTTTCCATGTGGTTGTTATTCTTGCTTTGTGGCAGCGTGCTCCATCCTCCATAAAAATGGCGTCTTCTTTAGATAAAATGGCGTTGTCGAATATCGGTAGTAGTCCTTCTGTTAATATTTGGAAATATTTTGTCGCATTTATATTTCCGTCGCAGATTACTAATTGCGATCTTCCACCATACTATATCGCGCCCCACACCATGATGTTCACCGCCGTATTTCACCGTCTGATGTAAAAATTTGTCGTCCAGTTGCTGTGACGAACGTCTCCATACCCACGTACAACCACTATCACTGAATTGGCAGTATCTGCTTTCGTCTGAAAAAATGACAGACCGCCAAAACTCTTCGGGCTTCGTTCGCATTTCGATTGCCCAAGCCATTCGGCGTCGTTTTTGGAACGCCGTAAGGAGAGGTTTTTTCTTTGCCACCCTTTTATACATCCCCACACTGTGGAAGTATCGCAGAACGGTGCGCTGACTTTTCTGTGAAGTTACCGTAAGCTCAGCTGTACTTTTTCGCGGTTCTCTTAACACTTCGCGCGCAACCACCCATTCACTTCTTTCAGAAGGTCCGACACGACCGGGTCTCGGCTCCACTGTTGTTTTTTCCTTGCGTTTAAATTGTGTAATCACACGGTTAACTGTGGACAACGGAATATTTAAAAATTTTCACGTTGCGAAGCGCCGCGGCGTTCACTCTGGCCAACGATGCGACCGCGGGTGAAGTCGCTAATATCACTCGAACCTTGTAAGCGAGGCATAGTTGTAACGATACTAAACTATGACGAATTCCTTCCGATACATCTACCCCTACCGTAATGACAAGAGAAAGTTCTTAATTCGTTCTTAGAATTTAGCTGTTTACATATTTATACCGCTTTATCTGGTGTCTATTTTATTCTGTCACCCTAGTGTAGTTAGTTTATAAAGTATGTATACTATACAATATGATCAACAACAATTGGCTATGAAATATTTGCATAAAATCTGATGATGGCCACCATTCGGATTGCTCGCTCCCTCATTCTTCCTCATTTGGAGTGAGTATGAGTAAGTAGTGTAATATTTTTTTTAATTGGGTTTTTCAAAATGTCTCGCGGGCCGGATCAAATCTTACAGCGGACCGGTTGTTGCCCACATATGCGATACATCAATAAAATTTCGCTCTGGCTGGCAACCTCGTGACTTGTGTTCAAATAGAAGGAACAAAAGTTTATTTTCCTTTATTCTCTCATTTATATCGAATATGTTTATTTCTGTTATTATAAATACATTTCTTATTCTATCGGATCTAATGCAACCTTTCACTCTCACAAATTCCGTATCTTGTGTCAGTATCATGCTTTCTTGTTTTTTCGTTGTTGTTCATCTTTTACCGCCATATAAGAGAGTTGGCACTGCTATCGCCTCTTATTTGTGATAAAATTACAATTTTCTTGCAATTACCCAACGTAATTAAATTACTGAAAAAATATCAATCCGCGGAGAGACTCGAACCCACAATCTTTACGTTTCCGGCGTACCATTACACGCGTAATAGTGTAGAGACTGATACGTTTTCAGTAATTTAATTACGTTGCATAATTGGAAGGAAATTGTAATTTTAGCATTACTTACCATTGTTTAATGATGTCAGTACTTCATAAGCCAACTTTTGCTTTCCATATATGTATGTCAATTTCGATATTACTTATAACTCTTCGTTGGTCTTCCTAGATATTGCTTTCGCAATATTTCTATTATATTTATGAATTTCATGATCAGCTTCGGTAGGATAGTTAATAAATTGCATGAAAAATGAATCTAATCCCTAAATTATCTGTTAAAAAGCATCCTTTGACGTCTCTGAACAATTCCGTTTTCTGTAAATTCTGTGTTTAGTGAAATGCGACGATGGATTTTATAATTTCAAACTCTCCACTAATTTGTCAAATAAATAGCCTTCTTGATCTAAAGTATTGATGATAAAAAATCGTTGGCAACGTCGGTGAAATACGTCGAGTACTACTGCATGACGTTTATAATGCTGCAATTCCACAAGTTGCAATTTGTGGTTTTCAAGAAGTTGTACGTAATAATACTGCTAGATACAGCTACTCATGGTATTGGTGGAGTAGCTGTATTTAGCAGCGTGTTAGATATTACTTTGTAGGCATACCTTCGAAATGTTTTTCAAATAGAACATTATCTACCATATAATCCTGGTACAGTTTCTAGTGACTACGATTTAATGACGATATTATTTATAAATATCAATAAGTGTGATACTTTCTTGGATACAAATATTGTACATTACCCAGCAAAAAGCCAATAACTATGAATACGGCAGACAAAAAGTTGTGCAATAAAAAATCGACACCTAAACATTAAAAAATGCATCGTTTGAGTTGTCGAGAAGAAACTAAAACCAGTTTCAAACTGGATATTTTCTTTTGTATTAATTACTGTATTATCTTATTCCACTCCTTAGTCACAAGCAAAAGGATCAGATCATCATGACGATGAAGATCCTGTTCGGAAATGTATTTCCCAGAAGCATAATAAAAGAATTATCTGGTGTAATCTAGCAGAAAATGATTATATAAGTAATTACTACATCATTAATTTCATCTAAATGCTTAGATATTTTTTAATAACTGGTCTGGTCTCGACCAAGAAAGGCTGAAGGTCGTCTTTAAATTTCAGTGACAACATCTTGCGGTTTCACGAACAATCTAAATTGTTGAACCCGGCCATCGTAAATTTCACTAATCATCCTCAGGTCATGACTTTATTTTGGGAATTTCCGCCAGCTATTTTTAGATATCCGTAGAGCAAATATAAAACGAAAACTTATTAACATAGTAGATTCTCAAGAATAAGCCATCAAAATAGTATACCAATTGAATCATTTATTAATATATCAGATTGTGAGTATCTGTAAGTATATGCAAGTGGTTGCTTAATTTATTTAGGAAGCCGAGAAGCGTTAATAAAACGATAATTTATCGTATTTATAGAAGACCTTCCGTAATTCTTATTTGTCTTGCGGTATGTTACGATGAATGGACAGGTGATTCATTTTCTTTCGAGATAAAAACGTGGCGCCATAGAATATAATTTATATAAGATTATTCACAATTACCTTGAATTCATTGGCACCTATTAGAGTATGTTTCGAAAGAGATCGAGGAACGATTAACTTATCATAAAAATTAGTGGAAATGTCAAGTTACATTCCGAAGGAAGATAATAGTACGAGGAGAGGTCCAGAACTTCGTGGAATGAAAGGGTTTGAAATAAAATAAAACAATAAATCTCTTTTTCCTTTTCAATATAATCACCCTTAAGCACAATACATTTATTAGATCTATGAATTAATTTTTCTCAACCATCATAAAAATATTTTTTATCTTTCGCATCAAAATGGGCCAAAATTGCCTCCTTTACCTCATTGTCGTCGGAAAACTTTCTTCCACGTAAGTCTTTTTTTAAATTGGGGAACAAATAAAAATCACTAGGTGCCAGATCTGGACTGTAGGATGGATGGACTATTGATTGAAAGCCATGCTTGTGCAGAGCAGCCATTGCAACTTTGCTCTTGTGAACCGGCGCATTGTCTTGCAAGAGCAACACACCCTTGGTCAATTTTCCTCGACGTTTTTCCTTGATGGCCTCCTTTAATTTTTCTAATATCGCTGCGTAATATTCTCTAGTTATACTCCTACCTTTTACTTTGTAATCAATCAATAATATCCTCACAATCCCAAAAACAGTAGCCATCAACTTTCCAGCCGATTCTGGCACTTTGAATTTCTTTGGAGGTGGTGTCCCCTTTTTATGCCATTGCATGAACTCCTGTTTGGACTCAGGCTCAAAGTGATGAACCCATGTTTCATCTCCGGTAACAATCCGCTCCAAAATCTGTGCAGGTTTGTCTCCACACAGCTCCAAAAATTATTTGGACGCACAGACGCGCTGCTGTTTCTGCAGCGGCGTGAGCATTCTCCTTACCCATCTTGCACTGACTTTTGTCATACCCAGGTGGCATCTTGCAGTAGAAATTTTTGCAGTTTTTCGACGATGTCTGATGTGGTGGCCTCAACTGGCCGTCCTGAGCAGGAGTCGTCTTCAATCGACTACCGACCATGTTTAAAAAGACCATGCCACTTATAAATCATTGATTTACTAGGGAACTGTTCCCCATAAACGGTTTCCATTTGATTCAATATGGTTTGAGCGTTTTTTCCTTGCTTTGTAAGGAACTTTATCACAGCACGGTGTTCAATTTCTTCCATAGTTTCAGTTTTCTGCCGGATTGACTTGTTTAGCAGGCAACTATTCGTAAACGACTGACGCTATAGGGATGCAACTTAACTTATACACTAATGATGAGTCGCCAATCAGAAAGACACCTAGCGAGCACCCCTATCCCCACTCCATCCCCTACATTCCACGAACTTCTGGACCTCCCCTCGTATAGCATTCTCTAATAATTTTTATCAGCTATGAATATTTATTAACTCTGATGCATATTACCAGGAATCTTCTACTGAAATAGACTCTATTTGCTGTATCAACAATGATTTTTCTAATACGTATCCTATCTTATTCTCGGTATTTTTTTATCGGATCGGCTACTGCATATTTGCGCCGTGATTCAGATGTGAGAATTTGGTATTTCGAACAATGCCAAAAATAGTACTAATGCATTCGTATATGTTATGTCTATTTCTGTAGCTTATTCGGTAAAATTAAGGAAACTGTACGATATTATGAAGGTGGTACATGTAAAAGTGAAGCGTTCACAAATATAATTGACGTGTAACAGCTGGGTAACATCAAATATTACTATTTTTGGGACGATAAACATATTACACATATTTCGAGTGAACAGTCCGATAGCGTTACTTCTCTAAAATAAAAAACGTAAACCCTAATCGACCAGATCCAAAGAAAATAAAAATAAAAATAAAAGACCACACCAATACCATGTTGTTCTTGTCGATGCCGGAAACATTTCAGGTCGCCCTCGTACGTAGGCGCACATGGTACTATTATCAATAATGATGATATAAATAAAACAAAAAACAGCTGCACATTAAACATGTAAGTCTTAATTCTCATTATTCAAAGCAAAGGGCAGCACGTAAAATGTGTCCATATATGCTTCATTCATTACTCTCTATCATGATAGTAAATGTCTTCAAATAGATGCTGCAGACAATGATATTGATTACAACGGACATAGTGTTACGAAAGCAGACCTCCTGTATATTGGATATCCGAGTATAATAAATATAACGTACGTTGTTCCGTCTTCTATGTATGTACACACACTACCGCCCATAAGTACCAAGCCACTTAATTTTTCAAAATTTTCCCCTAAAATTAGTTTAAATGAGTCGTGATTGCGCGATATAGTTTCGGACGCGATAGCTGGAGTATACTGGGTGTACGGGGAATAATCCCGAAGCTTCCGTTAATCATACATACTTTAGGGTGTTTATCCGTTGATCCTTGACCGTTCGGGACGGTCCATCCCCGTTAAATTAGCGTAATAGCGCACGATAGGCGGTCCCGAATCTATTTCGGCGCATAATTTGAAATATTTAAACGTAAACATCGGTCCAACCGATTTGTCACGTAAAATAAACGTCAACTACATATATACGCATCTCGCTACATAAGGCAATAACGCGTATATACCCGTACATACGTACGTATGTATACACTAAGAGAAAAAAGAACACATACATACTACTAAAAATAGAAAACCTGTTCCCAACTAGCTATGATAATGTCGGCTTGAGAATATGGCTTTCGACACATACCGAGCAACAGGTGTGCAGCTTCTTGCTGCCGTTGCCGCTACCAAGAGAGAGAGATTGCAAAATAACTAAATGAACTCGACACGTCTCTATATTCTAAAACGGTGCTGCGCGGCGATGCCAGCCTATGTAGCGTGATGCTGATGCTGCTGCTGCTGCTGCTGCAGGAGGAGGCCGTCCGACTAGGAACACACACACGGAACGAAGTCTCCTCGGTTTTATTGTTGTATTTACGGTGTCGATAACCATAAAACATTATATTTATACTTTCCATACGCAGGTGGATGTCGATTTGCATATTATATCGATAATGGCGATATGTAAGACCTCATTCATGGTCGGTGGTAACCTGTTCTTAAAAGTATTGCATCTAATTAATGCTACGCTATCGAACGTGGCTATCATCGGGTTTTAACGTAATTGTAAGGTGGACTGGGGAATAGCGCTTTGCGTTATTTGGTAAGCTAATAAAGTGCAATTGATTTTCAGCGGTGTTTAAAACGGTAGGCTGTTTAATTGCAATGTTAGTCATTGTTTTATTGCAAATCTCATATTGCACCTGCGTTTTAGGGAGATTGAAATCGTCGAAAGAAGCTAAAATCGCACTTTGTGACGAAACGGTAAACACCTTTTAAGGTTTTTTCTTTCTTTTCGTTCTTTTTTAAATGAAACTATTTTCTAACAAGGAAAAATTACCGGGTGTCAAATTCAGATCTTAATGAAACTTGGTAGATAAATAGAATATGTTGAGATTTGAAAATAATTTTTTTGTGAGGGGGTAAAACACCCCTTCGAAAATTCATAGACTTTCAGTTTTCTTATTTTAATTCTTGAACGGAAGTAGATACAATAAAAATGTAAATGCTAATATTGTACCTTATCAAAAGGTCTTTTGTGACACGTGAATGTTATATATACAAGGTGTTACATTTAAATGCCACCCCTTTATGCTAGAGCTGATTATAGTAATATGGAAAAGCAATTAACGCAAGTTCCTCATCTTCAATATCCGTTATTGATTTTAAAGCATTTCCAATTATACAGGGGCTTCCAAATATGATATTAAAATAAGAACTTGTATCTTGTATGCGTATTATATATATGTACATACATTAGAAGATGGAAACCCCTACTCTATATAATTCCACTTCATATAGATTAGGTTTGTTTCGCATTAATTAAATTAAATTAATTGACTATATTTTATTATCCAAAATCGCAATTACTAACCTTGGCTGTTTCATATACTACGTATCCGAAGCGTTGAATGCTAATGGTCGACTTTATACAATCTATTTGGATTTTCAAAAAGTTTTTGATCAGATTGATCACTATGTTCCCCTTTATTCAGATGCAAGAATTTGGACGTTCCTAATCTCTGTGCTCATTGTTTGAATCTTACATTACCAGTAGGCAATTTCAGGTGTGCTACAAGAATTTTATATCTTCCAAACATGTTGCTAACACATGGGCTGAAAAGTCCCGGGCCTAACGTATAGATGACGCTAGTTTTATTGCAGTCACCCTTCTCTCAGTTAGTACTAACCTTCAAAGCTGTTAAAATTTCATGATATTCTATTCATTAGTTTGTGAGTTATTGTGCTAAGAGTCACGCTACTTTTGTTATTTTCAAAACAATGGATCAAAAACAATTTCGTGTTCTAATTTTATATTGCTTCTTGATGGGAAAAAATACCGTTCAAGCGAAGCAATGGTATGAAAAGTGTTATGGGGACTCCGCTCCATCAGAAACAACAATAAAACGTTGGTTTGCTGACTTCAAACGTGGTCGTAGAGATACCGATGATGCAGAACGCAGTGGACGTCCAAATGAGGCGGTAACACCAGAAAACATAAAAAAATCCACAAAATCGTTTTGAATGATCGAAAAGTGAAGTTGCGTGAGTTAGCTGATATCGTAAAGATATCAAAAAAACGTATTGGCTTTATATTGCATGAGCATTTGACTATGAGAAAGCTCTGTTCAAAGTGGGTGCCGCGTTTGCTCACTGTTGACCAGAAACAAGAACGTGTTGATGATTCTGAGCAGTGTTTAGCCATGTTTAAACGTAACAAACCGGAATTTTTGCGTCGATATGTGACGATGGATGAAACATGGATCAATCACTTCACTCCGGAATCAAAACGATCGTCATCTGAGTGGACAGCAACTGGTGAACCTCGTCCAAAGCGCCCGAAAGCACAACAATCGTCTGGAAAGGTTATGGCCTCGGTATCTTGGGATGTGCGTGCTGTAATATTCATCGACTATCTTGAGAAAGGAAATACCATCAACAGTGAATATTATATAGCGTTATTGGAGCGTTTAAAGGCCGACATTGCAAAGAAACGACCGCATATGGGAAAGACAAAAATTTTATTTCATCAAGACAACGCACCGTGTCACAAGTCAATCAAAACAATGGCAAAACTACATGAATTGAACTTCGAATTGCTCCCACCTCCACCGTATTCGCCAGATTTGGCTCCCAGCGAGTACTGGCTGTTCGCAGACCTCAAATAAATGCTCGGCGGTAAGAAATTTCGCACGAATGAAGAGGTTATCGCTGAAAGTGAGGCCTATTTTGAGGCAAAAGATAAATCGTTCTAAAAAAGTGGTATTGAAATGTTAGAGCGGCGCTGGAATGATTGCGTTGCTCTTGATGGAGATTACGTTGATGAATAAAGCTAATTTTGAACCAAAAAACCGTGTTTTCTTTGTTAGACCCGGGACTTTTCTGCCCATGTGTTACATCTAGTATAGTACAGGGTTCCAATCTCGCGCCCCTAATGTTTCTTCTATTAATTAATGATATCGTTGATAGTGTGAGAGGTGGGATCCTTATTAATGCTGACGATATTAAACTGTTCTTTACCATTCAGAGGGATAACCGCGGCATCTCTGACTGGTGCAGAGTAAATAGGTTATTTATAAATATTTCTAAATGCTTATATGTAACATTTACCCAACGCAAACAACCGGTATCTTTTCAATATACTATTGGGGAAACAGTGTTAAGAATAGCTTCATCGGTTAGATATTTAGGGGTGCCTTTTAATTCCTCTTCGTCTTTTTCTGGCCATATTTCGGAGATTGTTTCCAAAACCCATAAAACCTACGGATTAATTTCTCACAACTGCAAGGATTTCCATTACATGAAAGCATTGCTTGCTTTATTGCCTTCTCTCATTCGGTTCCGACTGGAATACAGTGCTTTGATTTGGCTTCCCATTTATATAACTCATGCTAATTCCGAAGAGTCTATTCAAAGGAGGTTCCTGAAATTTTTATATTTCTTGCTTGTAGGATCCTATCCCGATCGAATACGACGCTCTGCTGAAGAAATTTACATTTCACAGCGCTTTACGTGGGGAGAATTATGCCTCTGCTTAAGTTCTTGTTTTCTCTGTTGCATAATGAAATTGATTGTCCATGGCTACTATCTAAGTGTAATTTTCTGGTACCTAGAGCGAACACCAGATCATCTTCCACTTTTCACTGCAACACTAACAGGACAAACGTTTTAATGAGGTCTCCGATTTCCTCTGCGATATTAACTCCGATAGCTTTAATTCAATTCTTGTAGCGATTTCCCCTCGTTTCGCCAGGTATTTTCTTTGCTTGGTTATCAATATATTTTCTTTTAATAATAATAATAATTTATTATCCAACATCATACAGCTTATTACAGGATAATCGCATGATAACTACTATGAAACAAGAGTGATTGTTTAATACCAAAAAAAGCAAATGAAAATGCAAAAATTTCTTAGGCAACAGAAAACTGCTCTAACAAAAGTTGCCTCAAAGCATTGAGAGAAATGTTAAACAAATCAAATCTAGATGCATATACATTAACACTGTTACATATTGACATAAGTGGTGGCTGAGAATGGTGGCGCGTGTTAGCCACGGAAAGATAAAAAGTTAAACTATTCCTACTCTTAGTCTCGGTATATAAAAATTCAAAAGGGACAGCAAATCCGGAACTTGTAAATCACCGTTTACAATTGTATGTGCAAAAATTATTTGTGGTACAACACGACGATCCGCCAAAGAAATAAATGCAAATTCTTTTAGAAGATTAGTATATAGATAGCCATGTTGCAAAAAAACGTGGTGTTTACGGAAATACAAGGTTTTCAAAAATTTACGCTGTATCATCTCAACTAAATTCATATATTCATGATATCCCCGATGCCACACAATAGAACCATATTCTAATCTCGCTCGAACGAATCCATTATATGCAGCAACAAGGGCATTACTACTCAAATGTTTAGTATTGCGAAACAGAAAGCTTAACGTTTTAAGAGACTCTTGACATATACTTACAATATGCTTGTTAAATCTTAGCTTAGTGTCGAAAATATACCAAGATCTCTGTACTCCTCACAACGCGTTAAAAGTTCACCGCCAACATTGTACGCATACCCCACTGTATCAGTTCTACGGGCAAACGTCATCGCTTTACACTTAGCAATATATAGTGGTAAATGGTTCTCTAGACACCAAAGGTGAATAGATAGCACGTCATCCTACAAAATGTCACAATCTGCAGTGGAGTATATTCTGCGAAAAATTTTAAGGTCATCGGCGTATAGTAAGCATTTAGATCTAAGCCGGTCAGGAAGATCATGAATGAAAATAATAAATAGGAACGGTATAAGAACAGAGTCCTGTGGCACATCTGAACGCGACTGATATAAGCCGGACCGAAAACCACGGTATTCAATGTAATTGGTACGCTCACTCAAATAGGATTGCAACAACAATATCAGATCGTCAGATATACCCCACATATTTAGTTTACGTAATAGGCTTTGATGTTCAACCCTATCGAAAGCCTTAGCAAAATCTGTATAAATGACATCTGTCAGAAGAAGTAGATCTAAGGCCTCAGACACATCATTACAAAATGCGCACAGGTTGGGCACTGTTGATCTGCCTTTAATTAAACCACGTTGCACCGGGGACAGTTTAGCAGCAACGTGCGAATAAATATATTTATATAGGATAATTTGAAAAACTTTAGCAAAGTTAAATAATATAGATATCGGGCGATAATTCCGAATGTTATTCCTCGACCCGGACTTAAAAACAGGTGTAACATGAGATACTTTCCAACAACTTGGAAAAACTCTCTGTCTCAATATTAGATTATAAATGTAAAGGAGCGGTCCACAAAGAACGAATCTGCAGTCCCTAACAACAAAATCTGGAACGTTATCAGGACCAGCTGTCATTTTTCCCTTCAATTAACACATGGCTTGTAAGATATCTTCCTCGTTAAATTCTTTGAGAAAAAATGAATCAGATGCGAAGGTATCGTTATCGGAATGGATAGTAGTGACGTTTGCCTCAGACATGGTCTCCGAGAGATACGAAGCAAAGGCGTCAGTAATCTGTTCAGGGGACGAAAAGGTACTGTTGTTGTCCGTCATAATACCTGGTGTACGTGTAGAATTCAGTTTAGAATTAATGTAAGGCCAGAGTCTGTTGGGGTCCGCCAGAATAGATAGGTCAAGCTCTATGCAGGCTCCCTCAATCGAATCACAACTGATCACTGAATCCCATTGTGTGTTAAGCAAGAGTTCATAAAGGTGTACCAGATTGGCACGTCTGAAATTGAAGCTCGCGACGTTAGTCACTTTAAAACGTTTCTCTACTACCGAGGCACAAGCAACATCAAATGTAAGAGCTGGTTGATAAACATCCTCAGCCACCAGCAAAATATCTTTTCTGTTTATATCATTTTATCGCATTTAAGTTTATTAGTAGCGTTACAAATAAATTGTACTTACTTAATTTTTAGGTTGATATCTAGCTTATTTCTACTCCTGTTCCTGTTATGTATGTATATATATTTCCTATATCTGGGTGCATACCTACTAATAAACGATTATTATTAAATTGACTCACCCGAAAGATGAAACCATACCTCATCACGAGAAAAGTTTAGCAGGTTAATTAAATTCATAAAAATTCATTAAATTCTTGAGAAACCATTGGCAGTATGCAAAACGTCTGTTGATAAAAGGGCTTGATTAGATTGAATCTTATACGAATTCAAGTCCAAGTTCTCTTTTACAACGGTTCGGTATATTTTATAAGAAAACGTGGGAACTTCAATAATTAACTTCTCTGTAGGAATGGTTGGCCTAAAGGCACCTTTCTTATGAGTTAGAGATTTACTTTCGCGAAATATACCAACAATATGTACAAGGCACATAAAAATCCTGTTCAATTACTACGAAATCTGGTAAGTGCTCACGAAAATTGTCTAAACATACGAGGGCGACCCGAAATGTTTCCGGAATCGACTAGAAAAATGCGGTATTGATTTGGTATCAGATGCAATTGTTGCATTGCCGTGTGTGGTTGTTTGTTATCCTAAATATTCTAAAATATCACATTTCTTTAAAACGAAATATTTACAAACCACATCCTATTAGCGATTGCAAGGACTGTGTGGTTGTATAATTCACAGGTATAGCAGTAAACTCTACTCACACAGATTTCTACTAATTATTCGGAACGCAGCGTTTCGAGAGCATGTTGTTACGTTCTCCTGGTTTGAAGAACAACGCCGCTGTAGCCTGCTCGTAATTTCCTAAATTACTTGACCAATACTTACTTGTAGAGTATGTTCGCTTATTTACTAGAGGAGAGGTTGTACAGTGAAACTCAATGCGCATGCGCAAAAAAAATATATTTAAAAATGAAATGGTTACACGGTTTCCACTCTTGCCTATGTACATGTACGATGTACGTAAGATATATAGATTTGCAATAATTGCAGTTATTCGAGCTCTCTTATACATGTAATGTACATTAGCATTTGTATATGTATTTTCATTGGTAGCAACATAAAGTAATGCCTCAGCATGTACGTTGCAAAGCCATGTCTTAATTCTGTTTAAAAGGTTAAACTCTTATATGCTTCCGCTGAAGCTTTGTTAGGGGCATGTACTAATGCCTCTATCTGTTTGCATGCACCACTACCTTTTATAGGGGAGCCAACCCTATTTATTTCTTAAATTTATAAGCACACCTCGGTGCTATGCTTATTTATATGTCCCTTTCCGGGAGCCTAATATACTTTCCTTGTTTTAAATTTGCCTAAGGGACTTGGCCCTGTATTATTGGCATGTATTTGTACTTTGACCAAATACGTTTGTTATATTCACATTTATAGGGGAACCCACCCTATCTCTTAGAGCTTGAACGCCTGGTCGAGGGCGACAGTAGCGATAATAGCCGATCTCAATACAAAAGTAATGTCACAGCTACCCAGGCGTTCTCGTTTGAAATATTACGCTATGTGCAATCTTTAGCTCTATACTACTGCGCCCCAAAGAAGGGAAAAATCCAGTAACCAGCAAATGTGCGAACTGCGCACCGACAAGTAAAACGGAGCGATGATGCCGACATTACATAAGAAAACTGGTCCGTGACACTCGTCCGCTACGACGAGCAACTAAATGAAAAATTTCTAAGTCCCGATACGACAAGGACCGAACAAACGTACAAAAGACAACGGGCGCTGCGGCCGCAACGACCGTCAGTAAGAAGCGGAGTGATCGTACTTGTAGAGGAGGTCTATACATGCGCGCCGACAATCTCACCAAAATAATTTCCGACACAAACTTAACTGAAGACTAAAAATATGTATAGACGACAATGGACACAGTAGCCTCGACGTACGATGATAGAAAATCGAGAATTTATACTTATTAAAAAAATCTATACATGCGGTCCGACGACGTTACCAAATGACTCCCGCCAGAAATAAATGTATAGACAACGTCCTCGATGATTCCCGCCAAAACTAGAAAATCTTAGAAATCTCTAATAATCTTACGACGACGTTACTGTACACGTTACGACGAGGCACGAAAGGTGACCGAGAGTGCACGATCGCTAATACCTCGACCGTCGCGCGGGAGACGACTTCCTATGCTTGTGTACCTTAAATTTTAAGAAAACTCCCATTACATATCCGACGACGTTGCAGTGAATGATTTCTAATTAGGCAGTTTTAGCTAGCGTAATGCGAATGGCTGACTTGCATACATATACAATGCGTAATGTACATACATATTAAAATAAAATTGGATATAAGAGAGCAAAATAAATAAATATAAGAATGAAAATAAATAAATATAAAAATGAAAATAAAATAATATTCTAAATGAAAATAATAATGCAAAGAAGATAAAATACATAATAGTAAAAAATTTAGAAAATACAAAAAACAATGTTAAGTCCTTAACACATGTGGACTCTCATTGTCAACCGTGTTACCGACTGAATGTAAAAAACTGTATCGCACATGCAAATTATTTTCTATGCAGGCTCTAAAATTTCTAAAACATATGACTATTGACAATCTACTCGGTGGTCTCATTTCTGGTATGTGTGTATTTTCAGGTTAGGATGGAACGAAAGCGAGCCGTATCTTTAACAGGGCCTACGGTAATAAATCTGTTGAATAAGTTTCTGTTCTTTTTCATAAATATCGTATCGTACCGATTGTTCACTTCTTGTTCAATAGTAAACTTGATCGTAGTGAATTTTGAGTTTTGAAGTTCTGCTAGAAAATCTTGTATATTCCCTTTATTGGTATCAAACACCGCGAAAATATCATCTACGTACCTAATTCTCGGAAAATATTTGGTTTCTTTTTTCAAGTTTGTTTCATATTTTCCCACGAAAAAGTTCGCAATAAAAGGAGATAATGGATTACCCATCGCCGTGCCTTCCACCTGGTCGAACAGTTTTCCGTCTATTTGAAAACAATTTTGTGACATGCATAATTTTGTTAACCTTTTATATTCCGCAGTTTTCACATCATCTACGTTATTTAATTTCAAAAATTCAACCAAATACTCCATAGTTTCTGGAAATGGTAAGCTTGGGAAAATTGAACAAACGTCGAATGATACAAGGATTTCCCCCTCTGTTAATTCAATTTTTTCAACTTTATTTACAAAATCTAAATAGTTTTCTACGCTTAGGCTATGGCTTATTATTTGAAAACTCATAGATAAGGTGTTAGTGTCTTTTAATACCAATTTTAAGGATATACATATTTCGATATTGGCAGTATTTGTTCGATTTTAGATATTTTGATAATATATCACAAAATTGGTTTTTGTTAAGGTATAGAAAAACAATTATACAGGGTGGCGCAGGGGAACGGAAAATTTTGAAATAACGTCATTTCCACGAATAAATTCATAAAACTAGTAATTTATTAACGAAAGTGCATGTATGCAGCATGCCAT